>JABTTQ020001148.1:0-600000 GCA_016081115.2 Rehmannia glutinosa | reverse complement strand
CGAGCTTCGTAGTATAATTATGCTGTCGAGATTCGAAGGACTAAAGTGAATGCCTGATGAAATGAAAACATGAAATTTGCAAATGTGGAGAAAAGACATAAGCACGTCCCCACTGCCCAATCTGAAATCAAGTATTAACATCTTGATGGAGCTTTATGTATTAAACAGCTCAATGATAATAACATAACGAGACCACAATAGTTAAGAATAAAAGACGTACCCTTTGGCCAACCAATTTGGTTCTGTCACTCGTCTGATGAACTTTCTTTTTCACAACTTTTTGATCGTTCAGATGACGTTCAGCTTCTTTTATCCTCATACTTGATTTTATTGTCAAAGCCATTTTCCCTGATTGATTTTCTTTACCACCGTCCACAGTTGTACTGGAGGGATTGATTACTCTTGCTCTTGTAGAATTCGTAGCTGTTGTCAGAGGGACACGTTTGTTAACTCTGCGGGTAACACAACCTTCTGTGTGTTTCTTACGGTCCTGAAAATCCATAAATGTACAAGTTACAAAAGCTACACTTGGTCCCGTGTTAATTCATGATCAATAACCTTCAAGGAAAGCAAAGACAGTATATTCATCAAGAGATGTGAGTTCTTTTCCTTTTTCTTACCCATTTCAACCCCCCCCCAACCAAAAAAAAAAGAACTATTTGGATACACAAGTTGTAGAAAAGAAAAAAAAAAAGAAGAAGAAAAAGAAAGAAAGATATACTATAACACTTAAAGACCAGATTGACTCATCATAGTCGAAAATTGACTTCACTATGGAAAAGCTAACAGACTGAAAGATTATCAATTTACTCCCAAGTTCTCACCATAGTTTCACTGGCCACTTTCTTGATGCGTAAATCAGATTTACAACTCATATTCCGAGCTCGAGCAGCAGGTGCCTTGCGTAGATTTGCTCGATTAACTTGATCAGTTGGAAGTTGACACACGGTCAAGATGCTTCTACTATCCGGCGTTTTGTCCATGTTTTCTGTTACCATCAAGCTCATCCCACCACTTCCAGGATGCAAAGAGGACCCCACACTTGATTTACTTGAAGAAGATATCCAACCTCCTGATTGTCCCATGCATTGGATCTCCACCCTAGATGCATGTCTTGTGACATAACTTTTCCGAATGCTATCTCTAAGATTTGACAATAACCCACTAGAATAACCAAATGACCGGCTAGTTGAACTGCTCTCTCCGCCAATAGCTACAGACTTAGCAAAGGAATTTTTACTAGAAAAATTAGATACCAATTTAGAAAAAACCGGTGCAGTAGTTCCAGCTAAGGTGATTTCATCAACAGCATCTGACATATAATCGAGTGGCTCGTATACTTTTCCATCAAGTACGTTGTTTTTATTTTCCTTTTCTGATCCTGCATTTAAGTAATCTTCACCTCTTGATTTTGAGACTGATGATGGAGGCTTTGGAGAAGATGGTTTCATGCAATGTTTTGCAGAATGAGAAGATGTAGATATCAAATGTCGGGCGGAACATTCATGGAACCTGAAATTTTCGGGCAATTTTAATAAGAACAAAAATCTTGAACAAGTAGCCAATTCAACACATTCCAAATTGTATCCAGAATAGCTTGAAAACCAAAAATAACAAGATGCATACGGATGGCTTATGTGGAACCACTCATCATCCCTGCAATAAAATAAATAAAAACAAGTAAATTAAAGCATGTAGTTAAGCATATGACACTCAACTGCAAAGAACACGGATTTTAACAGAATTGCTTGTTGATTTTCAGCTAAAGTAGCAACATTACTCACTTGTTGTCGTAATTGGAGTCACATTCTAGCGTAAGATCCGCCCACATGGGAGCTTCGATTTCATCCTGCATTTATCAATCAACAGACAAAAGAGTGTCATTAATAATGCAAATACAGAAATGATTTAAGCACCAAAAGCACACACAAAAATGAAAAGAAATAATGAAATTCAAGGTAAACCGAAACCTAACAAACAAAAACAACCAAACTAAGAAAAGGAAAAGGAACAAGTCAAGAAATAACTAGCAAAATGATGTAGCAACACTCTATAATAGATAATCAATTAACACAAACAATTGAAGTACATCTAGCAATTCAAAACCCAAATCCTGGTAAGATATTAAAAAAAAAAAAAACACATGAATCTAGATAAACAACAAACCTAATAAAGATCACCAAATCAGTGAGAAGCCATGAACAACGTAACAACATAATACTGAAGTCAATAAAATTAATTACCAAAATCGCCCAGTGATTGACAGGTTCCCTACTTTTTCTTGGAAGATTTTCAACCCCTTTCTTGGTATTCGGGCCTTTGGCGACAGCGAAAAGTTGGTGTTGGCTCTTCTTTGTTAAACCCATTTCTGTTCTATCTTTTGGGGATAATTTCTTTTGGGAACCCTAATAAAACTCAAGAACTATTTATGCAAAAGTGAGGAGAATTTTTTTGAATCGTGTTAATCATCTGGTTCTGGAAAATTACTGTATGAAGTCTGGGGTTTTGGATAAACCTGTGGATTGATCTTGAAAGGAACACCTAAATGCTAAATCATAGATTCATAGTCGACCGTTAAAGGCTCAAGATTTAAATAAAGGCACATATTTGATTAATTTAAATAAACCAAATCACCTATTTCACACATGCGGGGATAGCTCAGTTGGGAGAGCGTCAGACTGAAGATCTTAAGGTCGCGTGTTCAATCCACGCTCACCGCAAAAATATTTTTTTCATTTTTTCGATTTTTTCCCATTTGTTTTATAAGGTCCTAATTTTTATTTTGGCTGGGCCCTGGGTTTGTATTCTGTTTTTCCATTTCGTTATAGAGCCTTAACTTTTATTTTGGACTGGATTTTTCAGTTGTTCTTACTAGAATTTTTCCCCTTTTTGATGGGGCCCCAAGTTTTATTCTGGATTGGATTTTTTTCCCCTTCTTTGATAGGGCCCTAACTTTTATTCTGTACTGGAGGTTTTTTTACTTTCATAGTGTTATTTACAATAGGGAAAAATGTTTATATCTTTTTTTCAGTTTAAAATTAGGAACAGGAGGGTAGGACCCATGTGTACTATTTTCCCATTTCAAATCTTTCTGAATTAATAATATTGACAAAATATTTTTTTTTTGTTGACAGTAATAGAAAAATATTTTGTTCTTTTCAAAAAAAAAAAGAAAAATCTTTTGTTGCTGACAAGATAAATTGTGGATAGAAGCCTAGAAGGATGATGAGTTGGAGATACCTAAAATCTTTAAAAGCCTTCTGATTGGTTGGTCTTGAACTAGCCATTAATCACCAGCCACAATTCCCATACATGCAATCTCCACCACTCATCCACTTAAAATCTCCTTGTCCAATTTCTACACATAAAATCTGTCCCCCTCACAAGTTCCACATTGCAGTTTCATCAAATTCACAATTCTTGAAATTAAGATCAAATTAAAATGGCATCAATGGCTGCAACTGCCAGCTCCACCACTGTTGTTAGGGCAACCCCATTTTTGGGCCAAACCAAGAACAATGCCAATCCCCTTAGAGATGTTGTCTCCATGGGAAATGCTAAATACACCATGGTATTATTCTCTTTATCTAATTTACAACTTTTTTACAATGTGGTTATGTAACTAACAAGAAAATTCTTTTGTTTCTTGATTAGAGTAATGATTTGTGGTATGGACCGGACCGGGTCAAGTACTTGGGACCCTTTTCGGCTCAGACTCCGTCTTACCTGACCGGAGAATTTCCCGGTGACTACGGGTGGGACACTGCTGGTTTGTCTGCTGATCCTGAGGCCTTTGCCAAGAACAGGGCTCTTGAGGTATATTATAGGCAAGCCAAAGTTTCTTCTCTGAAAGTTCAATTACACATGTTTCTTTCTAGGAATAATTACAATAATTACCGACGAAATTGCAATTTTAGTCCTATATAGTTGTGGGGTGACATTAATAATCAGCCAAAAATCATAATTTGTAAAAAAGTCTTATAACTTTCAAAATACTTCGATCTTAGTTTTTCTTTTAAGGTCCTGTAAAAGAAAATTTCCGTTTTCTTTTAAAATTACAAATACCCCTTGAAGTATAATAAATACCTAATTGAGCATTAAATTTATTTTACAAATTAGGCCCTCCGTAATAGAAACATATATATGTTAAGTGGTATTTGTAATTTTAAAAAATAATTGAATTCTTTTGTAATTAGGTTGAACCACATTATTTGTAATATCCCTTGTTTTTAACCAATTTATGGACTTATGGCAATCAACATTTTATAGGTTATCCATGGTAGATGGGCCATGCTTGGAGCTCTTGGATGCATAACCCCAGAAGTTCTTGAAAAATGGGTTAATGTTGACTTCAAGGAGCCTGTCTGGTTCAAGGCTGGTGCACAAATCTTTTCAGAGGGTGGGTTAGACTACTTGGGCAACCCCAACCTAGTCCATGCACAAAGCATTCTTGCTGTTCTTGGTTTCCAAGTTGTCCTCATGGGACTTGTCGAAGGATTCAGAATCAACGGCCTGGATGGAGTCGGAGAGGGCAACGATCTCTACCCTGGTGGCCAGTATTTCGACCCGCTTGGCCTGGCTGATGACCCGGTAACTTTTGCCGAGCTCAAGGTGAAGGAAATCAAGAATGGAAGGCTGGCAATGTTCTCCATGTTTGGATTCTTTGTTCAGGCTATTGTTACAGGGAAAGGGCCATTGGAGAATCTTTTGGACCATCTTGATAACCCTGTTGCTAATAATGCCTGGGTCTATGCCACCAAGTTTGTCCCTGGATCATGAGTTCAAGGTTGTGTGAGTGCAAGAGAGTGCATAAATCTGTAGATTATTATATACACATGCTGAGAGCTAATGTATTGATTTCATGGTAGTTGATAATATATATCATCTTCCAATTTATTCGATTCGATTGTGAAATATCCTTGATACAAGCAACTGGTTTCAGAAAAAAGATCAAATCCTCATAGGGCTTGTCCAGTACAATTTACCTGGATGCCTGGTTTGTAGGATATTGCGTCAAGCTGCACCCGAAATATAGTGACTATGGATTCCTCGTTAAAAAAAATGATCAGATCACAAAATGCAGAATATTCAGTTTTTTTTTTTACCTACATTCTCCTGGATGATGGATGATAGAAAACCACAAGACATGATTTTCATTACACTGGTGAAAGTTGGTACAATAACCATATTCATGGTTCTTTGGGAGTAAATTAGCTATCAAGTGGCAAGAATTTCGTACAGGAGAGGCAACATGAGCACTTCTCTTCCAAGTTTTTCCACAGTAACTATACATCCAAATAAATTCTGAACTACTACACATTAACACACTATACACTAAACTTTTTGGCTGACGAAAAATAAACTAACGAGCGGTATAGTTGAGCCTTCCGCGCAACAACAAAATCGATCTTATATATACACATCACACTCTCCTAGCACAAAACCTAACTAGCATAAACCGAATCGGTTTTATGGGCAACGAGACTGTTCCTGAAAAGAAGCAATCTCACAGTCATTGCCAAGTTGCTAATAACCAATGAACAAAAATAAAAAAATCAAATTGATGCTAAAATCTTTTAGTTTTCTTTCCCCACCATTTCCGGCGATGTTTCTCCGCGTCAGCATGCCTTAGTTTGTGTACTTTCGCCTTTGCTTCCCTTAACCGAACCTTAAAATCTTTTTCCATGTCTCGAAATTATGTTTAAGTCTTCGTAATTCCTCTACGAGATTTACGGAAGGTGCATGCCCTGATTTGACCTCGACAATTGCCTGGGCTTCATCATCGAAATTATGTTTCCTCTGTTCAAACTCCTTGACAAGAGGGCTGACTGGATTTAAGGCGCCGTTTGTCTCCCCACCTCTGGTAGCCTCAATACCGTTGTTTAAAAATCTGACTTCGGTGCTAACAGTAGGAGTCTGAGGTCCCATATCTTCAGAATCATAAAAACAAGGTGATTGAAAGCCACTAATCTTTCCAGGTTGACTTGTAGTATTGTCAGAACCAAGACTCTTTTTTGCTGCAGCCAAACTCATCTGCAATCACAAAAAATAGTGAGTTAGGAAGATACTTATTTAGTCCTTCAAATTAAGTAACTTCTTTTGGCCTATTTGCAAACTTAAACAAAATAGTTAGGGCTACTAAGTTGTTTGAAGACCTACTTGCTAACTAATATTATTCTCTTGTCATATTGAAATATCTACATATGCTACATTCAATCCACTACAGAAAATCTTAAGTGACACTAATCAGTCTAATCCGCTGTTCTGAGCCATTAACTTTTCAGACCAGCATAATATCAGTGGCACGAGTGGATATCTTTTCATTTTGGAGACTTTTGTTTTGCTAGAGAATAGTGGTAAAATAAATTTTGAGAGTGTGATTGGATATGATATGAAAAAGTATCGATGAAAGTTGATGTGATATAAAAAAATTTAAAAATAATGATTGAAAATGATTGGTGATTGAGATATATGTGAGTGAATGACTAGTAAATTTGTGGGAAAATGTGTAATAACGATTAATTCTTTCTGGAAAAGAGTGTAAATGTGATTGGTAAGAGAAAAAAATGTGTGAGTGAATAGTGTATTTTCTGAAAAATTTCATAAACAGTTGCATGTTGGGTTAAAAAAAATTATCTAGCGGAATGAAAATGAAAATCATTTCAGATCAAATTACGACCTTATTAATCATTTCGATTTTTGAACGTTCAAAACCACCTATCTATGCATCTTTGGGCAACTTTTAGTTGGTTGTTTTCTATCCTACAGTATTGCTATTAATAGCAATCTCCTCAAAAGTATAGTATTAACTCACTTGTAAAGATGCCATCTGCTTTTGCCACGTCTCCTCCATGGATTTCATCTTGGAATCATATTCCGACCACCGTGCCTCGTATTGTTGCACTTGCTCTCTTAGGGCCGCATTTTCTTTTTCTTTTCTTCCAATTGTCACTTCTGCCATCAATACCCGCTTTTGAAGTTCTTCAACAACCGAAGGCAACATTTCTGGTGGCAGGTCCTGCTGAGGCGATAAAAGCTGAACTTATTTCAACGTTTACAAATGGAGAAAGAAGAGTTCAGATATACATCCATAATCCATTGTCATTTTAGATCAAGAAGGAAAAGGGGCCTGCGGTTTCACTTATGACCATTTTTTATTTTTTATTTTGAGATCGACGCGAGACAGAAAAGAATTTACGATTGCACACCAGACAGAAGCTCTTGACACTTGCCACATGCCATGCAAATTAAGAGAAACCAATACTTACACGTCAAGCAACTGTTAAAACTTGAAAGCAAAAGAACTGAATCGTTATAACACAAAAGACAACAAGATCTAATACAAGGTCTTGAGTAAGTTGGCAAGCTTCCAGTATCATATTTCTGACTTCTGCAACACCGCACCTTGATTTCAGAAATCCTTCTGCCTGGTTTCCGTTTACTAACACTTGACTGTCTTGACTTCCGAAGGTTACTAGAACGCCTCCTTACCAACCACCCGCGAATTACTGCACATGAGAATACTTTGAATTAGGAGTTAACTGGGAATAATAGGCTACAGCTAAAAGGATTGAAGCTTTACCAGATTGTATTTGCACAACTGCCATAAGCTGCTCATCCAACTTCTTCCATGCAGCCTCCTTCTTCAACCTGAGTAAAAATTTATGCTCCTTTCTTGCAATTTCACCACGGATATCTGCAGATATATCAAAGAATTCATCAGAACAAGAAAAGTATTTCTTGATTGCAAATTCATTTCAAAGAGGAAATTGATCAATTTTATTACAGGTTGGTTTTCTTACAAGATTGCAATGTTACTACCCCTCCCTTAAGTTCATGAAAATATCGACGAGCACGATGACCACGGAAGCACTTCTGCACCTCAAGAGTACCTTGCAGAACTTGTTTTCTAACATCTTCCAGGGCAGCAATCTGAGTCAATCACAACGGAAGATCAGACAAGCTTCTGTAGATCTTTTAATATTTTATACGCAATCTACAAATATGTGTATTTGAGTATCGACGCAATGCTGCAAAATCTAGTCATGAAATGCAATAGAAATGGTTTGTTTAGCGATTTGGGGTGATTGGGAGAAGTTTTTGGGGGTGATTGGGAGAAGTATTTGGGGGTGATTGGGGGAAGAGGGGTTTAATGTGGTGTATTGGGAAATGTGTGTATTAGTAAAGAAATGCATCGGGAAGCGTAATGTATGTATGGTTGGTGATTGGAGTAAGTGGGAAATTCGGAGATGCTATACAAAAATAGCCTAAACCTTCACACACACACATAAACACACACACACAAAGCTCACCTGTCCTGCTCGGAAGTATAACTTTTTAAAACCAACTTGGTACATCTCAGGAGAATATCAAACTGCTGCAGAATGACAACTGATGTACTTAAAGGATCTTGACATGCATTATTTTCCGGAACTAGGAACCCGTACCTGAAAGTCATGCCAGCATACTATAAAGATATCTAAAGTAACCATAAGAAGTGAATGGACATGAAGGTAGTGGCGCTTCACCTTTTTGTGAATTCTTGATGCGTTATCCTGGTGGGGTACCCAGATCTCGAGATCCTAACAACTTCTAGAACCCCACAGCATCTAAGCTGCTCTAACACGAGATCTTTGTCAAATGCACCAGGAATCTGCTTTCCATTTGGCTTTATACAACGAATGAAATGTGGAGTTGTGCATTCAAGCTGCTGCATTAATTTAAACAATTGTCCCTGCAGCATGGAAGTTATACGAACTTTCAAGAACATACCACGTACTGACTTGCGCCGAGAAGTTCTTGTCCTATGACTTTTATAACCAAAGAGAAATATGGCTGCGCAATTAACTAGTTAACAAGTGAGAAAATATTGCATTATGTCTGAGATTAAAGATTATCACATCAAAGGAAGAACCAATTTAAAAACTTATTGAATTATCCTATTTCCCAATCACTCATACGTTTGGTCTCGACATGTGGGTGTGTGCCGGGAGGAATGTAACAACTTGAGCACACGGAGTAGAAGAACAAGACTATTCACCTTGAATTTTGTGGCAACACTATGCTTATGACAAGCAGGAATCCCCAACTTGATTGATGAACTTGCCGGTTTCTGGGTTTGTTTGAGCATAGAGGAAAACAACTGAGGTAATCGTCTGGTGCACGAGGAGAGTAGTTGAATGATTTCAGAATTCAAAAAGTCTCTGTTCTTTTCCAAGAATTCCCTTGTGTCATAAAGAACCTAGAGAAAACATCAATTCTCAGTAAAAGAATGTTTAAAACGTGTAATGTGATAAGACATGTCAAGGACAAAGCAATATCAATACAATGTTAGTTTGTCATCCTTGTCACTCATGGCAGAAAGTATTACAGAATATATAAAGTACCAATGTCTACATTTAACAAACTGGCATATAAACCAGGCCAAAAATATGTAAGCAAAAGTGAAGTATATGTATGCAAATAATGCCCTCAGTCCAGCAAGCCAACTGATCAGTTTCAGTGCAATGTTGAACTCATGGCCGTAACATGGAGATGTAAAAGTTTACATATTCAGTGGTCACATGCCCAACATCTCCTTTTAACATGTGTGGTCATACTGGCTAAATCACATAATTGTAGATAATATAGACTAGCATTCTCTCTTTGTTGCATAAGTTTGAAAATTGAAATGGTTAACCTACAATAGTAATGACTATTGTTTATCATGGGTCTGAATGTGGCAAAATTAAATGAATTAAAGGTTGCATAACTAAACTCCAATGGAGACAACCTAATGGCACTATAATAGTATGTGAATTCTTCTTAAACTTAAAGACAAAATTTGGCAGTAATGGATTTGTGAAAAATATCCTCAAAAGAAATTTCGTAATATGTATATTGCAATTAGAATTTCATGGCATACCTAATATTTTTTTGCAAAATTGAATGAAAAAAAAAATCTATCATCTTGCCAAACTAGCCAGTTAGTTGATGTGTAATAGTGAATGTGGAACTAGCCTAATGTGATGCAGAAGATAATTGAACAGCGAAGTTGGATAGGCTAGAGTTGAAGGAAAAGGTATAACATAAAAGGATGTGTGGTAACATGAAATATATACTTAATATTACACCCTGTTCCATACTAAGAACAGGAGTTTTACCACAAATAATCCACATTTTCTGTTTAAATTTTCCAACACTGCAGCTATTGTCATTGTTCGGAGAGGGTTTTTATAGAAATTCCACAAAGGCGTAGACATAAGTAAGCCATACCTCTCCAGCATAGTGGCGAACGCTAAATGCTCCACCCCGTTCTCCTTTAAAGCATTGATTTGCATTCAGGTGCTGCTTAAGCTTAGTGGCAAAAGTTAAATCTGTAGCCTTGGGGAAATGTGATTCTTCATCCAATAAAGATATTAGCCCAAGAGGTTTCTGTTAAAGCACACCAGCTTGAACCTTAAAGATACACAAATTGATAATGAATGCAAACCAATCATAGCTGCATTTCATTCGTTACAGGCTCAAAGAGATCTAATGACTATAACAGATAAAAATCATATCTAATAATATGCGGTGGAAAAAATTAATTTAGATGCACATCCATGGTTCACCAAAAGTCTCTAATAACAAGAAAACCGTGCTTTGGCACAGTAATACCTCTTGCCACAAATATATATAGATATATAAATGAATTTATATTGACATGAATGACCTGGGGAGAAAAAATAAAAACACTGCACTGTTGAGATTCTTGCATATGGGAAGAGAAATACCTTCTCGAATAGATCCAAACAGTCTTGGTTGTCTTCAAAATCTATTTTTGTCCAGTCAATTCCATCTAACTCGTACTCCTGGAACATATATATATATATATATATATATAGAGAGAGAGAGAGAGAGAGAATCAAAATATAAAAGGAAAAAAAAAAAGCACAAGCCATCATTATATATTAACATTACGGATTTGAATATAATAGTTCCAAAATTTGTATAAAAATTGAATATCCATATGCTAAGGAAAGTTCACAGAAGGCAAATTTGTCGAGCAGGACAAATTGCAACCACCAGCAGTTTGCATGGAGTTCATTTGATAGAGAGGCAATACATTTTAGGGCTAATAGATTCAAAGAACTATGATGTTGCAGCTCACATGCTCAACTCCGTGAAGTACAGAATGACCCAGCCATGCCCTTTTCGAAGTCACGGGAACATGTGAAAGATGGTTACCTCTTGCTGAAGTTTGAAGAGATGTCGGTTAAAATGTTGCTGGAGCCTTTCATTAGCATAATTTATGCAAAACTGTTCAAAGCTGTTTTTCTGGAGCCAAAAAGGAAGAAAATTAAGAACGAGATACGGCTGCATCATGTAATATACACCAGCAAAACTTGCAACTTACCTTAAATGATTCGAACCCATAAATATCTAAAATGCTTATGGATCTCCCCGTGTGCTGTTTGCCCATTACAAGTGATAAATTGATCTTCTCTACCAGCCAGTCGAACAAGCTCGCATAGATGAACTTAGCCAAAGAGTCTCGTGTATCAATTGCCTAAAATGAGGGGAGAAAACATTTAACTCAGACGTACATGGACCAAGTGGTTTGACATATGCTTTTTGCATAAACAAGCATGTCCCACGGACTAGCAATAAACTTTTGCAGTTCTACATATGTTTATGTCCAAGAAAAAGAGAATTTCGATTACACACTAACCTGCTGTAGTGTCAACCTTTTGGCGACCTTGTCTTTTCCAGCGTGTATGCTATGGGTTGATAGAGCAAGCATTAGGTCCTCAGTACCACAACCAATCAAGGCAGCAGCACTGGTAACAGCTGTAAATAACGGAAGTCATGCCAGATAGTTAAGTCAAAGCACCAATAGATAAAGCAGGCATAACAAACTTAGCCACAAGTTTCTAACTTAAGTGACGAGAAATGCGCTTATATATAAAGATAATATATTATCTCGAACGTCATTTGGGAAAAAGAGACATATCAACTCAAGCTAATTAACTCATCCCACTCTCATACAGAACATTAGATTTATCACACTACCAAATATTCAATACCTAAAAGGAGGATCATATCCATACACAGCACTAAGGACAAAAGGCACCAAGTGAAAGAAATGAAACAGCAGAAGAATTCTCAATGAGCCAAAATTGGTTGCAATAAAAGGGTGCAGGGTGTTGATCAACATACTCCATTTCTTCCTTCCTACAACTCATGGAATGGACAAGAAAATAGAGTGCAAAAAGGAAATTCTGGAGTGCAGAAATCAGCACCCTCAGAAAAATATTGTACTTAAGCTCATGAAAGATGGCGCTTGTAGTAGTTCATCTTGTTTCTAGACATAATTATATCATTTTTATGCAACTCAGATCTCAAGGGAATAATATAGAGCAAATACATGCGGAAGGGACAACATAAACTGAAGAAAAAACATATACCTTCATCAGCGACGACCTCTATGTGGTTTTCATTGTCAATAACATGAAATGATATGTTTCCCAGCCACAATACTGCAGCAAGCATCTCAAAGGCATGCTCCTGATCATCTTTGCAAATTCTGATAGTATTTAAGGCTCCCTAGGGAAAGAAAGGCATTATAAGGTCGGTAATGCTCTGTAACACGGTAATAGAAAAAGAAATATACCGAAAAGAATATATGGCCTACGAGCGATTGAGCTCATGAAAATTAACTCTTTAGTTTTAAGGGCTTTCTAGCCTAGAAGCGTGACTTTTACCTAAACTAATGTTCAAACCTCTTCAGATGCAACAGCGAGTTCTGGTATATTACCATAAGCATGGCTTTTTCCTAATCTAAAGCATGGCTTTTTCCTAAATTAATGGAACTTGAGAGGTAAACCACAGTGGAGGGCAACTCCAGTACAGAATATAGTGTGAGTTCTGGTATATTACCAAGAGCTTATGAAAATTCTGAGCGTCATCAACGTCATGGATCTCCAAGCAATCACTCTGATTGAGATAGCTGTAGTCACAAGCCCTTTTTAACCTCAACCTACCTGAAAAGGATACCAAGCTCACAAGGTAAGCAAAAGAAGATACTAAGTTGTAAATTGATTACATAGCATACGAAGTCATATGTCTTGCACAAAAATCTCGTCAGATGTTCTGTGGAGAATAAAAGGAGAAAGTTCTACACATCAAACCATTAATACAAAATCAATAACATATTCTCCATTCAATAAGTATTGAACGTATTTCACGCTTGAAAATACATGAAACAGTCAGACAAGAAACTCAAATCAGAAATAAATGAGACACTCCAAAAATCCCACGTAAAATAAACTTAGGAAAGAAAAAATCAATACAGTTATGGATAAAGAAAAGGCACCAATAAAAATGGGGCAAGACTGAAAACAGACCTCGGAGATCAGAAGTTGCCCCAGCACAAAGCTGATAGAAAATGTGGTACGACCTCTCTCCTTGGGCCAACTGAACAACTCTTGACTGATCCAATGAGATATTTTGTTTCAGAATATTAATTTGCAAAAGGAGATATAGAATAGAGAGTCAACACCATTTCAGATAGACAAACTGACCTTTTCAAGTAGGACTATACCATTGATCCAGGAATGGATGATTGATATGTACCAAAATGTAGAAATAAGTCAGTTAGCAATTACTTAACAGAAGTCAACAAATAATATAATTCCCAAAGTTCAACTTGGCAAGGACAAGCATACTTACAAGTCTGTATTTTAGCACCACATATTTTTCCAGTAGCACTAAAGTGGATTTCAATTAACTTTCCCTGTGTCAAATTCGGAATACCATCAAGACAGAGATTTACATGTTCATAAAGATTAAGGAAGGATGCCTTTTCAATTAGGGGCATAACGAACAGAGAGAACTCACAAATCGACTGGAGTTGTCATTCCTGGCAGTTTTAGCATTACCAAAGGCCTCCAGCACACAGCTTGTTTGCAAGACCTCAGATTCTATTCCACCACCACCTCCACCAAGCGCAGCCAAATATTGCATGGCAATCTTAGCTGTTTCGGTCTTCCCAGCGCCACTCTCCCCACTAAAAATCATAGAAAGAAATTATTTCCTAACCAATAATGTATTAATATATACAAGCCATAACCAAAACATTTAATTTGTACCAATAGAAAAGCATTAAACCAAGAGGAGACGAGTCAATCAAGCAACATGTCATAGTATCAGAATGAGAGCTGAATAAAGAAATGAAACAAAGAGGCAGAAACACTAAACAAACCTTATGATAATGGACTGGTTTATTTCATCTGCAAAATTCAAAATAGTAGCAAAAACAAATGAGATTCAACACCTCAGCCTAAGTGATAAATCAACAGCGAGCATTTCAAATAATTTCAAGTATGGTATAATACCTGTCATCATTTCATTGTAGGCTGTGTCAGCAACAGCATAAACATGAGGGCTGTCCAGAAGCTTCTGTCTATAAGCTGTGACAAAGTCATTTCCATATAGCTGCACATCTTTGAAAGGATTGACTGCTACTAAAACAGGTCCTGCCTTGCTCTAGGTATAACAGGAGCAAGAAATTGCTCAAGAGCATAAACAGATAGCATTCATAGTACATACTAACATAACTGCTTGATCATTACTTACATATACTATGTCTTGAGAATATCTATAATGAAGATTATGAAGAACTGAAGGCTCGTTCAAATAACTGAGTTCGATAAGATCATCCACTCCCTCAAGAATGTCAGGATTAGCAGGTAAGAGATCCTTCGTGGGAACTGTCACAACCTATAGTGATAACATAGCGAGTACATAAATCCCCACTTCAAAGTCACCAGTATCATCACAAATATTAAAAAAATAAAGGAAGATATGAACTAACTCTTCCATCCAACAGCAGAACAGAAGCTTTCTCCCCTGAAGTCGTTTGTATTTGCCCTGATTCCCATGGGCCATTATGTAGCCGACACCAAACACGAAGTTTCTGAAAAACATTTAATATGAGTGACAAGTGATCAGATCTATGTAGCACGCAACGTGTCAACATACTTAATATCTTAGCAAGATAAGAAGACAATCCTTCCCACTGATACAACTAAAATTATGATATGAGCTACGTTCAACACCGGATATTGTGAATAGATGTTCATAAAACTGATATCATGTAAATCATTTGGTCTATTGACATAATATTATGACATTCGGATTTTAGCAAATAATGTTGTGGAAATCACCGGAATAGTAACAATATGATGAGGTGCTATGATCCTTTTTATTGCATTGCAAGCATGTCATATAATTTTATGCAAACAAAGAAGCCTAAACAAATTATATGATTCTATATTGTAATTCGATCCCATCTAATTATCTAATCAACCCTTCAAATCATAAGAAACAAAATCAATCCCTAAATAAATAACAACAGAGTTTCCGTATACCCGAAAATCAGACAACAAAACTGAACCACATTTTCTACCTTATTAATGAAATATCCCACGTTGTCATCCCACTCGGACTCCCTAAACCTCGCAGAAGATCCCGGGGATGAGTTTGCAAGCTTGGCATTGTCTTTCTCTTCCGACTTCGGGCTGTGTCCTTTGTCATCTGGCGCTGCCATGAGGTAGGGTGATTCCCCTGGTTCCATTTCTTTAACCTTTTTCGTCCCGAAACTATTCCGTCTTTCCTTCTTCACATTACAGTTTGATGAGCTCTGGGCTGTCTCAGATTCCCCAATTTCAAAGTTTGTAGGCAGCGGCCGTTTGGCAGATGGAAGGCGAGCTCGAGAAGTTGGCTTGGGGCGTGCAGGAAGAGCCGGAGGGATGTCCTTAGGCTTCTCATTCTCGTCTCTTTGCCGGAGAGAATCCAGCATTTCCTCCAGAGAGCTCCGAGCTATAGAATTTGGGGATATTGACAACATTTTTACTTTTTCTATGGTATGGCGGAAACAATTGTCACCTCAAAACCCTCCAATACAAATCAAAATCCTCCACGCAAACGTTCCTTTATTCAGAACAATGTCTAAGACGACATTGTTCTCGAGCCTAGAACCCTAACCCAAAACAAAGTCCTTAAAACTCAAATTTAAGGTCTCACGGAGATCAAATTACCGTTCACCAAAACTCAATTTCGAGGCGAAAACGCCGGAAAGAAGAAAAATAAAAGCTAATTCAGAGCAGAAGCAAACCCAGAGCTCGTCCGCAACCGGTAAGCATCTTGCAGAAAACGATTCCTTTAAAAACAAACCTCAATTCGTGGTTTACATATGAGAGTTACGAGTTTATCGCATGTTGAGGAAACAAAACCTCGAAGAGCTACATTAATGGCGTACAGCAGAATCAAATAACCATCCCAATTAAACACAACAAATGCGTTAAAAAGGAAACTGGTTTCCTTTTGGCAGAGCTTTAGGGGGGATTTTAGGGGTTATTATTAGGAAATATGGAAGATGGATTTGAAGAAAAAAAAATGGATACTAAACATAGAGAGATTTTGAAATATTTTTGGGGGAATGGAAACCGTTGAGATCTGATAAGGGAAATAAAATTATAAAAGAATGGTATGTTTTAAATAAATAATAATAAATAAATAAATAAATATGGAAAATAGTTGGATTGAAGTGGATAAATAAGGGATATGAATGTTCTAATTTAGGTCCAGCACATCTTGTTAATTGACAGTTTTAGACATTGACAAGTTAGTTATATTTTGTGTGGCCCTGCTAAATTCTATTTTTATGTTTATGCCTAATGCCTATATATGAGTCAATGGAATGTACAGAAATTAATTTTCTTTTCTATTAATCTATGTTTTATGATTGTATTCTTAAATTTTAAAGCAATGTGTTGCATTGTATATGTCATACAATGGTTTTAAAAAAAAATATGTCAGCAGAATAAATATGGGGAATATGAGGAAGTGGTTTTTATTTTTCCTTGAACTTCCAAAAGCTATCATTTTTTCTATCTGCCATTAAAATCAGAAAATGTGCTTTTTCTTAGGTATGCAGAAAAATGTGTTCATTTTATAGAAAAATAATGATAACCATATCAAGAACCACAATTGCGTAATTTCATAAATATGAACCACAACTCGAATATTACGTATTAAACTTGTATCGACCTGGTATGAGAAGACTTGGAAACGGAGCTAATGAAAACTCGGATGATGGATTTTTATAAGATTTTAGGATAAGCGGATTGATATTACGCCATATCTTTTTCCATTAAAGTCTAAAATACATTATCTAAAAGAGGCATTCGAATTCCATTACAAGATGACTTATTCATGCATAAATAGAGTGATATTTGATTCAATTTTCGATATTTAATTGTTTTTATCTTGTCCGACTTAAACGTCAAAGTTTTCACGCGATATCCTTCCCAAAATTTTGTAGATATTGGGTTCATGTTTTTAGACGACAAGACTTGAGTAATTAGGAATTCTAGATGGTCGATCTGTTTAAGCACATTATTTCTAATGCATAAATTAAACAATTTGCAATTTTAAGTTTGTATTATAATTTTATGTTATATATTGTTTATATAGCGTACATAATTTGAAATGTATACTTCAAATTAATTATATATGTTTCACATGTGCATTATATTGAGAATAAAATTGCAAACGCAAAATTACAATTAAAATTGTGAACATTTTGACATTGTACTCCTTATTATCGCAAGTTCTTTTAATTCGCTCATCTGCAGAGAGACGAAACTAAGGGGTCTGACTGGCAATGGTCGCACCTCAACTCCTCATTTTTTTAAAAATTAATACAAGTTTTTATATATAATTATTAAATTTTAAATTTTACCATCCTAAAAAACTAAAAATACCTATTTATCTATTTATTTATAAAACAAATATATCTTCTTGGCCCCTATTTTTCATTTTCGAGCTCCATCCCTACTCACCTGCATACTTATTAGTCATAGAAAAATAAAAGGAATACAAACTTTATTATTATTGAATTAGTTGTTCAAACAATTAAATTGTCGTGTGCAAGTGAAACCATATTCCAATAGTCGCTTGAGCTGAGGAAATGTGGTTAATTAGGTAATTTGCGAACAAACCATGATTAAATTAATTTGATAATTGTTTCAAAAAAAATTTAATTTGATAATGGTAAAGATGGGGGCCCACAATAATTTAAAGGCAGTCATGCATGCATAATTTTGTTTAGAAATGGGCCCTGGGGATACACCTAATCCCACTGAATCCTAATCCATGTCGATATTCCCTTGGAGGGCTGACAGTTTTCTTCCATTTGGTGTTGTGTAGTGACATTGTGAAGCTTTATCACGTTTTAGTGCTTCATAGGGGATGATCAAAAATTTTGGAAAACCGCCTGGATCGCCTCGAATCGCACTAAATCGCACTGTTCATAATAATTTATGACCAAAATCGCGATTTAAAATATTAGATAAAACCGCATCGCATTATTGGTGCGGTTATGGTTTTGGATTTTTAAAAACCGCCAAAACCGCACCGCACCTCACCTCTATATTTAGAGTAAAATAAATATTGTTCTTTAGTCGTGTGTTAAATAGTTAGACAATAAATATATTAAAAACTAATTTATGAATGATATAATTAGATTCAAATTTTGTATATAAAATTATAACGCATTTTACATTTTTTTTTCATGTCGACAATGCATCATGTTTTGCATTAAAATATAACAACATTACATTGCATTACATATTGAATGTAATAGAAATAAAAGATATTGCAATGTACTTTTTATTCACAAAAATACACATTGTTTAAAAAAATCACTTTTCAATTATAATATTTTTCTTTGGTTTTTTTCTTTAAAAGGTCATAACAAAATTATATTAATTTATCAATTATATAATATTTTTGTTAATTAAAACCGCAAACCACTCGCTACCGCCCGACACCGCTTCAAACCGCACCTTCGATTTTACTTCATAAAACCGCGATTTGAAAATTTTATTTAACCGAACCGCATATAGCAATTTGGTTTGAAATATACTCAAAAAACCGCAAAACCGCACCGTGATCACCCTAGACCGCTTCACCCACCCACCTCCTTTAATCTTTATCTTCCCCTTGCAAAGTTATTGTTTTATCTTTCCTATTATTTATTATAATTTTCTATTATGCGAGGTAGTTTGTTGGTAAGAACATTGCACATAAATATGACTTAATTAATCATGAGTTTAAGCAATCACAGGGATAGTTAGGAAATCAACCTTCATCGGTTCATCCTACTTTAAAGAAAGAATAAGGAAAAAAAAGTCCACTTTTAAGATGCTTTCATTTTGAATTTTTTTTTTTTAAGAATAGTGGTAAAAAAAAGTGAAGAAAAAAAAGGTAAATATTGAAAGTATGATTGCATATAAAGAGATCTTGCGGAAGAGATTAAAGAGTTATACATTTCATCTTCTAAACGTCAACTACATATATAGGAATTGTTGGGTTCGCTTATATTTTACGGGGTTCGCAATGAGAAATTTAAATTTTTTAATCGAATTAAAACAAGTGCATTCATCACAATAAACACTAACCCCGTAGATTCACGTAGCGATTGTATTGATCGGTATTTTCGTTATCATGCAAGAATACAAATTTTGATTCGCAAGTAAAAAGAAAATTATCTTCGTAGAGTCTTCTCCTTTTTTAGCGAAGATTGAGAGAGAATCAATTCCCTGGATATGTGGCAATCACCAAAACTCCAAACGCCGCCAATAGGGATTCAAATGTCTCCCTCCAATCGATTTTACCTTTTGATTGTAGGCACCGAAACTTTTTCGAATTGATAATGGACTAGAATATTAATTCCACAATCAATAATTAATTGGAGAATAAATTGTGTAGATGAATAACTATCAATTAGTTATTATCCACAACAATTGAAGATAAATGTATTTGAAAAAAAAATAAGGAAGAGAAACAAAAAGGAACACTTTCAAGATCTGTTTTTTCAATAGAAAAAATACACGGCCAACTCACCAATCTTTTCTTCTTCAAATTGGTTGTGTTTCTTTTTTTATTATTAAAAAACACTTGTATTTCATTAATTAAAGCACTAAAAAAACCACCCACTAATTAATAGTGGAAGTTACACTACTTAATGCCTTAATGGCATTTTCACAAAATTGACATGTATTGGCCGTGTGTAAACCACCACACGATGTGGCGCTTTTTTTTTTCTTTCTTTTATATAATAAATATAAATATATATATAATCTTATTATATATATATATATAGGTATTGGATCATATGTGGCAAGCCCCTTAATATGTGGCGGTGTGGGCGATCTGATCTAGACCACTAACATGTTTAATCCAAAGGCTTGATTTTTTTCCAATTTTTTTAATAAAATCGATAATGACCCATTAAAGGGCAAATTAGGCAATTTACAATTTGTGTGTAACGTTTAAAATGGTAATCGCAAACATTGTTCCTATTTTTTAGGGATTCAATCACCAAATAAGTCTCCCGCTTTTGTGCCCGTTTTTTTCTCACAATATTCTCAAAGATTTCGTCCACCCCCAAAACCCCACTATCACACGTTTCACTTTGTTCATCTCCCTCAAAATTACTTCCCCCAAACCGCCGGCCACAACATTTCTCCTCTGGAAAAATCGACCCACAAACCGCCGGCCACAACACTTCTTCTCTGAAAAAAGCGACCCACAAACCGCCGGCCACAACACTTCTTCTCTGAAAAAAGCGACCCAGAGGGAGTCATCAGTGCACAGGCGCAATTTTTTTGGGCATAAACCATCCAAAACGTTTCTGCAAATCTTCACAGAGGTATGCCCTGATTCCATTCTTTCGATTTATTTTGGGGGTGGACGAAGATAACAGTGCAAGGTATTTTTTCCCCTACATCGACTACATGTTTTATACCATTTGAAGAGGTTTTGTTATGGGTTTTCTTTAGTTTTTGTGTGACCTAGTTCAATTTCATATATATATATATTTTTTTTAATTTTCTAGGGTTCTTGCAATCAATTTTTCTACACACGTCCTTTTATGCATTTTGGGTATGTGAAATTATAGCAATGAATGTATTTGACTGCAATACATATAGTATAAGTTTATGACAAAATGATATACACATAGATAACGAATTGTATAATCCATCCGTTAATTTGTGCTTTTTCATTCATATTTTTGGTGTAATCTTACGCAAGCATGACATTTTTCTTTGTGCTTTTGGTATATACATAACAAATTTGATGTGCATATTTCTGCATAATGTATGAAGTGTGTGTTTTTTCATTCATATTTTGGTGTCTTGTTTGTTAATTTTGGTGTATATATACATAGGGTATTGTGGTTTTTGCACAAGTATGGTGAACTCGTGCATAGGGGTAATGTGGTTCGTCTTCTTTGTGCATCTTTTTGCACAATGTATGAAGTTTGTTTTTTCATTCACATTTTGGTATTTTGTTTGTTAATTTTGGTCTATATATACATAGGTTATTGTGGTTTTTGCGCTAGTATGGTGAACTGGTGCATTGGGGTATTGTGGTTCAGGAATACAATATGCCATTTCAGAAAGCATGGCTTATTATGTGCTTGGTTGGTAATCTTGTGTTTATGGCATAACTATGAATATGGGGTAAGTTCAATGTGTGTTAGTACTACATGCATATCCATTTACTAAGTTTGGTAGTATTATCTTGTATTTTTCATTAAATAAGAGGAAATAATATTTCAAAAAGGCCCGATGATCATGTTCGTGCCTCGGGACTCTTTAATTTCATGGATTCTCTCTCACAATTCTATATGGAATAACATTTTCCTTCATGAAAATAACTTGAAAGTTCAAAAAAACTTAATATTGGTCCGATAGATAATATTTTCTCCGAATTTAATTTGAAACAAAGAACCAATTAAACTCACCAACAGAGTTATGGTTTGAAATCAGAGATGCATATTTTTGTAGAATGCATGAAGTTTGTGTTTTTTCATTCAACTTTGGTGTTTTGTTTATAAAGTTTGGTGTATATATACATAGGTTTTTGTGGTTTTTTTGTTTTTATAAGTGTTTTTGAACGATGTATGAATTTTGTGTTTTTGTGCCTGTCATTTTCTCCATTTTCGTATTATGTACGTAATGTGATGTTATTTGTCTTTTCTAAATTCCAGGTTAAATGGCAAGAGGTAATAGGAAGAGACCCGCTTCCCGATCCCCCAGCGAGGTCCGAGTGACGTTAACCCTGAGGAGAAAAGAGCGCTAAATCGTGATCAAAGCTTCGTTGCCCAAACTCGGGACCGTGATCCGTCCCTAATGTTTTATCCTACATTGGGTCGGCTCAATAATCACCAGGACAAGAGCTTTGTTGAAATGGGATTCGGGAGCTTCTTTGGGATAAACATTGAAATACTCCTGGGGAGATTTATCTATTGGTTGGTGGATAACTTCAACTCTCTCGGATGTGAGTTGATTCTAATCGGGACGGGGTCAATTCGTGTTGGTGAAAAGGATGTCGAGCATGTTTTGGGGTTCCTAGAGGTGGAATTAGAGTTGAAAAAACAAAATCCGAAACAAGCCAAGCATATGTTGAATGGCGGTCCCGTTTGAGCCTAATCCGGATGATTCATATTCAATTACGGCAGCCGAGGTGTCCGAAAAGATGTTGGAGGACGTGGAAGGTGGTATATGGTTCAGGAGGAACTTTATTGCGTTGGTGGATGCGCAAATTATCGGGAATATGCAGGGCGGATACGTAAACGCGATTGTAATGAAAAGCCTGGAGAATGTCGACGACATTCCGAAAATGAACTGGTGCGAGCACACCTTGATGACATTGCTAGAGAGCAAAGAGAGATGGACGTCAACAAAGAAGAAGAGTTTTAATGGCCCCCTCATTTTTTTGATTGTAAGTACATATCAATTATGGTCGGCTTAATCAAAATCAACAAATAATTAACCTTTTTTTTGTATCACAGGGTTTATACATGGACCGAGTTGTATTGGCCATTCGTGCCTTCCCAAGGGTGGTCCTTGTGTGCGTTAAACTTACCACTGAAAATATCCGAGACAGGAATAACGACGAAATGAAGCGCGGCGGATATGGGCTTGGCTGGATTGATTGCCCAATTGATGAGGTCGTACCCGCTGGTTCGCACAATACACAACACACGCCACCGTCAATTAATCCTGTTGTTATGCAGCCACATGGGGAGAAAAATATTCCCCCGGTGCGGCCCCCGACATTCGTTCTTTGGTGGTGTGCAAAGTGCAATTCCTTTTTGATTTTAGTTTTTTTCATTTTATACATGTAGAGGTAGGTATATGGGATAGGTTATCATGACGCTTTTAATATTTAGAGTCTTGTATGGTCTTGTTTGGCATAATATGACAACAAAGGTGCATAATATTAGTTATTAAATGGTATATTGATTAACTAATTAATTTATGGGTTTTAGTTTCATAACATCCGTCACGATTTTTGTTTTTGCAAATGGTATAAAATTAGTGATGATAGGTGTTGATAGTTACATTTTGGCATCATATTACTATCCAATATCTTTTTTGTAATAGGAAGGCCACAAACAAACATAGTCTGTGGTAGTTATGCGGGACATGTTATAATGTTAGTTTTTAATATTCATGTAATGTATCATTTTGTTTGGTATAACATGACAACAAAGGTGCACAATTTTTTACTTGTCTTAATTATTTTGATAGTTATATTTTAAGCTCAAAGATTCATTGAAATGAGTATGAAACATTTGACAAATACTTATGTTTTTTGGTGCAGGTATTGTTGGGAGTGTTACGCCAAGTTGGCGATCGTTGCAAATCGGTTATGGATATCTTTGCACCGCTGACAATGTACCAAGGGAGTTGGCTTGAACCCGATTTTGGGAAAATCCAAGAATCGGCTAGGAAGTTCATATGTTTTCCCGGGACAAGCCGGGAAGACACCGTAATTGGGGACACTATTGTCGGTGAATCGCGGCGAGATGAACGCGTGGAGTAACCCGGAAAACATAGTCGCTCTTGAGAAGGTTGAAGAGGCTACACGTCGCCGAGAGGAGTTCCGAAAGTATCCGAGGATATGCCGAATTTCAAAGATTGGGTTGACGCAGGATCCCAATGTTGCGAATGACCAGACGTTCTTCTTGAGATATCACGTCAATACTCGGAGAGGAACACCGGTGGAGGGGAGCCGCGAGGAAGAGGGTGTAAGAATACTCACTTTTTAGTTTGTAATATTTAAGTTTCTTTGTATCATTTTGTTTGGTATAACATGACAACAAAGGTGCATAATATTAGCTATTAAATGGTATATTGATTAACTTATTAAATTTTTGTTTTAGTTCATAAAAGTTGTCATGATTTTCTTGTTTGCAAAATGGTATAAGCGTAGTGAAAGATAAATGTTCGATAGTTACAATTTGGCATTTTTGTATTGGTTACATGTGTGTGGTAGATTTGACACTCTTTTTTTATTTTTCACGGGTTTTGTCGGGGGCATGTTGGCGTGGGGCAAGGTGTTGAAGAAGCGGGAGGATGTGATTGGGGTTGGCACATGTGACGATGTTGTGGGGCCGAGGAGCCGGTGGAAGGATATGCGACCGAGCATACCGCAGCCTACTCAAACACGTAAGAGCACTAGGAAGCGCCAGAAAAAACTAAGTTGTCTTCTCCATTCCGTTTGAGATGGGTCGACTTTGCCCGGAAGATGAATAAGATCCACAATGTTGTGTCGAATTGGGTTTTTGACAATCTTTGGCGCTACAAGGTTAAGCAATTCTTTAATATGTGGTTTTCAACAAGATTTCTCTATAATCTTTTGTTATTATTAATTGTGTTTATTTTTTTTTTTTCGTTCAATGTACACGAACCGATGTTTTATTTAGGATGGGAGACAATGTCTTGACGAGAGAAGATTTGGAGACCCCGAGGCACTGGGAGTACATTTCTGGAAATGTCATTGACGTGTGGCCAAAATGTTGAACGAAATGGAGGAATCAAGGGATGCCAATTCCCCCGAGATTTTTTCTGACAAATTTGGTGACGGTATGACCCATCTTTTTAATTGTGGTGTTCAACACCATGACGCCTTTTTATTTACATTACCACGCATAATTAATCTAGGGTGTTTTGGATAATGATTCTAGATGTGTTCTTGAATATTTGTCATTGAGTTTAGTGGGGACTAGTCATTGCCATTCAATTTTTATTAATGTGAAGCTAATTTATTACATTCTCGCATACATAAAATTACGGAATGTCGTAATATTTTATAAGCATTGATGTCGTATGCGTGTCTTTGTGTGGAATTTGTTAAAAATATTTTTTAACGACATACGATTATACTCTATGCGTCTTTGCACAAGAATTGCGGAAGAAATGAGGTGGGCGTTATTTTCGGAAGCTTTTGACCTGGAGATTGTGGACCCAACTCAGGTAATCTGTGCTATTGAGATGGTATAACCTTTGTAGAATATATACGTCGTGTTTGTTGTTCCTATCTAAATTTTAACGAGTATACATTTTCTTGCTACCTAGTTCTTCTTCCCTATTATAAACGGATGGCACTTGATCGTGATTTGCGTCAACATAAAGAAGAAATCTTTGTCACATTTTAGACAACTCTTTCGGATGGTGGTACCGGTTCGCGGCAAGTATGCAAGGATGCCCGAAAATGGTAAAACACATTTACATTTTTAATTTTCTGTATAGTTTTTGTTCTTACACGTGGATAATATATGGTGATAGAATACTATAAACTTTGTATCTGAGATAGAAATTACTTGATATATGGTTAGTTTAATTTTAACATTTTTTAAATTAGCATGTTATTTTGATGAAAACATAGATATGAATTGGTGCACACATACGTTTTGTGTGGTGTACAATTAGTAGTAGTATAACATCTGACGGACATGATTGAAACCTGTTTGCTATTTATTTTGGTTGTCTTAGTTGATGGTAAGATTTATTGATTTCGTGATTTAATTCTTTTTTTTTTTTCATTTTTCATCTTATAGTTGGAGTTTTTCTAGATACCTCCAAGCACGTGGGTGCCACCATCATTTGTCGATGTTGAAAAATGCCGCCCATAAGACTCGCCATGCCGTGGAGGGTGGCGGAAAACACATCGATCATGGGGATCTATGCCATCGTCACATGGAGACCTACATGGGGGGACCATTGAAGAAATGGAATCGTGGATTTGACAAGGCCGACGCCTTGAGTTTGCGTTTGAGGGCGTTATCTTGCGCCACGAAATCCCGATGCATGACTTGAACCAAGAGAAGAACAAGGTGCTTGGTTTGGCCAAAAGTTTGTTAGGGGAAAGTAGTTGGTTTATCGATTGAGGAGTTCATTTAGACGGAGCTTCTAAGTACACTTTATTTATTACTTGAGTAGAACCTTTTTTCACCCCGTGCATTTCCATCAACATTATGTGTTAACTATTTATGAACAATATTCAAGCAAACATGTTTCCGTGTGTTATGCGTATTGTTAGTGTGTAAAAGTGCACATTTCATCAATATGCAAAATATGTTCCTTCCGGCTTTGGTATATGCACGTTCATAAGCAAAATCTTTGGTTTTTTTCGATTTTGAAGATGTTTTTAACGAATCACGTGTATGCACAATACCTAAGCGATTTGTGTTCGAGGTAATAGTATTGCTTTTTATTTTTGGAACTTCATGTAAGAAATGTATTCTTGAATGTTACACTAATCACGAAACGACAGACAAATGTGTACCAAAAATAATAGATGAAGATCTTGAAATATAATTATTAAAACATCATTATATACTTGAGTATAAACCACCAAAGTATTGATATATATACACCACAATAATCCCCAAATTCACTATTTTTTTTGGATTGTTTGTTGAAGTACTACAATTATTTTTACTCATTCGAAGTCATCCTAAGCAGTTTGTGTTCAGGTTACACGGAATTTTTTTTAAGTAATAGTCAGAATGACTAAAAAACGATGTAAGATTACAATACAAATGGCATTCAGTTATAATGCAAATGACATTCAATTAGAATTTAAATGATGTTTAATTTAACAATAACCAACATTCAGACAACCGCGTTGTGACTGGGCCAAATTTGGAAATGACTTAGAGAGTGTAGTCAGAATGACTAAAAAAACGATGTAAGATTACAATACAAATGGCATTCGATTATAATCCAAATGACATTCAATTATAATATAAATGATGCTTAATTTAACAAAAACCAACATTCGGACAACCGCCTTGTTACTCGGCGGCGAAATTTGGAAATGACCGAGAAAGTGTATTTGAATTATGTAGGTTGATCGGATTTCAAACATTTTAGTAAACCACGGATGATTTTCTAGTTCGAAATCTTTCATAACGAGAATGCCATAAAATTTCAAACTCATCGGGTTCATGTTTTTCATCCCAAACCGCTGCGTTAAGGCGGCGCGAAATCCTCATTCTTGAACAATGTGTGCCCCACTTTTGTGCTAACTTTTTCCATTATGTGCCACATGCATAAGCGGTGTCTTGCGGTCTTAAAAACTACCTGAAACGCGTTCTTCATCGCCGGATCCTGATCGGTCACAATGTAGTACGGTTCCTTGCCCATGGTATCCAAAAATTGTCTGAATAACCACACATATGATTCCTCATCCTCCTTCATAGCAATCCACAACCAAATGTTACACACCGCTGATGGTTGTCAATGCCCGTGAATGGCGCAAACACCATTTTGTACCTGTGCCAGAATGTTTTTGTAGATACATCATTATTGCATTAAATGTACACCATGTAATGCATCAATAACTACTAAACGTATTTTACGTGTATACTACAATCATTAAACGCAGAGTACATTCTTTCAAACATGCGAGGTTTTAGCGAGAAAGTTAATTAAAAAATTCACAATTACTACTCTATTTGAACACATACATATTTATATATTTATACCACAATAGTACTATTTCTTTCACTTATTATAAGAATACATTCGTCCATACATGCCAAATGCATACCAAAAAAGCTAACCTGTTTGTGTTGTAAGTAGCATCGAATGATACAACGTCCCGAACATTGTGTAATTTCTTCACAAAATAGGGTCCGCCCGAAAAAGTCTTGTTAATTGGTCTTGTTCGTCAACGGCATAATCAAGGCCATTCTGGACATGTCTCCTTTTTTTCAAGTCTTACACGGTCTATTATTAATCAAAAGGCGTGCACCTCGTATGTATGCCTTTAAATATCTCTTGAAATTCTTGAAATCGATTGGCAACGCCCCGAAAGAAAAAACACCAACCATTTCTCTGCACGGTGGTGTGTCTTTGAACCTACCCGATGTTGGCCTTCGAACAATTGAAGATGAATTGTTTGTGCCCAAAATTCAAATTCCGATTCACCTTAAGAAAATGTCGCAAGATTAAATTGAATGAATGTGTGTGCCGCTCTTGAAATTTTTATAGCATATGCACCGTTCGTCGTGTATTCTAGTATGCGATGGGCGTTGCATCCACATCGGTTCGACACTCTTGTTCGTCGTTTGGTGTGTGAATTGCTTGCTTCGACACCTACCACAGGCGATGTTTGTTTGTGACCTTCCCCTCTGTTACAAGCAATATATTGGAGACGAATCTCTTTGTTCCTAAATTTCCTTGACGTGCTTATTCGTATGTCAAAGCCGCATTGTTTACCATACTCCCTATAAAACTCCACACCCTTGTCCAAACTCCCAAAATGCATGCCCACCCGCGGTATTTTATCCTGTTCAACCTCAGGTATCCAATATTTGGTGTTTCCGGTGATATTACCAGACGCTCTCATATTTCGACGTCTAGATTGTTTCATCACTACTATCCGTACACGCATGTACAAAAAAATAAGTGAAAGTGTTACATTCATGTCACCAATTTTCGGGCAAATATATACCAAATCGAGACGTTGGTATACTATTATTCAACTATTTGAACACAATTGTTGTTCACAATCTAAATCACCAAAGTATTCGCATATATACACCATAATATGTTGCAAAAACACAAGTTTATCGAATAATGTATACAACTATACGTTTTAATGTATCGCTTCAAATAAACATTCTAACACATAATATCACATTTTAAATTAACACAATAATATACATATCTATACACGAAAAATTGCTTTACTGATCACATATATTGCACTACTTGTATACAATGATTTCACATAAAACATTCACAACTACCCTGCATGACCCACACAACATATAATGAATGCTTACATGTACACAATCATCGATTATAAGTGTATACCAACCTAATGTATAATGTATACGATTACGTATATATATTTACATTAACACAAACATCAATTATGATTCCACGTTCCGTAACAAAAACACCAACATGATGAATAAGTATATTGCGCGATTTTAGAAAAAAAAACACATACCAGGAAAAAAGCGCGTCTGATACACGATTCTCATTATGTTTGTCCGCCAAATGTTCTTCATGTTGTCCATCGTCGATCTCATCGCCCATTTTTCAAGGTTTTGTGATCTTTTTTCTGACAGTATTTTTTTTTTTGTTTTTTTGATGTCAAGCTCGATATTTTCTTTGAAGAATTCGGATGGATGAACAATGGAAGATGATGACAGGAAACGTTTCTTTTTGGTTGCCAAATTAAAGAGTATTCGTTATGGTATGATTACAATCAAAAAGGATCCCTTGATTTTAGGTGGTTCATTATGGTATTAAATCAAAGCGATTTTAGTGGATTCTTGAAATGCCCTTTTTGAATTAAAAATAATTAAAAAATGGTGTTTTGCAAGACCAATCTAAACCATTGATTGTTTCGGATGTAGGGATGGGATCCGTCCCACACCGCCACATGGTAATAGAGTCGCCACATGAGATCCCATCCCTATATATATATATATATATATATATTTATATATCAAATAAATCTTCAATTATCTAGTGGGCTTCTTTAATTAGCCCTACTAGATTATACTTATGGGTTTGGACTTTAAAGTCCATTAATTAATTCAAATAATTAATACCCAAAGTGCAAATTAATCAATCTAATTTATTAATTAATTAATTATATTCCTTTTGTTGGGGCTTAATCAAATTAGATTTAATTAGATAATTAAATTATTTAATTAAATATTTAATTCAACTATTGAATTAAATTAAAACCCTAATTAATTAATTGCATTCAACTATTGAATTTATCAATTTGGAAATGTCAACAACCGAAAATTATGTGTGACCCTTTTAGGTTCACAACTAACATTAGCAATGAGACTTACAACTTTTGTAACTTTCGATTAATTTATTCTACCAATTAATCATATTAATTAGTATACTTGAAATTAACTCTTTATTTTCAAGAACCTACAAATCATGGTAACATCTAGCAAGTAGCATGATTATCTATCATTAGGTGAAATAAGCGAGTAAACTGTATTTCAATTGCAATTGCATACATGTACAATCCTTTCGACAACTAATTTCTCGATTAAATCTTGGGTATGGATTTATCGAAACCCAATTGATTTAATAACTGTGATTCCATTTGAAGTTCTAGTGATTCTTTTATGAATCAAATGCATCGTGCCTTGGTCAATGTCTTTGAATCACAACTATGAAAACACAGAAATTCCCTTATCAAAAGACAAGTGTCGAATTCTATGTTGGTCACGATGACAAGCCTCCATGTACATTAGTGCAATACCCAAAATACCCTTTGTTTTTTTGATGTACAAAATACCCCTTTGTTATTGTCAAGCAATCAAAAGATAAATCAAAGTATTGCGGGGATAGACACAAGGCTACTTTCTTGCGTGCCCAATTACGAGGATTAATCATGTCTTATTGCAATGTGAAAATTCTTATTCGACAAACAAAGTTTCCATATAAGAATTTCCATTGGTTCATGTTCATGAACTTGTTCGCCAACAAGCACCCGCGTATATATGCATTTGCGTCTCAACGCTAATGTTAATGGAATGTAACATTCTCGTCACGAGCATGCATCATATACACAAGTCTTACGGGGTTATTCAATGTCCTATCTTGAAAAACCCATTGACTTGGAACTAGTTTAAGATCAAAACCTTAAAGGCATGTTCCATGATCGCCATCAAATACGCAACCATACCCCATAGCTTAAAATGATCTAAGGACTTTATCTATGAGCAATTAAATAATAAATGCAAAACATAAGATAAAGAAAAACGCCTTTATATTAATATAATTTCCAATAAAATTATTTTTACAAGTATGATAAATTCAATTCGATTGGAGTGCGGGGCACCCTACTCTAATAATAGGAATAGCCTAGGACACGTGATGATGTGACTATATATTGACCAAGTAACTCGCATTTTATGTGGACAAGATTTCGAACTCAGTATCGAGTTGAGTTCAAAGCGAGATCTAGCCCAAACAAAAATGTGGGGTCATCATTTTTTTACATTGTCATTTATTTAAAAGGGTTAATTACAAAAAGTACCATTGAGGTTTGACCTAATTACAAAAAAAAAACTAACTATTTTTTGAAATTACAAAAATACCCTTGAGGTTTTGTTTTGTCTAACATTTAACCTATTTATAAGCAAGAAAATTTCAAAATCCCCTTCATATTTATAAAATCATTGCAAGATACCCCTTAATTTTAACATTAAATCAAACCCCGGGTCTTTTTGTAATTTTGAAAGTTAGGCTGGGTTTTTTTTTTTGTAATTAGGTCAAACCTCGGGGATACCTTTTGTAATTATCCCTATTTAAAACGGTAATAACGTTGGTTGCTCCTAAAATGCTCCGCCTCTTGGGATTGCTCTTCGACCGAACTCCGCCGCACACCCTGCACAAATGGGGAGAACCGGGGTTCTCCCGGCGTCTTCCCTCTCCGATCTTTGTCGGAAGAGTATTTTACAAGAAAAGAAGCGAAAATATGAAAAATATGAGAAAAATGTGATTAGGGTAAGAATGAACCTGGAATTGGGCTTTTATAGCTTAGTCCAAATTAGGTAAAATCCAGATTCCATTATGATTTGGTAATGAATCATGATTAAGATAAGATTGAATCTCTACAACCCCGATTTACCTCTTTCACCGGGTCCAAGTGACCTCATGTCCTCCAGTCGATGGTTTGGCTACTTACGTGTTAATTCTTGACATGGGTGTCTTGGCCAACCTAGTCCTTTTTTTTTTTTTGACAAAGAAAAATGCTTCATTCATTCAACTCGAAAGCAACAAATTACAAATAACAAGAGGAGTATTCTCCCAAAACATGACGCTTGAGGCGTAGAATCCATTGCTTTGGCTAGACCATGAGCAACCCGATTACGACCTTCTTATAAAAACACAAGAAACTAATGGAAGTTCCTTAGCATTAACACAATCTCCAATAATATTACTAAAATAAGAATTGCTAAACGCGTCTTTCCCGAAGTGCAATTACTCATAGCGAGTCGATTCAACAATCATTACGGCGTCCTTGAACCGTTCCTTAATCCACTAAGTGCCTCCCAAATCCAATTACCTCAACAGTTTACGGATCATTTATCCTCGGAGTACTCCTTCTTTGCAACCACGAAATGAACATTCGAGTTACGCACGACACAACCATATCCTATTCTATCTTCATGGTTAAAAATTGCACCATCCACATTGCATTTAAATTCCCCTTGTTTTGGTTTTTTCCGGACTACTCGCACCATCATTAGCAAAAATATGCCAATCCCCAATATCTAATCAAGTTGCCGTTTCCCATTGAATTAGAAAGAATGATCTTTGAGTTAATCACCATAGTTCTTTGACTTGTTGTTGCCATTCCAAATACATGCATTTCTATTATTCCATATGGCCCACATGACCATTACAACCATATTCTTATCTTCTAAAGAAAATGCGGACCAATTTGAATCCAAACATTGGACTACATTTGTGTGCCCATCCACCAAAATGTTCACGATGCAAGACTCCAACACAAGTGCAAAAGGACGGATAAAAAATATATGCATAGCGATTGTAATTATTACACATGGACAACCTAAATAAACATCAATTCTTCTATCCAAGAGATTAGACCGAGTGGGTAAACAATTTATGCAAGCTCGCCATCTACCGTATTTTTGGCCTTTGGAGGAACTTTCGGCGCCAAAATCCTTTCCAATCAAAAGCAAAATTATTTACGAGGATCCTAATCCTTCACAGAGCAACCGTATCCACTCTTAACATTGTAGCATCCTTTTTATCCCCACTCCAAATCCACGAATCCGAACAATTAGAAGGCGATAATGGATTTTTGAGGATAAGTTGTACATCTCTAAATTCAAAAATATCTCGTATAAGATCTTCATCCCACTCCATTCATCATTTTTCATTAAGGCGGATACGGTGGTGTTTCGCAATTCTTCCAACGGTGGAGTAATGTAAACCGTTGTTCAATCCTAAGCCAGGACTCTCCCAAAATCTTTATCCTGTCTTCCATTACCAACTTTTCTCACACACTTGTTAACAACAACATCTCTTGCTCCCCCAGATATCTTCGCCACACAAAACTTGGATTATTCCCAAGTTTTGCTTTGAAAAAAATCACCATTCGGAAAATATCGGGCCTTAAATATTCGGGCAACCATTGACTCTGGGTTAGAAATGAATCTCCACGCTTGCTTACCCAATAAAGCCAAATTAAATTCGTGGATGCGTCGAAAACCCATTCATCCTTTGGACTTACGAGAACACATGTTTTTCCAAGAAAGCCATCTAATTCCTCCTGAAGTCCCTTCTATCATTTCCCCACCAAAATGCATTCATCATTTTTTCCAAATCGCACATAGTTCCAAAGGTAAAAGAAAGATGCTCATAGCATAAGTTAGTGCAACTTGGGCCACCTGTTTTCAAAAGCACCTCCTTTCACGCCCTAGATAACATCTTGCTTTTCCAACCTTGTATTACGCACCACACTCTTTCCTTGATAAATCCAAATATCTTTCTTGTTCCGACCACTAACGATGGTAAACCAAGATAATGTCCATGGTTTCTTTCGTCACCGCACATGAGAATACCACATACTTCCCCGCTTGATTTTCCTCACTGGTGATTTTCTTTGAAAGACAACGAAGATTTTGGAAATTAATAACTTGTCGGAAGCATTTGAGTAAATTCGTAAACACTCTTTAATAGCTAATGCTTGGTTTGAATTGGCATTGAAGAAGAAAAAGCTATCATCGGCGAAGAAAAGGTGGGATATTTTTGGAGCGCCTCTAGCTCTTTGCTGCAAACCATGAATAATTCCTCTTCTTTCATAATCTTGCGAAATTCTTTTTAACCCTTCCGCACACAGGATAAATAGATATGGCGATAGTGGGTCACCTTGCCGAAGTCCTCTTGTTGGTACAATCTGAGAAGATTCGAAACCACCATGAATCACTTTATACCGTCCTGATGAAACACAAAGCATAATAAGATCGACCCATCTTTGATTAAAGCCAAGCCTCGATCATCATACCACAGAAGAAAAGACCATTCTATACGGTCATAGGCTTTACTCATGTCTATTTTCAAAGCCGCCAATCCATTCTTGCCTTGTCTTTTTCTCTTCAAATAATGATTAATTTCAAAGGCCACTAAAATATTATCAGAAATAAGACGATTAGGCACAAATGCACTCTGGCTTTCTGAAATCACGTTAGCAAGAATCGCCTTCATCCTATTAGCTAAAGCTTTCGAAACCACTTTGTATATGACATTACACAATGCAATCGGCCGAAGATCCGTAATCGCGACTGGATTTTTCTTCTTAGGGATCAAAATAATTTATGTATCATTCAAACCTTCAGGAAAAGAGCAATGATTCAGAAAATGAAGACAAGCTTTTGTAACATCTTCCCCGATCACATCCCAAAATTTATGGTAGAAAGCTGGGTTCAGCCCGTCCGGTCCGGCGATTTATCCGGATGCATTGAAAATAGTGCAGCTCTTATCTCAGCTTCATTGAAAGGTTCCGATAGCATCAAATTTTGTTCATAAGATATTCTTTGTTGCACCCTCTGAAGTATCCCATCCAATTCAGTAACCTGGGTAGAATACAAGTCTAAGAAATAATGAAAAATGTGCTCACCCAATCCATTATCCCAATTCAGTGTATTACCACTTTGGTCTCGGAGTGATGAAATAGCATTCGTTCGCTTCCTCTGAGATGCATTGGCATGAAAAAAATTTGTATTCATATCTCCACCTTTCAACCAATAGAGCTTTGATCTTTGTTTCCAGAAATCCTCCCTTTGCGCCAAGAGCGAGCTGTATTTCTTTTGGGCCTCCTCAAATTTCATTACAGAAAAACCATCCCTCTTTCTTCTGAACAATTTTAATTGCTCCTTAGCTTCCACAATCCGATCAGTAAAAGTTTTCCTTAACTTATCTCCCCATTTATGTAGATTAATCCCCATAGCATCTAATCTCCTCACAAGTGGATACCCATAGCTCTTTTCCCAAGAATTTCGAATAACACTTCGGCATTCACTTTCGCGAAGCCAAGCATTTTCAAACCGGAACTTGAATCTTCTTTGAATGAATTGTGACAATCCGATATCCATAAAAATGGGAGAATGGTCAGACGTTGCCGCTTCGAGGTTCCATATTTTACACCTATGAAACATTGAAACCCAGTTTGGAGAGGCTAGGGCTCTGTCGAGTCTTTCCTCCACCCAATTGATCGTGCCTCTGCCTCTTTCCCAAGTAAAAGGGTACCCTACCATACCCAAATCCACCAAATTACAATCATTCAAAGCTTCTCTAAATCTGAAAAAAGCCACCGAGGATGTGGCCTACCTCCCCTTTTCTCGATGAAAATAAAAGATCATTAAAATCTCCTATAATACACCATGGAAGATGAGATTGAGATCGACTGCGTAAAAGGTCCCACGAGTTCCTTCTTCTATTTCTTTCCTGGATAACCATAGAAGCCCGTTAATCTCCACACGATTGAATCCTTAAGTTTAACTTCAATATCAATGTGATTTGAAGAGAAGCTTAATAATTTTGCCATATCCTTTTCTTTCCAAAACATTACGGACCCCCACCATGACCTATACGATCTACGGAAAACATACCTTCGTATTTCAACTTGTTTCGCATATGTTCCACTCGAATCATGAACCATAGTTTCAATCAAAAAGATAAAATCGGGCGTTTAGATTGGACTAAGTCGATAAGACACCGAATCGTGGGTTGCCAAGCCCACGACGGTTCCAACATAACGTACTCATTTTTGTAGGTGGGCCTGGATCCCCAGGACCCACCTCTAATCCGTTTTTTGAACACCCATTCTTGGGCGATAACGACACGCCCAATTGGAAGATTATTATTCTCTGGGACCTGGTTCAATACGCCGTTTTCATATCGGATAAATTAAATGCTCCACGTCACCTTCCGTTATTTCCTCGTATCGAGAGATTGCATTGCCATGCATTTGAGTTGGGTCTATCACGATGCCGCCCATCTCCCCACGATTGGTTCCATAGATCACGTTCTTCCCCTTTTCTCTCGGGATTTGCCTCCGACTTTTCCGCTTGATTACAATAACCGTCTTGCCCCGGAATAATCTTCATGAAACTCGCGTCGGACTTATTTTCCGGCGGGCCTTCCGAGCCAAACATTCGGAGGATCACGAGAATTCTTACGTCCGGAGCTCTCAACCACGGTCCATACGCTCGCTCGATTGTAGCTATTGGTAAATCATATAGCTTTTCACGAGAATTTTCCGAGTGCCCAATACGACCCGCACGGAAGAAACATAAGGATGGCAATCGTTCATACTTGAAATTTATCCAGGCCCAATCTCCTCCCAACTTTTTTATTTTCATTCTTCTTTAATCGGATTACGGACGTCAAAATTCACTCGATTCGCATATAGTTCCTCCAACCCCCAAAAAATTTTTTGGGTCGGACTAATGAAATCTCCAATAAAATTGCCAACCTCTTTTGCTATCTTCTCCGACATAAAACCAATCGGAAGATCATATACTTGAACCCACATAGAAGTGTTAAATAGTAGAACCTTTGATGGTTGTTCACCTACCTCAAGCCGCTTTGTGATAAGAAGAAATTATCAAAAGTCCACGGGCCATTGGCTTCCACCTCTGAATATGTAACTCATGAAAGAAGCTGAAAAAGATACATGTTAGGATTCAATTCCTTGATCACAACTCCTTTGACCGGGGGCGCGAAAGAGATCTTTAATGTATTCTTCATAGCCATAAAATTCACGATCCTGTTAGTGAGAAACCTTCCCACTAAGCACCATTGAAACTTCGCCACCTCATTCTCGAACCCGTATTTTCCCGAACAGTCCATTTTCTTCATCTTCCAACCGTAATCGATTATATAGATCTTCTATAGAGGATGACATGTTGTGCACAAAAAAAGATTTGTAAAAACTTGTCGAGGCAGAAAGACAAACTCTCAACTTGCCAAAAATACAAGAGCTACCTTTAGATATGGGTGCAAAGTTATTTCCCTATCGATTTAAAAGCTGAAGCCTGGCCAACCTAGTCCTTAAACCAAGCTCACTCCTACTCAACTCGTTTGCACGTCAAGTCGGACTAGAGAGGATTTAACACCCGATTTTACTAACTGAACCATTAATACTTGTTTCCCCATGAAAATTCAGTAGATCGGCTCTTCTAGCAAAAATCTCCCTAGTTTAGCCCTAATGAGCATAGCTCATCACTCGCCCAATCTATATTATCCCTCATCAAATGTGTTTTCACCTTGATTATTTCACCCACACCATGTGTCACGAAATGTAAGAATAATTAGTTATTATTCTATTTAATTAAAAGTAAATAGTGAATATTGTATTTAATTATAAAATTAGTTAGTTAATTACTTAACATGTGCAGCATGTCCTAAAAACAATGATGCGACACTATTTTGTGTGCGCGCGACTGCGAACTCGCTTCTCAGATGCATGTGCCATGCCACAACTAACTCATCATAACGTCTTTCCCTCAATGATATTAACTCAACTGCACCTAAAGTGGTGTCGGCCAAGTGGATAACTGGATATGGTAATTTGCCTTTTCAACTAACAAATCTAGTTCTATTTCGAATTAAGATAGTTTTTTTAGGGAATTAAGATAGTTACAAAGCCAATTACTTTATACTTGTACCATGATTGGAATTGAAAATTTAATAAGAATGTGTTTTAGATAAGATATTACCTTGGGTAATCGGATTCGAGATTTTAAGGACTTGAAAAAGAGTAACACACGTCGAAAGAAGCCGAGGTTGTCCCGACTAAGGCCCTCCGATGTCTAAGTCGGTCGAGTTAAGTATGGTGCGAAAGGTATGAAGACAATAAAGGTAAAAGTAGAAGGTAAAAGTGATAGAATGAATAGTTACCATTTGTCTAGTGTAGCGAGTGTTATAGGTTTATCGACATTCTTTATTTGGATGGTGGAGTTGTCTTAGGTTGTCGGGAAGATCAACGGTCCACTTTTTCAGGTTAAGTCAATTTCTCCGGTTGGAGTCGGTTAATAGGCCTCCGGCCCAAAATCAAGACCCCACTTTGAATAGGAGTAAAGACCTCACTGTCGTATCGAGAATAATATATCATACAAGAGTACAATCATAATATTGTGTAATTTAATTAGATTCCACTAAATTAAATTTAGTTTCCCTCTATTAATAGTCTTATTTATGACTAAATTAGGGAGGAGGAGGCTACACATACATTAGCATTTTATTTGGTTTTATACTTTTATTCTGATAGTTGGTTGATGTAATTTGGGAGAAAGTTATGTTTAATTTGTTTTAAAAGAAATATTTTCTATATTGATGACTTTTGACATGTGAATCCAAGGTATTCAGTTGATACGAGACATCTTAGGTTTCAAGTCTAATCAGTCCAAGATATAAGCCCAAGCCCAACTACTTTAATTCGAGCCCAATGGACACCCAAGTCAAAGAATGCAAGTTCGCATAAACAATTTCCTCTGTTAGGGTTTTGAACTTTACATCAGAACTCAAGAGGAAAACCTAACACCCTGTAGAACTTCTCGAAGTACGTCGATGGCGAAGAATAGAAACAAGAAGAAGAAAAATGGATCGAATGAAATGGCCGTCGATGTCGCCTCTGCTAATCAGTCGGTCAGGAACGAGTCTCAAGGTGCTAACTCTCTTTTATTAGTGTATCAAATTTCGTACTCCTTTTAGTAGGAAACAGAAATCGAAACTTACTATGTATTACGAAACTTGCAATTTTTCAGCCATGGACACATCTGAGACTGTAGCTTCCAGCGTTTCTGTTGGTGGACACCTCAGGTCAGCTCATGTTTGCTTCTCATTGCTGTTAAAATTGAATTGTTTTGTTGTATAGTAACTTTTTTCTGTGAGCGATTCGCGACTGAACCGTGAGTAGGTCGATTGGTGTTTGAAATTATTGATGTTTCTGTATACGCAATTTTGAAGCTATTTATAGGAAAGACAAATTCATAAGCTCATCAATTGAGGTTAAGTAGATACGTACATGTGTGAATTATTGCTTTAGATATGCAAATAATATTCTATTGTCTTATGATGAAGATATAGCTATACATATGTATATAAATATTACATTAATAATTTTGCTAATAATAGTTTTTAGGTCATGAAAAGTTCTTGAAGTTGGCTAGAATTAGTTTTTTTGGTTTTTGATCTTTTTGGCCACTGTGCCTCAAGGATTTTAAAGTTATTGCCTATTAGTTGAGTTGTCTAATGGCATATTTCCTTGTTGCAATTTCTCGGTATTTTATGTATGGGACTATTGAATTTTGTTGCCATGGAACAGAATGCCGATACATGAGAACTAGGCGTTTATATTAAATTATAGCCATCAAAGTTTGTGTAGTATTGGCGTTCTATAATTTTTGTGTTAATAGCATCTCTTTCTTTAAGGATAGGAATTGCTCTGTCTTTCTTGCAACAACAATTTTGTCGGTCTGAGATTTTGGTATTATGGGCATTTTCTGGTTTTTATGATTTGGGTTAGTTCTTAGGTGAGACATTGAATTCGCATTTAACTCTGGCATTACTTGTTGTCCCTTACTTTAAAGGGAGATAGTTCATTTCCATCTACTTGCTTGTTCCACATGAATTTTCATCAGATTTGAAGTATCCAAATTCTTTTGCCTTTTAAATTGTTCTCATCTCCTTCTACTTGTTTAATGATCCCTGGTTGAAGAATATTACTTGATATATTCCTACTACTCATACTGAAAACACAGAAATGTTCATTAATGCAGGAAGATGAATAAGGGAGACCCATGAAGAGATCAAAGAATGTACGGAAGATGAAGGCCATAGCTAAAGCTGTATCTCTAAGTGAGAAGTCAGAAGAGAAAATATCAAAAACTGAAAGCAAGACTTTGAGAACTAAATTTGCCAAAAATCTTTATGATTAATTGACTTGGGCTACGAATCTTACACATCGTCTCATCGATGTCTTACAGTATATAACGAGCAATGTTTCTTGTGTTTATTGGCAAGTGATTGTAGTTTTTTTTTTCTTTTTTCTAGTGGTAGCGGTATTCAATTGCCATTTCTTTATGTTCCAACATGAAGATATGAAATCTGTGAGCGAGCCAGCAATATAAGTTTGAGGATCTGATGGGATGATAACGATCCATTGAATCTTGAAGCTAAGGTAAATTGTGTGGTTAATTGCTTCTATGGCGCCAAGTGACTTGATATTGAGCTTGCAAATTCTGGGAAATGAACTGCTGTTGTTTTATTGAGTATTCTAAAGTTTTTCAATTTAGCCTCAACATTTGCACCTATTTACAATAGGTGCAACTTGAGTCTCAAAAGATGCTTATTAAGTGACATAATTGTTAACAACGGCATCTCCCATTTGAATTGACCTTTCTATTTCAATCGCTCCACAAGTTACAACATTATAAACACCAAGAAAGTCAAATTGAATATGATATAAATGGGGTAAAATGATAATTTTGACAATATAAATACAACAAATTATAAATCTCTTATGGTTGCATTTGGATAGATTATTTGGATTTGAAAGAAGGATATATGGAAAGGAGTTCAAATGGCTTCATGCAAGATGAAAGTCTATCAATAACTCAAGAAATAGTTCAAAATATTAAAAACTTAAAATCCTTTTAAAACATGAGTTTACCCAAACATTTCTAATGGATTTGAAATTCTTAAATCCAAATTCTTTCATCAAAAAGGAACCTAAAAATCTCAAGAACAGACAAGAAAAAAGAACTAAATAATGCCATAGAAAAAAAATTTAAAACATTTAACACCCCTACAAGCATTCCGCCACTTTCCCAGTATTCTTCCTGATTTTTTCAAGAGAGAGTTTCTCTATATATAATTCAAATAACCTTATATCATCAAACTTATCATCTCTTAAAAAAACCCGATATCCCAAAAATTTCAGCACAATTTCATAGTGACTGCTAATGCGAGCCACGGTTGATCATTTCCATGTACTGGTTAAGAGACTCCTGCCTTTGCAGCCTCATCTCCTCATTGAACTTCTTTATGAACGCTTCGACTCGCCGGTTCAACTCGTCCTGACTAAGCGACGCCTCTTTCCTCAGTTTCCCAGACCCGCCGCTGCTACCTGGATATGGGCTTCTAGTGTTTGTCCGGTCGTTGAAGGTTTCTGCTTTCGTCATCGTCTTTTGTGGAGGAGTCTTATCCTGCTGGTGGTGGTGGCGGCCGCCTCCCATGGAGGTGGTTGTCGCGCTCCCAGGTGTCGGATTTTCTCAAGTGTCGGGTTATTGGGATTGCGCGTCCTTCTGTTATGGTTTTCCATGTGCTCTCCAGTGTGTCTTGCCTCTTTGGTTTTGACACTCCTAGCACTGTTTTGCCACCTGAAAGAAGAATCCAAGAGAACTATTAGAAAAGCTCAAATTCGAAAAACGGGTAAATTGCAATTTCAGTCGTGTAACTACATAACAACAATAATCTTGTGGAAATGACAATTTGTAAGGTCTTGCAACTTTCAACAAACTCACGATTTCAGTTATTTGGTTGCTGGAAGTTGGGAAATTTACCCGAAAAATCTACATGTCCACGTATTTGGCCACATTCGTTGATGTAGAAACCAATTTCAAGTGTTGACATCCTCATGAATTTTTTTTTGCCTAAAATTCGTCCCAATAAAAATGATAAGTCACTTGTAGGATGTCCACATAAATGTCCACATAAATGAAATTGGTTTTAACATCAAATGGTTTTAGCCTAAAATGTGGACACATGGATTTTTTTTCAAATTTTACAACATCTAGCGATGAAAGGAATGAAATCAACACTTAGTTCTACATGAATAGTATTGCCAACAATCTTATAGTCGTAGCCTCGTAGGTAGAGATGGCGGTGGGCGGGAATCCCGTTCCCGCGAGGATCCGCCCGAACAGGCGGGATTCCCAAAATTTTCCCTCGTAGGGACGGGGAGGGGAATTTTTCCCCCGTTAGCGGGGACGGATCATACTCCCGCCCGTTCCCATGAGGAACCAAATATTATATATAATATATTTTTTAAATATATATAATATATTATAAATATATACACATTAAATATAATAAAATGACAAAAATCTTTAATTTATTTTATTAATTAGTGTTTTATTAGTTATTTTATATAATTTATATATTTTAAATATTTAAAAATGGTTATTTTTAAAAAAATATTATTTTTTTCCAAAAAAAAGTAAATTAAAACGGGGGCGGGAATCCCGGGGGGATGGGGATGGGGGGAATTTTTCCCCGTTTGTCTCACGAGGGGAGGGACGGGGACGGGGATTCCCAGCGATCGCGGGGGACGAGGGGATGGGGATGGCTCCCGGCCCCGCCCGTCCCGTTGACATCCCTACTCGTAGGACCAAAATTGCAATTTACCCTAAAAAAAAATTCGCTTCATTGCTAACAATTAACGAAAGTTACACATTGGAAGCAGAAGAGGCAAAATCCGAAAATATATTTAGACGAATATTTTCCTAATGCTACAGCAAAATGGGCACAACAAAGGGATGGCAAGCCATAAATTAATTTCCTAGGGAAAGTAGTTCTTTGATAAGAATGTCGATATATTCCGTTTGGTTTGGTGAGACAGTTAAAATAAATGAAAGAATTATGATTTTCTCTTACTAACTTCTACTATATATATTTTTCTGAGAGTCCGAGTTCATTATAAAAATTCTATTGGATGTGCGTGAAATGTTCACTGCTGTTCATCCACACCAAATAATAAGGATAAAGATGAAGATATTTACAATGTTGTAAAAATCGGCCTGGCGGCCGCCCTGGCGCTAGCGCCACTAGGCCGACCCGATTTTCCCAAAATCGGCCAAAAAAAAAAAAAAAATCTGGGGCAAAAATCGGCCTGGCGCCCGCCTAGCGCCTAGGCGGCAAAAAATCGGAAAAAATGGGTCTAGGCGGTCTAGTCAAATAAATCGGCCAAAAATCGGAAAAATCGGCCAAAATACAAAAAAATGAAAAAAAAAAAGAAAAACTTGGGCTTTTCTAGGCGCCCGATTCTTGCCGATTGACGCTGTAGAATTTCTGCAACCTTGGATATTTAAATGGAAATTCTTGGCTTCTAGATGGGATCTTCTATTCCAAAATCGTATTTCATCTCATATTCCAACCGCGTGTGGATAATTGTGGCGTGTATTATCTTACCATGTTTATTTTTCAAGCATAAATCAGCGTAAATTGTGGGTTCTAATATGGTAAATATAATACACGCGTGACAATCATCCATACGATTAGAATAAGAGATGAAACACGGTTTTAAAATAGAAGATCCCATCCTATTTCTCTTCAGTTCTTATTGAAAAAATCAAAGGCGCATACACGGCACACCCCGTGAGCGATAAGGGAATTAACTAATTAAGAATAACGGCAGTATTTTAACTTTTTATAAATGGGTAGCGGCTAGTGCTTATCTAGTTATCTTTTCAAATTCTGGTGTGGTCCTACTTGTCGCCTTCCACTTAACCCCACCGCTTTTCAGGGGTATTTTCGGCATTTACATTAACTGGCAAATCGGTTACTCACCACATAAATGATGCTTTTTTTTTTTTTTTTTTTTTTTTGATAACTCGCCTTCCAACCTCACCCCCCAATCTACTAATAACGATCTCTCCCGAATCGAATCCACACGGATCTTTATTCAAGATATGAGTTCCCACCAAATCTTCACTACTTCGCATATCCTTTGAGCAATTTGATGGAGTAGGGATATAAACTCGACCTCTACCCCACAAACAATTTGATGGAAGCGAGAGATTTGACCCCGACTCCATCCCACATTCTTGTGGTGGCCAAAAAGCCACCTGGTTATAAATGATGCACTCTACTACCCATTGTGCCGATTTTCCTGAAAAGGTAATTACGTACGTGACGGCCCACCAAAAGGTATTTACTATTTATTGTACTTTGAGCCGATTACTTTAAGCTTAAGGCTGCTGCTAGTTGGTCCTACACTTAAACTCGTGGACCAACGCACACCAGATTGGTGCCAGCTACAACTCTAACGGTAACATTTTCGCCAGCTACCAAGCCCTAGCTCGCCGGTGAATTTCAAACACTATTTTTCTTCCGGCGACTCTCTCTCTCTCTCTCTCTCCCCCGGAGACTTACTATAGTGTGAATAAAATATTAATAAATTAAGCAGAATAAAAGGTGTATACCTTCAGGACTGGCTTTCACATTTTTCCGATGGCCGAACCTCGCAGAAACCGGCGGCTTCACATTCGAGGGAGAATATTCCGTTAAACTTCTATTCTCGAGACCAGTAAACGCCGATTTAGCAATCACATACTCATTCTCCTTATTGCTCATCGCGTCTTCCGCAAACGCGACACCGCCATTAGCAGAAGCACTGACAATGAACGGCGACCGTTCGTTTTTCCCATCCACGAGCTCGTACGACTCAACAAACTCCAATCCTTTCTCCGCCTTCACTTTGTAACCGCTGGTATCGTTCAAAACGACGCCGTCGTACTTGAACTCTGTTAGATTACTTTTAACAGCCAGCGCCTCCAACGGCTGTGATTGCACAATACCCAAGGTATCCAGCGGCTGCGTATTAGAAGAAATTGACACTTCGTCCTTCCTTGACTGGAGTTTTGACGAAGCGACGATGGTGATGATGATGCAGTTGATTACGAGGTACAAATACGGAGGTCTCAGCCATGAAACGACGCCGTTGTAGATTGAAGGCACATTGAAAGCGAAGTCCGTGAGCGCTGGAACAGAAAATTTCAGCATAATCGCCGCCGATAAAACGCTGGTGGAAATTAGCACGACTTTGAGTGAAGACATGATGTTACTCGATTTTGAGATATCATCGGCATTTTTGGGGGTGAAGTTGAATTGATCGGAGATTGTAACTTTCCGGCGACTGTTGGAGGAGAAGAGATTTTAATTTTAAGAGAGAAAAAGGAAAAAAAGAAGAAATTAAATTTGTGGGGGCTGTAACGGCAGAGTGGGGAGAGTGGAAACTGGGATGCTGCTTTTTGTAATTTATATAGGCGGGGGAAGATGGGAATTTGATATTAAATTCGTGGGCGACATGGTAAATACAAGAAGTAAATTTTTGTGTTAGCTGGCTGGCTGGCATAGTGAATTTCGAGTTGGAGACACGTGGCCTGTGCACGTCAGATGCCTACGTATGGTCCTGGTCCATCTCTATCTAATCACAATTTCAATATATCATTTTTTTTCCTTTCTCAAAATTATTTTCTCCAAATCCCTTAATAATAGTGTTTTTATGTCATTTGTACATATATTTATATATAAAAATTATTTATCTCCCTGAATATTTCCAATTTCGCCCCTCTTGCTCACTCAAATATCTTTAATTTAGCCCGTCATGCTACATTTTCCATGTTCGTCACCCGATAGATATATATATGATAACTTACTTTATTTTATTTTCGTTCATTTGTTCATATTAGATAATCTACCATTGAGAGGTATTAATATTTCTCGAGTATAATTTTATATTTATAAGGATGAGCAAATTAACATGATTATATAGCAAAGTCTCCTAATTCGAGTAAGATTAAACTAAATAGCAGTCATAATACTCTTTATTGTAGAGGAAATCCGTCTTCAAATGGAGTTTTTGTCATTTTATGAAAACATCTGTCAAAAAGTAAAGTCAGTTTTGTAGACTATTATTTGTCAAAAATTGTGGGCAAAACTTTGACAATTAAATTGGCATGTAAAATGTGATGGCAGCCATTGTTGAAGGTCTTAGCAAATTAGGTATAATAGTGAATTTGCAATGCCTATAAATAGGCTAATACGGGAGAAGAAGAAAATTATCCCAAGCAAATTATCAAGTTCTCAATTTTAGTTTGCCAAGTATTTCCTCATTCTAGAGTATTAGTTTCTCCTATTTCAAGAGAGAAAGAGTGATATAGTTTCTCCTCGTATTTAGAGAGAAGGTGTTGTAATCCCTATTTTTATAGTGAATTGCTCCTACACTTGCCCGTGGTTTTTACCTCAAATTTATTTGGGGGTTTTCCATGTAAAACTATTCGTGTTCATTTTACCTTTATTTTTCTCATATCACTATTGTCATGGCTTTGTTCCGGTCCGTAATTTCCTAACAGTGGGGGTTACTGTTCACGGGTACTATTCACGCACTATTCACGTGAATAGTGAAATTCGGTTCAAGTAAAAATCAAAATCGGGTGTGAACAAAATGACGACAAAGTTCGATGTAGAGAAGTTGAATGGGAATAATTTCTCATTGTGGAAAATGAAGATTAAAAAATTATTTTGAGGAAAGACAATTGCTTGTCGGCAATTGGAGACAGTTCCGCAGATATCACCGCGATGCCAAGTGGAACGAGATGGACGGCAATGCAATTGCTTGATCTGTGCTGCGACTTAGCATTAGCCGATGGAGTGTTATCCGGTGTGGCGGAGAAAGAAGGCGACAAAGGAGATATGGGATACTCTAACAAAATTGTACGAGGCCAAGTCACTTCACAACAAGATTTTCTTAAAAAGAAAATTGTATACTCTTCGTATGGAGAAACCACTTCGGTGGTCGACCATATCAACACCTTGAATACTCTATTTTCGCAACTCACCTCAATGGGTTACAAAATAGAAGTTGTTGAACGTCGCGGAACTTTTGCTCCAAAGTTTACCGATTAAATGCGATCAACTCATCATCAACCTGACGAACAACATCCTTTCGGACTATCTAGTCTTCAATGAAATTGCGTAGCTATACTAGAAGAGGAGAGCGGTAGCGAGAAACAAAGAAGGCAGACAAGCAATTTCGCAACAAGCGAAGCTTTGGCGGTGGTGAGAGGAAGATCCACGGGCGTGGCTCCGGTGGGAGTCAAAGTCATGGTAGATCAAAATCCGGGAGTAAAAAGAACATCAAGTGCTACAATCTTGTGGCAAAAGAGGGCACTTCAAGAAGGATTGTTGGAGTAAGAAGAGTAAGCGACCCTGAGTCATCAAATGCTCGAGGAATATTGCAAGTACCTACGAAAATGGAGAAGTTTTATACGGCGAAGCAACAACCAACGCTTGAAGGCGGAAACTATTTTTCGATGTCGGCTTTTAGACTCGGGAGCAACTTGGCACATGACCTCCCGGAGAATGGTTTCATACATACGAATCAATCTCTGGAGGATCTGTATTTATGGGGGATGATCATGCCTTGGATATTCTTTGGTATTGGTACTATCAAAATAAAAATGTTTGATGGTACAATTCGCACCATTCGGGAGAGTGCGACATGTGAAGGGCCTACGTAAGAATCTTGTCTTTGGGACAATTGGATGATGTTGGATGTAAAACTCGTATTGAGGATGGGATCATGAAGATCGTGAAAGGGGCTATTGTAGTAATGAAGGCGGAGAAACTTCGCTTTGCGAATTTGTATATGCTTAAAGGTGAGACAATGCAAGGAGGAGAAGCATTTGCGGTTGCGGGTTCAAAGTGAAGAATCAACGATAATGTGGCACCACAAACTTGGCCACATGTCGTAACAAGGATTGAAGATTCTCTCCAAGGTTTACTACCTGTCTTACAAAGATATCTTTACCATTTTGTGAGCATTGTGTTACAAGTAAGCAACACAAATTAAAGTTCGCGATCAACATCTAAAAGTAAAAGCATCTTAGAGTTGATTCACTCTGATGTTTGGCAAGCACCACTATCATCCCTAGGAGGGGCGAGATACTTTGTATCTTTCATTGATGATTATTCCAGGAGATGTTGGGTGTATCCTATCAAAAGGAAGACCGATGTATTTCCAGTCTTCAAAGTATACAAAGCTCAAATAGAACTTGAATCTGGGAAAAAGATCAAGTGTCTAAGGACTGATAATGGAGGAGAATATACAAGTGATGAATTTGAGTCTTTCAGTCAACAAGAAGGCATCAAAAGACAGTTCACGGTGGCGTACACACCTCAACAAAATGGAGTGGCAGAAGCGAATGAACGAACCTTGTTAGAAAGAACAAGAGCAATGTTGAGAATCGCAAGTCTACCCAAGACATTCAGGCGGCGATCAAAAAACCGTTATGTGATCAATCGGTCGCCATCAATGCGATTGATCTCAAAACACCCATGGAGATGTGGACTAGTAAGTCTGCGATTATTCTCGCTTACATACTTTTGGAAGTCCTGTGTATGTGATGTATAATGACCAAGAAAGAACGTTGGACCCAAAGTCCGAAAATGTATCTTCGGGGTATCTTTGATGGAGTCGAGGGTATCGCTGTGGGATCCCACTACCCACAAGGTCGTCATCAGCAGAGATGTGATATTTGCAGAAGATAAACTGCAAGACAAGGGAGATAGCAACACATTAAAAGAGAACCAGGAGACTACTACGATCTTTAGTGGAAAATAATCTGAGAATGAAGATTCGAAATCTTAAAGCGTGCAGCACGAGGTACAAGAACAAGTTGAGTCGATGTTCAAGAAATGACGCCGTCAACTCGTGAGAAAAGCCACCACTTGGCAATCGTAGTATGTTATGGAGAGCAATGTTGCATCTTGTCTTTTAACGGAGGATGGAGAGCCATCAACTTTCCATGAAGCTACAAAAAGCTCAGATGCGTCTCAGTGGATGACAGCAATGCATGAAGAAATTGAAGCTCTCCACAAGAATCAAACTTGGAAACTTGTACCGTTACCACACGGCAGAAAAGCCATTGGTAATAAATGGGTCTACAAGATCAAGCGGGATAGCAACGATCAAGTAGAGCGGTATCGTGCAAGACTGGTGGTAAAAGGATATGCTCAGAAAGAGGGTATTGATTTCAATGAGATATTTTCCCCGGTGGTTCGACTCACGACAGTCAGAGTAGTCCTGGCGATGTGTGCTACTTTTGACTTACATCTGGAGCAGTTAGATGTAAAAACTGCATTTCTTCATGGAGAACTTGAAGAAGAAATTTATATGCTTCAACCAGAAGGTTTTGCTGAAACAGGCAAAGAGAACTTTGTTTGCAGGTTGAACAAATCTCTGTACGGTCTCAAACAGGCGCCGAGGTGTTGGTACAAGAGATTTGATTCCTTCATAATGAGCATTGAATACAACAGACTTAGTTCAGACCATTGTGCCTACTACAAAAGGTTTGATGATAATGATTTTATTATTTTCTTTGTTGTATGTGGATGATATGTTGGTGGCGAGCCCCAATAAAAAATCGGATCAAAGAAATGAAGGCACGATTGGCTAGGGAGTTTGATATGAAGGACTTGGGACCAAAAACAAGATTCTAGGGATGCAAATTCACCGAGACGAAATAATAGGAAGATCTGGATTTCTCGGAAAAACTACCGAGGAAAATTTTGCGACGACTTCAACATGCAAGATTGTAAGCCGCTTTTCTACCCCTCTTCCTATTAATTTCAAGTTATCCTCAAGTATGTGTCCTAGCAATGAAACAAGAGAGAGGAGAAATGTCTCGAAACTGTATGCATCGGCAGATGGGGGAGTCTAATGTTCGCTATGATATGTACAAGACCGGACATTGCACAAGCGATGGGAGCGATCGGTCGATACATGGCGAATCCTGGTAGAGAGCATTGGGATACAATGAAGAGGGCTCGAGGTACATCGAGAGGAACCTCGGATGTTGCATTATGTTATGGAGGATCCGATTTTTCTTGTCGGGGTTATGTTGATTCGGATTTTGCTTGGTGATCTTAATAAAAGAAAATCCACTACGGGTTATGTGTTTACACTTGCGGGAGGAGTCATGTAAGTCGGGTTTCAAAATCGCGGATTTGTAGCTCTGTCTACAATCGAAAGCGAATACATGGCAGACTACACAAGCTTGCAAAGAAGCAATTTGGATTCAAAGGTTATTGGAGGAGCTCGAGCACAAACAAGAAAATATTGTTCTGTTTTGTGACAATGCAGTGCTTTGCATATTGCAAAGAATCCACCCTTACATTCAAGGACAAAGCACATAGGAGTTCAAGATCACTTCGTTCGAGAAGTAGTGGAAAATGGAAGTGTGGATATGCAAAAAATCCATACTTTTGATGAAAACCTAGCGATCGCATGACCAAACCAATCAACACCGCAAGTTCGAATGGTGCGATCCTCGTGTGGTTTAAGCGGAAACGTAAGCAACATGAGTGGCAAGTGTAGAGAATGATGAAAGAGTTACAAAATGACTTTAAGTGGGAGAATGTCAAAAAGTAAAGTCAGTTTTGTAGACTATTATTTGTCAAAAATTGTGGGCAAACCTTTGACAATTAAATTGGCATGTAAAATGTGATGGCGGCCCGTTGTTGAAGGTCTTAGCAAATTAGGTATAATAGTGAATTTGCAATGCCTATAAATAAATTAATCGGGAGAAGAAAAAAATCATCCCAAGCAAATTATCAAGTTCTCAATTTTAGTTTGCCAAGTATTTCCTCATTCTAGAGTATTAGTTTCTCCTATTTCAAGAGAGAAAGAGTGATATAGTTTCTCCTTGTATTTAGAGAGAAGGTGTTGTAATCCCTATTTTTATAGTGAATTGCTCCTACACTTGCCCGTGGTTTTTACCTCAAATTTATTTGGGGGTTTTCCACGTAAAACTATTCGTGTTCATTTTACCTTTATTTTTCTCATATCACTATTGTCATGGCTTTGTTCCGGTCCGTAATTTCCTAACAACATCCATTGAGGGTGGATATGATCACATCCTCAACATATATGTATTAGAATTGAGTTTATATAATGTAAGGACTACAGTCAAGACAAACTTTCTAAAAGACTATACAAGAATCATTTAGATGTATCGGAGAAAAATCAATGAATGTGTTTTCTACGAAACGAGGGAAGCCCAAATTGATCGAGCCAAGCTTTGATTTCGATATTTTTGTTCACAATAGCCATTTTTTCCAATCTTTGATTTCAATATTTTTGCTCACAATACTAATACTAGACCAGAGCATGACAAATTTGTAATAGTCATCATTACATCAAAACCGATCAGAAGACCAGAGCTGAGCTCATCACATCAAAGTCGACTAGAAGACCAGAGCCGACTAGAGCTCAACCAAAGGCATTTCAAAGGGGGAAAACCCCCCATGAAGTCAACAACCGAGCTGGAATTACAGTGGCAAACCAAGCTGCCACCCAACAAAACAACAATGAGACAAGTCAACATGCAATTTCCACCACATGACACTCATGCAGAACAAGAAGGAGACAAGTGTCTCGATCAAGTTACAACTAGTGGAAAATTGTCTAACTTAATGTAATAATATAAATATAATACTCATTGATAAAAAAAAAAGAAGAGAAAAACTCAGATATAAACTTGAAAGTTCAAACTCTGCAAAGTCAGAGACAGACCAAAGCATTTTAGCTCGGGTTTTCATAGTTATTTCTTATATTTCCAGTCAGCATATATTTATATTTGTTTATTGTTGAGCAAAAATAAGCATCAACAACTACAATAGTCATCTTAAAAAAACCAACTTAAACCTTAGAGGAAATTTATACAACTCCATCCCTATTTTGTTTACTCATTATTCTGTGTTGACTCTCTAGTCGCATGGGTTCGATTTCCGGTTGAAACAGTCTCCTCAGCTTCAGTTTGGGATTAATCTAGCAGGGTGTTCATTTGGAACTCGGTCCAACCCTGGCCACTCGAGCACATCACACGATTCACCTCCTGCTGGGCCAATAGGCCTCTAGTGTTGGCAGGTCCAGGATTAGTCGAGTGAAGATCCGAATATTTGGATTATAAAAAATAATAATAATAATAATAATAAATAAGAAAAAACCTCCTCATTCCAAAGTAAACTTTGTAACTCATTATTAACTTTGGCCACATTGGATGCGGTTGAATAATTAATTTTCTCAAGTATTTTCCCTAAAGGCTCCTATTAATTAAGTGTAGACCTTTCAAGAATTTAATCTTTGGTAAAGCAAAGACAAATGTGATTAAATGGGGTAATCTATTTCGGGAATGTGAACAAGCAACCTACCTTCCATGTTCTTTGTGGAGTTAAATGAGCTAAACACAGTTAATTAGATTAATGGTACTATTAATTTAATTGGCACTTTTTCAACGGATATATAAATATGACCGTTACATCCTGGCGCGGTTTTAGGATCCGCCAATTGCTTATGGACCAGCACGTGACAAACAGCTCAAATCCTTCCGCTCACTCACCGACCCTACTTTGAGATTTCTTTTTTATTTTTATTTGTTTCGGTTTCTTTCTCTAAATTAGTATTACAGATATATATTAAATGTGTAAAACATTTTTAATAATACAATTTATGTGATTTTAAAAAAGCATAAAAATGGGAACTTCTATTCTTTACCAATTGTATAGCTATTTCTTTTAATATTTCTGTTAACAAGAAAAAAAGAAAAATATAATGTATTGTATAGCTAGTTTTGTTGTACTTTTATCAGTTATATGGGCAAACTTTTATTTTTTCAATCAACATTATATTAGATTCTCTTCAATTCCTCAGGCAAGTATATTAAAATAATCATGTAACAAATAGATACACAATTTCCAATTTACTATAATTTATTTATTACTCGTAAATATATTATTTGTTATAATTAATGGAAGTATAATATAATAACAAATTTGTAGATTACTCGTAAATATATTCACATAAAAAAATTTGTTCTTTTAAATATGAAAAAATTATTTTTCATTTGGTTGAAATATATATTTATCCTTCAAAAAAAAAAAAAAAAGAAATATATATTTATCCATTATATTTTATAAAAAAATCTCATATCATGAAATTAAAATTATTGATTTGTCCCTGCTTACGCGACACAATAATTAGTAATATATTAATCGATCGACGTTGACATCTATTTCAAGTAATACAAAAAAAAAAAGTCAGCTTCTTAGAAAATTATTGGTATCAATGATAATCCCATGTTAATGAAATTAAAATAGATGATGCCGTAGGTTGTCGACTAAAAGCACGTGAGTGGAGCACGTGATCATAAGTGGATAAAGTACTACTAATTAACCACTGTGACTTAAATTGTTATTAAGCATGCATGTAAAAACTGAGATCCCATATAACTATTAATTCTTACTAGGATTTTTCATCTGAATTATAGGGGGTTAAAAGGGTCACAATTCCTTTTTTTTCCCCCTTAGTCTAGGCAAAAGTCCTATCTTTACTGTCATTTCAAGAACTACCAAATATTGAATTTGACTACCCAGTTCTTCATTTACTTCTTTCATTTTTCCACTATTAGCCCTCCATTATTTTCTTAACCAACAAAAGTACAGAATGTATAAGCTTTGACTTTCTGTTTTACATTTCCAATTTCACTATATACTTATAGGATTCTTGACATGTATGTATGAGATAAATCACTTTGAAATAATTAACAACACATGTCTATCTCATAAACAAGTATATTACATCCAAATATATAAAATATTGTAATAAACAAGGGCGGAGACAGGGGGCCACTCCGAGCCCCGCCTCCCCCCATTTTTCACATTTTTTTTACACTATAATTTTTTTTTTTAAAAATTAATTATAATTTATATGATTTTCGAGTATCGGCACACTCCATTTATTTACCCCATTTATTTTCCTAGCTTCGCCATTGGTAATAAAAAGAGTGAAATGAGATATTCGGAGCCGTTAGCATATCTGCCTATCAGAATGTTTGGTGGAGATTTGTTAGACGGTGACGAAGGAATGAGAATGCAGCTGTAAACGTAGCTCATCTTGCGTAATGTAATTGTACACTATTTTTGCTTCTATGGTCAATACGTAGAATTAGTACAAATCATCGGTTCCAAGTTTGTGTGAGCTAAGGGGGAGGGGACTAAACAAGTTTTCATTCTTATATTGTGGGATTTTCCATTAAGTTAATAAACCAAGTTTTACTAGCGAGGAATTATAATAAATCACTAATTAAAAGGTGAAATGTGCTTTTAATAAATCCCGTATACTGTAGTTTCAATATTATGATTAAAATGAAACTTTTGAGGTTTGTAGAAAAAATTTTGGTTGTTGAACCCATCGATGGTAATGTATAGAGCAAATAAATATGTTTGGCCATTTGACCCAAATCAATATCTTTTAGCGATTTTGACCTAAAGAATGACAGTTATACCCTCGTATTCTTTAGTGGGTTATTTGGCCGTTATTTGAACGCAAAAAATTTATATGAGACAGTGAAAATCCATGAGATCGTGATCTTTTAGTGTAAAAGTGATCTTGTCTAAATACACTAATTTTAGTGTATTTTGAGAAGTATCACTTTTGATACTAAAGTATCACATTTTACACTTAAAAGTGATACTTTTAGTATAAACAATAATACTTGCCTAAATACACTAATCTCAGTGTATTTTGAGAAGTATCACTTTTGATACTTAGGGTTTAGGGTTCAGATGGCTAAAAAAATGTATTTGAAAATATGGCTAAAAAAAGATGTCAGTTTGGGTCAAATGGCTAAAATTTTCAGAGACTGTATAGTGCACGTGCATATACAGAATTCTTACACTAAGAATTTGTTGAATCTCGAATCATCAATCATGCATGAATAAAGTTGTGAGATACCAATACATTACACTATTCACACCTTTTATACGCATTTTCGTAATGTTGGTTATTGGTTCAGTTACATTTTAGATTATCGAGAGGGATATTGGACAGAGAGCTATAGTATCAGAAAATAAAGTTTAAAAATATTAATAACTGAGTCAAGAGTATTGAACAGAGAGGCTGCTTTGTTTTTAGCTCTGAAAACTGTATACCTTCACGGGTTGATTCTGAAGGGTCTATTTGAGGCTTTTGAGCCAATCATTAGAAGTAGACAGAATGGTTACGCAAACATCGTATTCGAGTATGCTATAGCTCTAGTGGCTAGTGCAGCTATGATTTATAGTCTATGTTTTAACCAATGTTCGGCACCGTCCACCCAATACACTCCACACGAATAATGGTCACCAACTCAGAAAATTATTATCAATGTTGTCTCCACTACAGGAACAGTTTTCTGAAGTATCTTTTGCCGTTTGCGTACAATATATGGCTGCCTTTCATGGTTTTCTCAACTTAATTAGGTACAACAACAGTTAACAGTGTAACCATTAATTCATCAAGATAGAATTTCAAAACCCACTCACCTACTACAAGACTTTCGCAACTTAGAAGTCCCCAGGAAAAGAGGGATAATTACAAAGGAAAAATCCCTGAGGTTTGGCTAATTAAAAAAACCACTGATGTTTTAAAATTACAAAAAAAAACCCTCGTTCTGATTATATCTTAAATTTTAGGGGTAATTGTAATATTTTCATAAATATCTGGGAAATGTAAGACAAAATCAAACCTAACCGTTTTCTTTTTTTTTTTTTTTGGCAATTTTCAAGAATCTTTAGGTGTTTATGTAATTAGCCCGAACCTCAGTTTTTTTAATTTTGTAATTATCCCAAAAAGGATTGAAATTGCAAGGAAAATCAACTGAGGTATAGCTTTGCCACGTAAGATCAGTGACAACTCTTTTTCCTAGTCTAGTTTCCCAGACACACATCTCCAAAACCTTTTTCCTTTCATAATAAGGACAATTATAGAGGACTCAAAAGTCAAATCATGATAACTGAAGGTTGTAATAAGCACCAAGTGTGAACAAACACAAATGATCTGCATTTATAGTTTTTCTTTTCCCCCCATTTTATCATCCAAACGAACCAGGGAGTAGAGGTAAAGTACTGACAAAGAATATTTCAATCTAAACCAATTTATTACCCGGATACACCTACAAATGTGACACTCAAACTGCTCCTCTATAAATAGTTCACAGCCCCAAAATGTAGCAGGCAAGAACTCAGCAAGGCTAGTTTTTCGGTGAATGACTTGTGTGCTATGATAGAAGTAGATAAACATAAATACTTCAGTGTTTTGAGAAAAATCTTGCGTCAGAGAGGAAAAATCGTACTCTTTTCCTGATTGCAGTGAAACGGATGAGACTGATGTTGCAGATTGTTTGCCAGTTCCAGAGGGTATGCTGCCATTTTTAGACGCATTAGCTCCCACCGCGTAAGTGCTGCAACACAATTAAAAAAATAGGTATCTTGGTAAAAATCTCAGCAATATAATAATATATGTCACCAGTAACTCAGTAACTCAAACAAAATCATCGCACATTACTTAAAGGATATTCCCATCAGCGGTTGCGGTCCAAAGTTGAGGAAAGAACAAAGAGAAGCAACTATATATTGATAACAAAAACGATGAAACGAGACATACGGGAGAAAATAAACCTTATTTCTACCTTGATTTAAACCAAAAAAAAAAAAAAAAAAAGATTAATACGTCTTCCAGAGTGACAGCAGAGACACCATTCGATATCATAACATGCTTTGTACAAAAATGGCATGCACGTACCTAGACATCGGGAGAGCAAAAGCGTTCCCAGCTGGTTGACTTGCTCCCCCATTTACCATCTGTCTCAGGAGCAGAAATAGCAGATTTTTAGTCATTTATAATTTCCTATCATGATAACACAGCATCAGATATCACTTTGTTCTACCTGCATATATTTCTCTAACTCATTTTTTCCAGCTGCTGGTATCGTCATGCCAGGGAACTGGTAGCCAACATTTGGCCAACTTTGGTTTGGGAAGTTGGTGCCATTAAGCCCTTGTTGTGTGTTAGCAGGAGCTTTAGGCGCCCCACCAGAAGCATTGGCAGCAGCAGCCATTAGAATAGATTGTTGTTGTGCAAGCATAGCAATTTGTTGTTGGTGAAGAGAAAATGGTGAAACCATGTTGGACTGCAATATGAACAAACATGACATTGGTGGATAGGATTTAGAAGAGTATTATTTTACTCAAATCTTATCAGGGGACACAGATCCAACCTTGCAATTACAAGAAAACATGTAACATTGATATCATTATAAAGCAATAACTATAACCACTTCTCATTTGGGAGAGGAGAGAAATTAATTGATGAAATTGACACAGATCACCAAATAGGTTGGCACTTGGCAGAAATGATGCTTCTCTAGCACAAATATACCTTCTCAAAGAGCGACATAATATCATTTTTGACATCTTTTTGAGGTTTCCCTGACATGGAACTAGGTGTAATTGAATGTGAATCCTTAAAAGATCTTCAATTCCAGAAGCAGATTGGCTCTTATTATCATCGCCTCTAGCTGGGCCAGACTTTTCTGCTGTTGATGGCACGTCAGCAGCTGCAAGTTGTCAAATATTATTTCCAGAACTTAAAAAAAAAAAAAAATTCATATACACCAAATCAACACCCACAGAAATTATGAATTTTTAATAGCTCAAGAAACCTTCCCCCCCCACCCCAAAAAAAAAAAAAAAAAAAAAGAAAAAAAAACCTCCCACAAACATAAAAAAATAACAATAATAACAAAACCTAGGGATGAAAATGACTGAGAGCAATATACACATACCCTGAAATCCTGCCCATGTATTATCATCCCCAGATGCTACTGCACCGTTGTCAACAGAATCATCCATAGAAAGCATATTGAAAAGGTCAGTAGCATAATCAACTTTTGGGGGAGAGACAGTTTCTGCAGCCAGCTTCAAGATTCAATAGGTGCAGCTGGTTTTGTTTTCTGAATCACTTGTTCAGCGGCTGGAGCTGGAGCAGCCTGTTTTTAAACAGACAAGTAAGGTCACATATGGAGTTTCATCATTTCAGGAGGCGTAAAAACTAGACACAAATAAGTAAAACGTTCTGCATAGAAAGCATTTACTATACTGCATTCCTTAGGGACATCTAACTGGTTGGGTCTATAGTTGCGAATGAAAAATTCTTCCCGATCTGGTGGTAATGACTGATGCTGTCTGTAGCACAAGGGAAGGGTACTGATGCAAAGATCATCAAGCCTCAATGGAATGGACCTAGCCAAGTGTGGGATAGCCGTTCACCATTTGGAACTCCAAAGAATGTCAGAGAATAAAACAAGGCCAACAGTGGAATATTATAAAGCCTATTATTAGTTTTCCACAACCTTCTTATGTGTTCATGGCACAATTACATTGCTCTAAGACTCCAATCCTCTTTAGCTCTCGACCTCCCCATCAACAAATTCCATCATGGACAAACAATATATAACAAAATCTTGCATCTGATAATTTTTCATCAATAGTGGTTGCACGAGAGAGAGAGAGAGAGAGAGAGAGAGAGAGAGAGAGAGAGAGAGTGAGTGAGAGAGAGAGAGAGAGAGAGATAGAACACACAAACACAAACACAACTCAGTGTTACATAAGGCATGAAGAACTCAGCGTACTTGTTCTGTTCCTTTAGGGGGCACAAGATTATTAATTCTGGCAGCAGAAATATGTCCCCTTGAACTAGGTGCTCGAACACTCTTCCTCTCATCAGAAGAGTTTCGGAATTGCTGGCTTGTCCATGACCACTTCTATCATGTGGTCTTTGCAACTGGACAGAAGCTGTTTCTTCTATTCTCCTTGCAGGTGACCTTGACTTACCATCCTTGGGTATCCATCTCTTCTCGTCATACCTTCACAAAACATAGATAAGATAAGTCGTAAAACAGTTTGTAGAATCAGATGCTTGCCATAAGGGCTCATGACAAAGATCCTTGAGATTAAGAAGCACGTACTTTGCACGAATTAAATTCTCAATCCCAACTCTATCATAATTTGGGGAAGCTCTGACTCCCAGTAACTGTTTGCCTTCTCGTTTCCCATGGCTATGTCACAGATAAGTTTAAATTATAAGAGTTTTTGAATATCAAATTAAATTAATCCGAAAGGTGCAGAAAAGATATTCTTACATTGGATAAATGTAACCTGTTCAGGGAGCCATGTGTCAAGTGTAGCAGATCTCACCTGCAAAAGAATAAAACATGTAAGCCATGAAATCACAATAAACGATCATATTTTTTTATACTTTTACAGAAAATAAAAGATTGAGAAATAATGATCAGAAATTTTAAAAATAACAATTGATTCTCCACAACTACTTCTAAGAGAGAAAAATCACATGAATGTCATAGTTGGGTCAAAACATAGTTGGGTCATTTTTCGAAAAAAAAATCAAATGTTAGCTATGTTGTAGAAAGCAAAGCATTTAATGCAAACAATGTCAAATTGAATAGAATCTGTGAAGTTCTAGCCATAGTACCAGCACAGGTTAGCACGACTCAAATTGAGATATTTAAGTATCATTATTCAATTTCATATATGATATTGTACACAGAGCATTTAACTCCAGTACAGCGAATCAACCGAAAGTGTTTTATGTCTGAATAGACACACCTATATCATCAGCAACTTTCCTATATATGCATTCATTTGCCACAGTAGAATAATATAACTATGGAAGATGTATACCTTCGAGATGTGCACCCCAAGACTTCTGTGGATCCCGGAGCATTGCATGCATATAAATATGCCTAAATTCACACTAGCCCATCGAGGACCTCTGCATTTCAAAAGAAAAGAGACACACAGAACACAGGAAAAGGGGAAGGAGAATGTTAATTTTAACTAGATCCATTAAGGAAAGTGCGAAGGTAGTATCCAAAAAATTTAAAACCATTTGAAATACATACTTGCTTTTGCAATCAGCACATTCCCTATTCTCTGGCAATTTAAGAAGTCCTTCCAGAATCTGAAGAACAGAGATCATTAATGTCAACTCATGCTAGGAAAATATAGGGATAAAGCAACTAAAGAATCAATAGCTTTTGGAAAGAAAACTCCTAAAAGAAACAGAAATTGTAGAAAACAAACAATATGCACACAAGCACAAAAACAAATCAGAAAACTAAGTGCTTCCTCATTATTGGCATAGCAGTTTCGAACACTTGATTAAGTGTTCAAATTTACAACAACAACAAAACAACAAACTAAGCTTTAATCCCACTACGTGGGGTCGGCTATACGGATCATATCGCGCCATCGTTTACGGTCATAAGCCATATTTTCGTTTATTTCTAGGTATAACATGTCATGTTTAATAGCTTCTTTCCAAGTCTTTTTAGGCATACCTCTCCCTCTTTTGATTTGTGTGAGTGATTCTCTACATTCTAAACGTCGCACGAGTGCATCTAAAGGTCTCCTATAAACATGTCCAAACCATCTTAATCGTGTTTCTCTAATTTTCTCGTCTATTGGTGCTACTCCCACTTTGTTTCTAATGTGTTCATTTCTTATTCTATCTAATCTAGTGTGTCCGCACATCCATCTTAGCATTCTCATCTCTGCTACCCTCATTTTTGTTCGTGTTCATATTTAGTCGCCCAACATTACGCTCCATAAAGCATTGCGGGCCTTATGGCCGTTTTATAAAATTTTTCTTTCAATATTAATGGTATTTTACGGTCACAAAGGATAGAAGATGCACTCCTCCATTTATTCCAATCCGCTGGATCCTATGTGTGACATCTTTATTGATTTCTCCGTTCTCTTCAATTATAGATCCTAAGTATTTAAAACTCTTTGTTATACTCACTTCATGTCCATCAATTTTGACCTTCGTCTCATTGTTCTGTTGTTTTTACTAAAGTGGCATTCCATGTATTCTTTTTTAGCCCTACTTATAGTAAAACCTTTTGATTCTAGTGTTTCTCTCCAAACTTCCAATTTTGCATTTACTCCTTCCCTTGTTTCATCAATTAAAACTATATCGCCCGCAAATAACATACATTCGGGGATGGATTTTTGTAAGTGTTTAGTGATTTCATCAATTATTAGGATAAAAAGGTACGGGCTTAGAGCGGATCCCGATGCAAACCTATAGTGTTTGGGAATTCACTAGATATTCTGTTGGTGTCCCGATACATGTTGTTATACCATCATACATATCTTTTATGGCATCTATGTAGGCTATTTTTATTCCTCTTTTTTTTTTTTCCAATACGCGCCACATTATAAGTGTTCAAATTTCCAAAAAAAAAAAAAAAAATTGGATATGTGTCATAGTTCGCCCAAGGCTCAAGGCCTTGCGCCTTTTCAAAACCGTGTGGGCGATCTTTGGCCGGGTGCGCCCCTCATGACCAAAAAAAAAGGCTTTTTGTTGGTAAAAAAGCGATTTTACAATTTTCCTTTGGGTGGGGATGCTGGGACAGAAAGATAACAAAAGGAAATAAAAAAATAAAGCAACTAAAGAATCAATAGCTTTTGGAAAGAAAACTCCTAAAAGAAACAGAAATTGTAGAGAACAAACAATATGCGCGCAAGCACAAAAACAAATCAGAAAACTAAGTGCTTCCTCTTGATTAAGTGTTCAAATTTCCAAAAAAAAAAAAAAAAATTGGATATGTGTCATAGTTCGCCCAAGGCTCAAGGCTCAAGGCCTTGCGCCTTTTCAAGACTGATGTGGGTGATGTTGGCCGGGTGCGCCCCTCAGTGACCAAAAAAAAGGCTTTTTGTTGGCAAAAAAAAAGCGCGATTATCGCAATTTTCCTTTGGGTGGGGATGCTGGGACAGAAAGATAACAAAAGGAAATAAAAAAAGAAGCACTGTAGTCTGGAGACAGAAACAGAAGAAAGGAAACAAAAAAAAAAAAAGGGGGGCTAGGGTTTTTATAGAAAATCCTCAATTACTCTCTCACACTTGCACATCCTCGAACCAAACTTGAAAGGCAGTCAACCCATCATACTTGACTTATGTTAATATGCTTGTTTTGGAAACTTTGTCTGTTTTAATTTGAGATTTGATACTTAATTTGGTCACTTGAAGTGTGTTTTAATCAAATTCATTGTGTATGTGAGGCGCGCCTCGAGGCACTACCATAGCCTTTGTGCCTCGGGTGCGCCTCCCGCCTAACAACTATGATATATGTATATATATAAATATATAGCACTGTGCATTAGCTATTACACAATACAATATAAATATATATGTGTATAGTACGATATATATCCATTATTCATGCATTGTTCCTGAATTTTTTCAACCCGTGAAGGGAGAAGCATGAGATTTACTTGAAATAAAAAAATCAAAATGGAGGCCAAGTTCTGCACTTGATGTCGATCCCACGGCACTTTTCTTTCATTCTTCTTTTTCATTTTCTGAATACTCAACAGGGCAAGCTCCTATTTGTTGAACAGGCAGCCTCCACTTGATGAGAAAAATAAAGACAATATTTAAGAAGATAGGACAAAGAATGTGACCAATATTAAAGGTGAGAGTAAGGGAGACAAGAGAGACGGGAAGTTAAGGCTCCTACAGATTATGAAATTTGATCTAGGCTTTACGGCTTTCATTATGCCACGGTGGGATATCGCTGATTCTATTGATGATTGGATACTTGAGTGGTACACAAAGAAGTTGCAGAACTACAAGAAACATTGTTTGTTCGGGTGAGACACGCCTTTTTCACTGTAAGCTACCCAGAAATGAAATCTAGAAAGTATGGTGTCATTCGCTATTTTCACGTCTCTGTGGAGCTGCATAGCTCCGCCTCATCCAACACTATACTTCCTTGTCGCATGACATTTGTAACATTGATTTTCATAAATTACATCAACACCATTTACACTCATAACAGTTTATTTTGTCAGAACAGAACAGTGAATTTTGATTTCCAATCAGTATAACCAAATATATATTCTTATCTGGAAAAAACAACAACAACAAAAAACTAAGCCTTAACCCTACTATGTGGGGTCGGCATATTCTTATCTGGAAAAGAAAAAAATAAGAAAAGAAAAGGAAAACGCTCCTTGCAAGTAGGTTGTTTAACTACTAATCAAATGTGCTAAATTACCAACTACTTACTATATTGTTCCATAAGATGACTATTCAATTCAATATCCCATAAAATTCTAAGTAAAATACGTGATGAACGATAAGCAAAAACACCAGCATTGGCAGATCTATCACAAATTGGTTACATACATCTTCAACCAATGGCGGAGCCAGTAAAATTTTGGAGTGGGCCAATACACGAAAGTGGATTGGGCGGATAAAGAAAATCATATAAATTATAAGTAAAATATTTTTTAAAAAGATTCTAGTGTAAAGTTTTTAAAAAATGGGGGTACTGCCCCCCTCCGCCCTTGTCTTCAACTTAAACAAATAATGTTTATAACTTTCAGTAAACCAAAATCGAGCTCAAAAGCATCAGTCCAGTTAGAAGAATTGAAATTATCAGGTGATAATCATATTACATATGTCAATACCCGAAGCATAAATTATCATTTAAACCTCCATATAATACTAGATAAACCACCTTAAACACGAAATTGTTAGATTGCAGTCTGTAAGTTCGGTAGTTTATTAGCAGTTAATACTTGATAGGGAAAATGAATAAGAAGCTCTAACTGAAGTTAAAAAACATCAAATCAGTTTTGATTCTCCACTTATTCTAAATCACTTCTCTCCTTTTTCTTTCTTATTTCATTTTATCTGTCAATTCTCTGTTACAGGTACTCATATCTATTATTCCCTCTTGTTTCATATAACAATCTCACATAAATTATAATCACCAGCTGCTACTGACAACCAAATCCCTTAATTCAACCATCTTTAAGAGCACACCAAATACTGAAGAACAGAACCCAAATCCAAATACGATATATTAAATCGAAATAGGAAACAACAATCCAATGAATAAGTATGCTTGGAGTGAAAGTTACAAGATCGAAATAACGTAACAGAAGAAGTGAAAATTTCAATGAGAGAGTGAAAACCTTTCGGTGCTTGGCATTGAGCTCTTTGGAAACATTCGCCTTCCCATTCATGGTGATTATTTCCAATCCGTGTGGCGAAGGGCGAAGAAGAGGAGGAGGAGGAGGAGAAATGGAATTCTACGGCTGAGATCTTTGGGTCTCCCCTGTTTCCTCCCTTAAGGACCGCGCGATTAGACGACCAACGCCGTGAAATTGCGTGAAGAAAAGAGAGAAATTGCAACGGGATTTCGTTTCTGATTTGACCTTTATTTGCTGTTTTTGCTGTCTTCCTTTTTATTCTTCTTCTTCACATTTCGTTTTTATTAAAACAAAATTAAATAAAATAAAATAAAAATCCTTTTCTCTCATTTTCTTTAGGTTTTATATGTGAAACGGTAGGGTTGCAATCAAACCGAATTGGATTCTTGTAGCCAGATTTTTGAGAGTTTGAGTTTGGCTTATTTATTATTAAGTCGAACTCGGCCTGGATTTATTGTTCATGAACTTTTTCTTGATTAATCGAGCATAAAGAAACTTAGTAAATATCATTATAAATTAAATTATTCTTCAATTTATTACATAAATGAAATTATATATATATATAAAATACATTATGTATCAAGTAAAATATATGATTTAATTCAAATAAATAACTTTATTCAAATATTTTTATATTTATCATAAGTAAAGTATAAAATTTAAAACTAAAGTAAAGCTATTAGTTTAATTTATATGATCTTACTAACGAGTATGGTCACGAGCTAACTAACTCAATATCTCTAAGTTTGAGTCCGGTTCATTTACCTTAACGAGCCTTATTAAACGAACTTAAACAATTTTTATCATGTCGAGTTACGAATAGGCTTAGGAATGGCTTTGGTTCATTTTTAGCCTATGAAAGCGGAGTGCCTCTTTCGCCGTCTGCGAATGCTACCTTAAGGGTACTACCCTAATTCATTCGGATTTTAACACGTGCACCATGCTCTATTTTTTTTTAAAAGAAAAAAATCTTTTATTTTTTTTGAACTACTATCAATCATTGTACACATGTCAAAATTTGAATGAGTTAGGGCATGAACTAGACCGTGCCATTGTCATCCATATCTCACTAATTGATAGAGGCGTCAAACAGGGTGGGCCGGGTGTCCCTGCCGCAGGGGCCAAATCAAAAATATCGGGTCGAGTCGGTCCGAACCAAACAGATGATTGTGCCACTTTTTTGGGAGCCCACCCCGACTTAACCCACGAACATACAAAGAAAAATTGGGTTGATCGGACCAACCCGATTTTTCAGCCTATTAGTAGGACCAAAAAAGTCCGGCTCATTTCGGGCCTAAGAAGACTCAAGACAGTCAAGCCGTATGTTACCGGGCGGTCAGGCCAACCCATCGGACCAGGCCAAAATTGGCGGCTCTACTTATTGAGGATTACTAAAGTTTTTTAAAAAAGTTGGGAATAATGGTTGGAGGAATGGATAAATATCAAATAAATGGAAAGATACATGGTTCAACCCTGATGAACACCGTCACAAAGGGTGAGCAATACCAATTAAACTAAAAGCTCGTATATTGAGGATCACTAAAGTTGAAAATAAATTAAACTAATTTAATATCTAACATATAAATCAATATTTGTTTTGTATGAACTTTCCTTAAATGTGACAAGTTTAAAAATATTATTTTATTTATTACGATTTAAAGTTCGACTCGAGCTAAATTTGTATTTAATTATATTAAAAGTTGTTCAAGTTCAATATGATTAAACACAACACATTCATCTAAACTCAATCTCAATTGTTTATACATTAACGACATGATTGGTATGAATGAATGGAATTAGGTTGGAATGGAATGAATTTAGGAATGGAACAACATTAGGAATGGAATGATATTGTATTACTATTCCTATGATTGGTATGTACAAGGAATGGAGAAATGAATGGATGACGATTTTTTACTTGATTTAAATATATTGATTGGTAATTATAAATGAATGATAGTAATTGAGAAAAATAATTTTAAAGTATCAAATTCTCTTAAATAAAATTTTATTAAATATGTTATTCATAAATTGATATAAGATTATTTTAATGTGTGCTAAATATATATATATATATGATATCAAAAATATTTTATATAATATTTTTTAGGGATAATTACAAAAACACCCCTGAGATTTGGGCTAATTACAAAAAAAAATCCAGAGATGTTTTAAAATTACGAAAAACCCCATTAGGTTTGATTATGTGTTAAATTTAAAGGGGTAACTATAGTATTTTTATAAATATAAGGGGGTTTTGATATTTTTTTTTTTTTGCTTATGAAGGGGGAAAATGTAAGATAGAATCAAACCTCAAGGGTTTTTTTTGAAATTTTAAAAAATCTCTGGGTTTTTATGTAATTATCCCAAACCTCAGGGGTATTTTTGTAATTATCTCTATTTTTTAATAAGAAAATATAGAAAATCAACAAAATAATTCTATATCAAAATTTTGATTTAACTATTGAATATTGATATAAATTGACTATGATTTATTAAAATATTAAATATAACTCATATTTAAATTATAAATATTTTTTTTTATTTATAACACTACTTTTCGAAAATATAGATTATATCCAACATTTTTAGTCATTTATAGAAAGATAGTTTTATTAAAAATAAAATTTGAGTCATTTTGATGATTGAGAATAGCTAAACCCATGGGGGAGATGAGGAATGGTCGTTCCTTACTTTTGGGAATATGGATTCCCATGGAAATGAGTATTCCATTCTTAAAGATACCAAACACGTGAATAAGAATGAAACAGGAATCGCCATTTCATTCTGTCCCATTCCCACATACCAATCATTGCCAAGGAAAATGTATATATAACTAATATAAGTAAATGGAGTATAGAAGTTAGCCTTTCAAATTTCAATATAAAACATATGTGGTCAGTCAGTTATGTCTAAGGATTTTACTTAGTGCACACTCAAAAGTCAATCCGTCATGTCTAAGGAGTTTGTTCATGCGTATTCCAAGAATACTACATATAAAAAAAATGAAAAATAATAGGGTAAGTCCAAAACATAACAAGGACAATAACATTATTGGGAATAATGATGGGAAGGTTGTATATTATTTATTAGAGGTTGGTAAATAATTAGTGGATGTTGTACAATGTTATGCAATTATTGATTTGTTCTTTAATAAAATCTAAATTATTTCTGTTCTTTTACCCGTCCAGGCCCCAGGGTTCCACTTTGTTTGCCCTTTCAAATAACAGAAGGAATTTCCTCAGAAAAAAAAATAACAGAAGGAATTGATGAGGTAAGAAGTGGGGCCAAAAATAAAAAGAAATACCATTGAGAAGGTGCAGCCGTGCAGTTGACATATACAAGTTGTCCACGTGGTAATCCACACATTGTTGCTTTATTCTGATGCTGGGTCATTTTCAATGTTTGCTTTGATATTTAAAAATGACAAACTAAGTTTTAATATATATATATATATATTTTAAATTAAATTATTTCTTATTAGATAAATTTAAAATTGTTATGATAGAATATTAGGAGAGTAAACTGTGATTTTCATTATGATTTCAAACTTGATGAATACAATGTGATGTGTGATATTTATACAGCAGCAGACTAGATGAAGTAGAAAGAAAACTAACTGAACCTTAAAAGTAACCAACTAACTAACTTCTTAACAGAAAAACTAACTACTTAACAATTTTATTATCTTGACTCTGATACACCCCTTTGAAGCCAAACCCAGGTGAGAGATGAGAGAGAGCTGAGAGCGGAGTGTCTGAAAACGATTAATATGTAATGGTTTGGTGAGAACATCTGTTGTATGATCTTCAGTGGGAACGTAACGGACTTCAACTTCTTTTTGCTGCACATTTTCCCGAATAAAGTGAACGTCGATTTCAATGTGTTTCTTGCGAGCGTTAAATGCGGGGTTGCTAGCAAGTGTAAGAGCACCAACATTATCACACCAAAGGATTGAAGGAGAAGAGACTGATTGGTGGAGTTCCTTAAGTAAAAACTTTATCCAAACAAGTTCTGTAGTTGCCAATGCCAATGCCCTGTACTCAGATTCTGTGTTGCTCCGTGCCACTACCTGTTGCTTCCTAGAACACCAAGCAATAAGATTGCCACCTAGAAAAATGCAATAGCCACTAGTGGAACGCCTGTCATCAATGCTTCTAGCCCAATCCGCATCAGCAAACCCCTCCAATGTCAGTTGAGATATTGGTCTAAATAAGAGCCCCAAGGTTCTAGTGCCCTGAAGATAGCGTAACACCCTTTTACATGCTGCCAATGAAATGTTGTAGGAGAATGTAAGAATTGACTGAGTTTGTTGACTATATATGAGATGTCTGGATCTGTCATAGTTAAATATTGAAGAGCACCAATGATACTTGATATAGGTGATGGTACTCAAAAGCCTACCTTTAAAACCGTAAGCGAGTCACCTATCGTTTTATAGTAAAGCTAAGCGAGTATCGAGTGTCATTCCCACGAGGACTATGATTACTAGTAATTACCGTCTTTTTATTATCTAGCCTACAAATTCATCAAATAGTTTGTTGCAAAATAAAATAAAACAAAAGCAAATAAAAGTGGAAGAGGCAACTAAGAACACGAAAGATATCGAATACACTCGGATTGGAAGATGTTGGATATAAATGTGCTTGAATGTGAATCCCTCTAACGTCTTTGTGATTTTACCAAAATAAATACAACCATAACCCTTAAGTTTTAACCATCCCTTAACATATTTTCATGCTTCATGGACCGTAGGCATTCCTAAATTAAGTTAAACCCTTTCTCAAGGCGAAAAACTCCTAACCTCAAGTTGATTAAGCTGAAATCTCTTTCTAGTTAAAACCCCCAAGATTGCATTAACGATTTGTGAATTCCCATATTAGGTTTGACCTAATCCGGAAGATTTATGTCGTCTATATCTAGGATTGCATGCAACTCCTTTCACTTATATTGGTTCTATTTCACCATGAATCTCTCGATTTCGGTGAAAAATAAACTTCAAATCAATATTGCGCATATACCAATTCGAATAAACAAGCATAACATAAGTGACTCGCATAAAAACATAAGAAAATATATTAAAACATTCAAACCAATGATCACAAATAAGTTCTAGGGTTCATCACATTCAAACACTAGCGATTTAACTCATGATGGATTTGAGAATGAAAACAACAATTAAACAAGAAGTTTCTTTCGAAATCAACATGAATACTTGAAGTTAAAACTTCCAAAACCAACATAAGACTCCCCTTTGGAAGTATGATGATGAAGTGGTGGAGTTCATCTTCTTCTCCGAGCGATATTCAATCCTTGTGCCTAGCGCCTCTCCATGGTGATCCAAGCCTTCTAACTCTCTTCCTCACTACAATATGTGTTTCTCCTCTCCAAAATATGAACTTTCATTCCTAAAATCTGATTTCCTTGTATATCAATGAATGAATATTACATGAATACTTTTCCAACTCAAACTCTTGGCTTTTATAAGCACCATCTTGTGAAATACCATATTAACAAATGCCCCATTTCCATGCTTGTTAGTTGAATCATTGTGTGCACATTCATGGTTGAGTTGGTTGAATCATTGTATACACATGATGATTGAGGAATATGGGGACATGTTGCGGCAAAATTGGGTGTTAAAGGTGTATAAAAGTGGTCAAAAGGCTTGGTAGGTGAGTTTTCCATAATTTTCACATGGAAAAGTTGCAAAAGGGGTCCGACACGCCAGTGTTGGGCGACGGCCGGCCGTCTTTGCACAAATTTTCTTGAAGATTCGCGACACGGCAGTGTCGGCAACACGGCTGAGCCGTGTTATGCGACACGCCAGGCCGTGGTCCGGTCTGTTTTGTGCGATTTTTCCTCCTCTTTGATCCCCTTCAACATGGCCGTGTTTGCCCGACACCCCTGCCCGTGTTGGACCAAAAAGGCCCCGAAATGACGCGTTTGGCTTGGAATTTCGAGCGTTTTTGCATCCTTAAACTCCCGGTATGTTTTGACATGAATCCATGGTCCGAAATTCACCAAAATTAGCCCCGAATGGTCAACCTACACCAATAAAAGCACCCCACGAGATAAACAATGTACAATCAAAAACTAATGAAACTAACAACAAAAATAACTCAATTTCTACTCAAATACACACATAAAACATGCATAAAAAAACACTTATCAAACCACCTCCAACTTTGAACTTTGCTTGTCCTCAAGCAAAACATAAAACCAAATGAGGGATTCATACATCACAACACACAATGAATATATTTTTTCTCAACACTTTAAATATAAGTAGTCAAATTAAAGCATTCTCAACACAAAGTAGCCATTAAGTAAAAACATAATTTTGCAAAGCGATCGATCCAAGAAAAGACCGTAATATCGGTGGCATTATCCGCAGACTTGAAATCATCACTCCACGATATCGATAGTTATGAATAACTTCAATTCATAACACCATGAAAATATAAGAATTGATAGATCATTGTAGTTAGCCTACTAGTCATATAACCAAGCTTCTTGACTTTATTGGAATGAGAAGTCAAGGAGTATTCATTCTCCACTTTTTTTTTTTTTTTTGGGACCTCCCGAGGCATGCTTCCACTAGGTTTATATTTTGAATTTCTGTTCAAACGCTCCTAGGGTGGTTTCCCATACTCATATTAGTGTCGTTTTTACGTAAAAAGACAAACATGGGGCTCATGAATGCTCCTAGTTACTAAGCAACAACAAATAGAGGATATAACCTCGATTGGTCCGTTTTTTTCTTCATTTTTTTTTCATTTTTTTTTTACAAGCTTGGTTTAACAACTAGTTAACCACTACTAAATCATGAGTTCTCGGACTTTCATAGCGCCAGAATCGTCACATATGTCTTAACAAATCAAGTATCGTAGTGTTAGAAGTCTCGTCTAAATTCAACCCACATCCATGTCAATCTATTCAAGACAATCAATTGCTTTGCATTTAAAAAAATACAAATTATAAAGCTAATTTATGCGTAATGGGGCCAAGTTATTGACTAACAATTATTCAATTTGTTTCCTTGAAAAATCATATCTTCCAAAAAAAAAAATTCAAAATAAATAGCAAACACACAAGCATTCCAAAAAAAAAAAAAATTCTAACAAGCATGCAATCACATCCACCTCCAACTTAAAGATTCACATTGTCCTCAATGTGAAAGAAAGAGATGAACATACAAACAAAAACACACAAAAACAACAAACTAAAAAGAAAAGAAAAACAAAAAAGGAAAGAAACGACCTTACTGCGAGAGTGAAATCGATTTGGAGAGATCATTGGGTTGTTCAATCTTGGGTCTTCACGGGCATATGCATACCTAATAAGAATTTGCAACAAAAACTCGAATACCGTGAAAGCTCAAATTTGCTCAAGTAAGATAGAGGTGATACCAACACCCACCATACATCCAATTATTGACTCATGACTCACTAACAACCTATTATTTAAAAAAATAGAAAACAGTGGACTATCGGGTTGCCTCCCGGTCGGCTTTTCTTTATAGTCGTATATTGGACTACATCACCTTATTGTGGAGGTTTGTCGCGCGAATTGGTCACAATATTACCAAGTAAAGTTTCCGATTCACGAGTTTCTCAATACGCCCAAATAAGAAGAAAAAAAAATAGAAAAATAATAATAAAAAATTGACTAGATTAATAAAAATAAGGCGTTCCTAATATCACAATCCCCACAATCGGCGCAAAAACTTGATGGCTCAAAAGCTACCTTTAAAACCGTAGGCAAGTGCACCTATCGTTTTATAGTAAAGCTAAGCGAGTATCGAGTGTCATTCCCACGAGGACTATGATTACTAGTAATTACCGTCTTTTTATTATCTAGCATACAAATTCGTCAAATAGTTTGTTGCAAAATAAAATAAAACAAAAGCAAATAAAAGTGGAAGAGGCAACTAAGAACACGAAAGATATCGAGATACACTCGGATTGGAAGATGTTGGATATAAATGTGCTTGAATGTGAATCCTCTAGAACGTCTTTGTGATTTTACCAAAATAAATACAACCATAACCCTTAAGTTTTAACCATCCCTTAACATATTTTCATGCTTCATGGACCGTAGGCATTCCTAAATTAAGTTAAACCCTTTCTCAAGGCGAAAAACTCCTAACCTCAAGTTGATTAATCAAATCTCTTTCTAGTTAAAACCCCAAGATGCATTAACGATTTGTGAATTCCCGTATTAGGTTTGACCCTAATCCCAAGATTTATGTCGTCTATATCTAGGATTGCATGCAACTCCTTTCACTTATATTGGTTCTATTTCACCATGAATCTCTCGATTTCCTATGAAAAATAAACTTCAAATCAATATTGCGCATATACCAATTCGAATAAACAAGCATAACATAAGTGACTCGCATAAAAACATAAGAAAATATATTAAAACATTCAAACCAATGATCACAAATAAGTTCTAGGGTTCATCACATTCAAACACTAGCGATTTAACTCATGATGGATTTGAGAATGAAAACAACAATTAAACAAGAAGTTTCTTTCAAATCAACATGAATACTTGAAGTTAAAACTTCCAAAACCAACATAAGACTCCCCTGTTGGAAGTATGATGATGAAGTGGTGGAGTTCATCTTCTTCTCGAGCGATATTCAATCCTTGTGCCTTAGCGCCTCCATGGTGATCCAAGCCTTCTAACTCTCTTCCTCACTACAATATGTGTTTCTCCTCTCCAAAATATGAACTTTCATTCCTAAAATCTGATTTCCTTGTATATCAATGAATGAATATTACATGAATACTTTTCCAACTCAAACTCTTGGCTTTTATAAGCACCATCTTGTGAAATACCATATTAACAAATGCCCCATTTCCATGCTTGTTAGTTGAATCATTGTGTGCACATTCATGGTTGAGTTGGTTGAATCATTGTATACACATGATGATTGAGGGAATATGGGGACATGTTGCGGCAAAATTAGGTGTTAAAGGTGTATAAAAGTGGTCAAAAGGCTTGGTAGGTGAGTTTTCCATAATTTTCACATGGAAAAGTTGCAAAAGGGTCCGGACACGCCGTGTTAAAGCGTACGCGGCCGTCTTTGCACAAATTTTGTTTGAAGATTCGCCGACACGGGCCGTGTCGAGGCAACACGGCCGAGCCGTGTTATGCGACACGCCAGGCCGTGTCCGGGTCCTGTTTTGTGCGATTTTTCCTCCTCTTTTGATCCCCTTCAACATGGCCGTGTTGCCCGACACCCCCGCCCGTGTTGGACCAAAAAGGCCCCCGAATGACGCGTTTGGCTTGGAATTTCGAGCGTTTTGCATCCTTAAACTCCCGGTATGTTTTGACATGAATCCATGGTCCGAAATTCACCAAAATTAGCCCCGAATGGTCAACCTACACCAATAAAAGCACCCCACAAAGATAGTATAAACAATGTACAATCAAAAACTAATGAAACTAACAACAAAAATAACTCAATTTCTACTCAAATACACACATAAAACATGCATAAAAATACACTTATCAATAGGGAGGGGCCGATGAAAGGAGAGCCACCAAAGTGAAGAGAGAGCTTGATCTTTGGGACATGAAGGAGTAGTAGGGGCACAATTCTCCATAGAGGCCTTAACCAAAAGGTCATCAATATATTTAGGCCGATTAAGTAGTAAACCACCACCACATAGTGAGCTTCAAGTCCAAGAAAGTAACTACACCCCGTTTTTAAAGAAAATTGCTTGACAAGTATGTCAATGACATAAGTGATATCGGAAGGGCTATCTCCGGTGATAAGGATATCATCCACGTATACAAGAACCATAAATAATCGACCATTTGAGTATCTAAAGAAAAGTGAAGTATCCGAAATAGAACCACCGAATCCCAATGAGAGAAGAAAAGACTTTAGCTTATCATACCATGCCTTAGGTGCTTGGTTAAGGCCATAGAGGGATTTAATGAGCCTACATACATGAGTGGGCTTCGAGAATTAACATAACCTTTCCGGTTGTTCCATGAACACTGTCTCCTTCAAGTCACCCTTTAAAAATGCATTATTAACATCCACTTGATGAACCTTCCAACCCCTTGTAACATCCAAAGTGAACATGATTCTAATAGTTAAAGGTTTGACAATCAATGAATGTGTCAAAGAAATCAACACCAACATATTGTTGGAATCCCAGCAACTAGTCACGGCCTTTAACCTTTCAACGGAACCATCTACCTTATACTTGGTTTTGAAAATCCACTCACTAGTGACAAGGTTCATGTGCTCGAGAAAAGGACCAATTCCCATGTGTTATTTCTCATGAGGGCTTTGAATATTCCTCATCCATTGCAGACCTTCCAATGAGGTAAGGCAAGAGCATGTTTGGCACTAGCAGTTCACCAGGAAAAGAGGTCAAGCGAGTAAAGTTTAGGCTTTGAGATGCCATTTTTGGATCTTGTGGTCATTGTATGGGTGTTAGTGGGAAGTCTTTAGGAGGAGTAGTAGGTCGGAGGAAGAACCGGAGGATCGGGGGAGGAGGAGAATAGAAATGTGAGTGGGTGAGAGAGAGGAGTAATAGGAAGATGAGGAGGAACCCGAGGAGTAGGTGAAACAAAGAAGTTTGGGATAGGAAAATATGAATTTGAAGGTGACTCAATTAGATTTAGAAGAAGAGGTGGAGAACAAGGTAGAATAAGGAAATTCTTGCTCATTAAAGCTAACGATTCTTGCAATGTAAAGCTACTGGAGGATGTAAGCATTTATAGCCTTAATGTTCGGTGTTGTAGCCTAGAAAGATGCATTTTGAGGACTGTCTTTGCAATTTAGAATTGTTGTAAGGTCTCAAGTAAGGATAGCGAGGCACATCCAAAACTCCTTAGAAAGTTGTAGTCCGGGGAAGAGTTGTAAAGAAGGCCGAAAGGGAGATGAACTCAAGGGCGAGAAAAAGAGAGCCTATTTATGATATAAGTGGCGATAGAAAATGCATCCCACCAAAAATTTTGAGGAAGTGAGGCTTGAGCTAAGAGAGTAAGACCGTTTCAACTATATGACGATGTTTTCTCTCGGCCGGCCATTTTGTTGATGAGTGTATGGACAAGAATGTCCGAAAAGAATTCCAAGGTTTTGAAGTATGAGTTTAAAAGACTGAACTCCCCCCCAAATCGATTGAATACACTTTATAGTTTTATGAAATTGAGTTTGAATCATAGTGTGAAATTGAAGAAAAATAGTTTTTACTTGATCTTTGGAATGCAATGGATAAATCCATGTGAATCTACTATAGTCATCAACAAAATGAACATAGTATTTATAGCCCTCGAGTAGATAGACATGAAGCGAGTCCCCAAACATCGTATAAATGAGATCAAAAGGTGAGACGGTTTTGGTGGGTGCGGGGGGAAATGGAATGATGTGTTGTTTACCAAGCTTGCATGGTTCACAAAATGGTAGATGAGATAATGAAACAGAACATGTAGTTGTTTTATTACATGAGCAAAGGTATTATTACAAGGATGGCCAAGTCTTTGATGCCAAATAGTAGAAACTACGGACTTTACATTGGAATGAACATGAAAACAAACGAGATTACAAGAATTTGTAGTAGAAGAAGCGATCAGACTTGATGAAGGAAGAATAGACAAACCAATTTGGTATAAGCCATCTTTAAGGAGGCCCTCCAAATAGTTTGATGAGTCCTATTGTCCTTTACAACACAAAAAGACTCATGAAATTCAATATAGACATGATTATCTTTGATGAATTTTGAAATGCTAAGGAGATTTTTGGTTATGTCCGGAACAAATAGAACATGTTTCAAGGTAAGAGGTTTAGAAGTGTTTAAACTAGAGATATGAGTAGAACCAATTTGGGAGATAGGAGTTGAATTGCCATTGCCAACAACAAGTTTTGCCTTACCATGATAGGGAGAGTGCAATGTCAGATTGCCTAAATGAGATGTAACATGATGAGTGGCTCCACTATCCATAAGCCATTCGAGTCGGTCTTTGAGGTACTAGATCCTGCGCATTCTCGAAGTAATGTAAAAACATGATTAGGTGCAACCGAGACCGAGGATCATAAGTAGTTGGATCATATGGAGTAGAATCACCGCTTGAATTTCCCGGGAAGCAACATAATGAGCACAGGGAGATTGAAAATGTGGTGAGGATCGAAATTGGCATTTTCGAGCGAGTAAAATGTGGATCAAACCGTTTGAAACACTTGGCGCAACATGGTTGTTTTTACCACAAATTTGACAAATAACTCGGCACCACCTCTATAAAACCTACCACGTCCCTTGTTTCTCCCTTGAAAATCACCCCAGGAGGTCTAAAATTAGAGAAACCTGGTGGAGTTCTCTTTGCAACTGTATGAACAGAGGGAGAATTACTAGGTGGATGTTAAAAGCCTGTAGAGTTCTAGTGAGAGAACTCTGTTGTTGTTGAATCCTTAATTCGTGATCAAGAACAAACGCATCTCGGAGATATTGAGATTACCGATTCGAGAAGTTAAAAGAACTACCACTGATTCAAATTCGGAGGGTAAACCATTTAAAATATCCAAAATAAGCTCATCTTCGATATATCTTGCCCATCGATGTATGAATTTGGTCAAACAATCCCATCATTTGAAGAATGTAGTCCTCAATACTCAACTCACCTTTTTTATGTTCATGCAACAATCGTTTAAGATGAAGTAATTTGGTTTTGAGATGTGTTCGAAAAAGAACATAAAAAACATTCCAAATTTCGTGAGATGTTGAACATCGATTTATATAACCAAGCATCGATTCGAGAAATTGAACGAGTAACCAACTAAGAAGGAATTGATCCTTACGCATCCAAGTAACGTATTCAGGATTAGGAATTGGATTACCAGATGTATCATCAACAAACTCAGCAGGAAGATAAGAACTCTTGAATCCATGCGCTCGAACTGTAGCTAGAACTTGAGCACACCAAAAATTAAAATTGTTGTGATCCAGGCGGACAACAAATGTAGGAAATGATGGTAATTGAAGCTGCGACATTGAATCAAGCACCGAAAAATTTAGGCCCAGAGATTAGCTCTTGATACCATGTTATGATAGGATATTAGGAGAGTAAACTGTGATTTTCATTATGATTTCAAACTTGATGAATACAATGTGATGTGTGATATTTATACAGCAGCAGACTAGATGAAGTAGAAAGAAAACTAACTGAACCTGTAACAGTAAAAGTAACCAACTAACTAACTTCTTAACAGAAAAACTAACTACTTAACAATTTTATTATCTTGACTCTGATAAAAATTCTGTCCAAACTCAATTCAATTAGTAAGAGGTTAAATTGCTTAGGTCAACTTAGCTTGTGCCCAATCCGAGTAGAGCTTGGTCACGTTGAATTTTATTAATAATCAAATGACACTCAAATATAAGTTTTAAAAAATCTATACAAGTTTAAATAAATTTCGACAATAATATTTTGACTCGACACGGTTCTTCCGCATTCCTAATCGCACAAAAGTATGAATTAATGACCAAAATCTTTATCTTAGTTCATTTGTAAGTACAAAAATAGTAGAGTTAAATCAATAAAGAAATATGATATATTCCGGAAAAAGAAAAATTCAGTAACTAAACATTAGTGAAAGATGTATTAACGGCTCATTTGGGAATTCTGATAGACGAGAAAAATGAGTTTTGTTAGTCAATTTATTTTGTTTGTGATTGCAAATAGCGTCCCAAATTCCCAGCATTACAACCATGATCCATGAATATATTTTGCTGTCAATATGTAAATTAATTATATTATACATTACCATGATTTTCGACATAATGAAATGTCATTTATGCCCTTTTAATACTTCATCTTCATGACATGTTATTGTTTTATAAAACGTAAGGGCAATTTAGTAACGTTATAATATTTATCTTACATAATCATACATGTCAAACAACCAAAATGCATTGAAAATCTTAATATATAAACAACCAAATCTCATTTCCCAAACACAAACTTATACCAACTTATACAACCAAGGACCAAGTAATCTTATTTGATCCACATTATTTATCCCATCTCGTAAAAAAATACCAAACGAGCAAAAAGGGGCTTGGTAAGAATCATGGAGTTGCGAAAGATGTCTTTGTCTCAACTCTCATGAGCCTAGTTACTTAAATAAAAGACAACATAATTCAAAAATAATAATTACTAGACCCTCCCAATCACAATAAGTGTCTTTTTGACATTTAATTTTTTTAAAAAGAATGTCTTTTTCACATTTTTAAGGCTAGTGAGAAAATATTTTTCCAAATTACCCTTAAATGTATTATTTTCCAATATATATTTGTTTGTCCCAAAGTAATATTTATGATTAATTAAGGGTATAGTTGGTATTTAACATAATCCTTAATATGTGTGTGTTTTTTTTTTTCCCTAAAAAGACATTTATTTTGAATAGGATGGAGTATTATATTATGAATATTAATTAGCATTACACTATAATAATTAACAAAACATGAGAATGATTAATATTAAGATTAGTAAATCTTTGAATAATATGTAAATGCGAAAAAAAATGGAACATTAGTATGATTTATTTTGATAATATTTGTGTATGGATATATTGTGTTTGTACTTTTTGAGGAAATATGCTATTTCCTTTTCACTATAACATCAAGTATGCTAATCGTGACAAATCCACCATATGTTTTGGCAAATTTGTTCGTCGGAAGAGGTTTATTCTTCGTGCTATCCGGATGAGGAGAGAGCCTGCTTTTACTTATTTGAGTGTTCCGTTTTTTAAGAAAGTGCCAAGACGGATTCAATTGGAGCTCATTATCGATCGTATTATTAGCAAATTCAAGAATCGGAAGGGTCATTCTCTATCTATGGATGGTCGGGTTTGCTTGGTAAATTATGTTATCTTCGATTCGCTTATTCACTCTATGATGGTCTACAAGTGGCCGATCATGCTCATTCGTCGATTGGACAGGTTGCTCGCAATTTTATCCGGAATGGGGACATCACGAAAAAAAGGTCTTGTTACGGTTTCTTGAGTCGTATGTGTGCGCTACGGAGGACGGTGGTTTGGGTTTGCGTTCTATTTTATCTATGAATGTGTCATTTCGATGCGTTTTACTTGGGACATTTTGGCTTTGGATTCTCCTCGGCAACTAGATTCTTCGTAGCTTCTTAGATGACGATCTTTACCAAGGTCACTCCTCGGTTAGTTCCTCTCTGTGGACCAATTTCGCCTTTTATTTATTCTCTCAAGAAGACTTTCTAGATGGATTATCGGGGATGGCTCCGCTTATTTCGTTCGTGGGATAATTGGCTTGGGTATCGTATTGCGGATAAATTGGGTATCCTCATAGATTTCGCAGGGTTTTTTGGCTCAAAAGGTCTCCAACTATCTTTTTGATGGCACTTGGTCTAAATCAGGGGGTTATCCTCATAAATTGGGTATCGTATTGAAGATATTGTAATGGATATGTTGGACATGCATGTTGTTGGTGGGGAAGATTCTCGGATTTGGTCTAAATCGATTCATGACGCTTTGTTTCATCTTGTATTGCCCATTTGGCATATTTATATGAATCTTCCCCTTATTCGTTGGGGTAAATGGATTTGGCACACGTGTATTCCGTCTCGTCGTTCTTTGCTTGTTTGGCGCCTTATTCATAACAAGCTTCCCCTGTGGGGTCATTTGCGATTAGATGGACTATTGGGCTGCGCAGTTTGTCACTTTTGTTTCCATTATTCGAGGATTTGGATCATTGTTTTTTGATTGTCGATGGTGCGACCTAACCGGGATTATTTTTCCGACTTTTCAACGCTCATTTGGATTTCTCTTCGGCATTTGGGGTGTTATCATTCGAGCTTGGAGGTTAAGGGGAGCTCTCAAATCCTATTTTTGTGGAAATTTACTTTGATTACTCTCATCCGGGTCATCCGGTCTTGTCGCAATAAAGCGATCTTTGAGGATTACAAAATTTTCGGTTATGGCTGTTCGGGCTCAAGTTTTTTCGTTCATTAGAGAATCTCGTCATACTCCCATCGACTACATGAATAATGATTCCCTGGATCTTTTTATTTTGAGCAAACTAGCCATCCCGGATGTTGTAGACATAATAATTACCCTATTCTTGTGCGTTGGAGTCTCCATCCGTCTGGTTGGATTAAAGTTAATCCGATGGGAGTCTGATAATGGGGTCGCCAGAGATTCTCGCTTGTGGTGGTGTCTTTCGAATTGCCATGGCTTTGTGGTTGGCTACTTCACCGTCCCGGCTTGGTCGGGGTTTCGCTTTTAAAGCGAGTTACAAGGGGCTATCACCGTTTGCGAAATTGCTTTGGATAAAGGATGGAATTTTATTTGGTTAGTCCCCACCCTTCTTATGTGGTTTCGATTTTTCTACCTTTTTATGCGGTTTCTGGTCATCAAGAGCAAGCTAATTCTCTTATTTCGCCTTCGTCTCGTTCATTTTCGGGCGTTTCATGTTTATCGGGAGGCTAATCGAGCGGTGACACCCTTCGAAGCGGCGTATGTGTAGGTAGTGGAATGCGGCGCGATTTTCTTCATGAGGTTATTATCATGGATCGCACATTACTTTATCACCTCGGACATTAGTTGGGAGGGTTTCTTTGTTGTTGTTTCGGCGTTGCAAATCCGCACGGGAGAATCATGCTATTGAGCACGACCCATGCGTCTTCGATGGTTGGTTTTCTGATGTTCGACATTACGCACACGGTCCGTCCGTGCTTTTGTGCGTTGTTTTGCTTTTTTCTTCTTCTTTCTCGAGTACTTTTTTCCTACCAAGGGTTGTTTTACCTTCTGGTAGGTTTTAATGAGGCTCCATCTTGCTTCCTTGCCGACACTTGACTTGAGTTCATCCTTTTTGTCCGATTATTCACTTTTTCTCGTTATTCTAATTTGTTGAATTTCAGAAACATCATTTTACTTTTTATATTTATATATTCCGAATTTATTCGGAACTTACAAGCAGGTTAGCAATTTTGGGTTTTGGGGAAATTATTCCATAAAGGATTGAGCAAAAATGGATCCGGAGCATGCCGGGTCCGGTTCGGAAGGCGCTAAAACCGGGTGGAGGTGGAAGCAGATGGGGAACGAAGAGAAGAAGGCGGCGATTAGAGAGGAGATGAAGAGGATGCAACGGTTGCCGCCCAACAGCAGTTACGCCTCCCACCGCTTGCGGGTGTTGGACAAAATTCAGCAGCTCCTGTCTCTTCCGGTTTGTTTATCTTGCCTGTATAATTCATTATGGTTACTGTCTTGTAATTTGTAAGTGCAAGTTACTGATTGATGTTCAAAATTTAGGGTTTCAGTTTGATGTTATCTGAGGCTCTGACTCTCTGAGCTGTGTTATTGTTATACTGGTTTAGATGTTGGGGAAATGAAATTATGAACAAAGCTCCTTGGATGTGCACTCTTGTTCTATCTTCTTCATTGGCTGCTGCTGCTTCATATTTTTATATTTATTTATCAGGTTCCTGTAATAGATTAATAGAGGTAAAACTCGTTTAATATTGGTGATAAGGAAAGAGGGTGGAGAGATGAAGCATAAGTGTTAGAATTATGTCTATGGGAGAATTGCATGTTGTTTAGTGAGATAACTGATTGTCCATAAGATGTTTGTTGGGACAACCATGAACCAACGCCAATTGCTAGAGGGTTGCAACATATAACAAGAAAAGCTAAATTATCGAAAAATTAAACTTGCTGCTTTTTCGTTTTTGTTCGATATTTTGAACCTCTACTGGAAAAAGCAGTATACATGAAAAAGGAGGATGTTCTTAGAATAGCTCTACCCTGGGTTCTTTGTACTAAGAGTTCAAGTTCAATGATTACTGCACTTCTTCCAAAGCAGTGCCGTTTACGAGCTATTGAAAGTCAGTTAATCCCTTTTGGTTTTTTATAAAATGGTTCAAAAATATATAATGTCATCAGTCTTGGAGGTTGCTACATTGTGGCTAGTATAGGATTATGTGTTTTTTGGTGATAAGGTGGATGTGATACGAGCAGGCTGAGTTAACTTGAGACATGTTATTCAGGCTTAGACATGTAACTTAACTTGAGGTAATGAGACCATAATTTTCATTATAACCAGAAACTACTAAAATTGTTAGGGGACTCTATTGACAAAGTTACATCATGTATTTATCGGACCACTTGAATAGCTTAATGCTTGTTACACCCTAGCCTTCTCTGTTATCGTTCGAGACAATTTACCATAAATATAAATGTGCTTTTCAGATGAGCTTATCATTGTATGTCTTAGTTCTTGGACCCCGGAGCATGGATCTGACACTCTCATTTATACTAAACTAGTTATATGATTATATCTCTATCGGTTGTTTTCTTTTTGTTGACAGAGGACCACGTCACAGGATGAGGAGTTGGAGTTACTTTTCTCTGGGCTTCGTCTCTAACAGGTAAGTTCATGTGCAAGAGTTGGTTAGCTTAGTGAAATTTATTCGGTTCCATTTCTGGATTTCTATCTTTTTGATTACCTTTTGAATTGTGCTTAATGCATTTGTGTATTGAACGTAATGAAAATCCATATATTTTTCCTATCATATGGTTCATAAAATTAACGAGCCCCTTTCCTCGGCCCACATAGACAAAATGTAGGACTGTTGCCAACAGTTCATCACGGAAGAAATGACTCACTAAGCTAGGATCACTAACTGTTTTTTTGTTTTTCATCTCAATCATCTTGGATTTTGAGCTTGCCATGGCAACTTAAATTTGCAACCTTAAACTTCTGGATTGACAAACTTGCTTCTTACTAACAATGCTGCTTCCAAAAAGAAAAGAAAAAAGAAGAAAGGAGAGGTTGTAATTTTGAGAAAAACACCAAACACATGTAAAGACTAATTTGAATCATGTGGGCTTCATGTAAAAAAAGGATTTGTCAGTGAAGATCAGATTTTACTCTCTTATTTCACTTTTTGATGAACCAGATTTTGAAATAGCATAGCTTTAGAGCATTTGCAGCACACAATTGTATATCTTAAAAACTTATGCTCTTACCTGATTTCCTAGTTTCTTGAAATTCATTGATATGGCAGTTTCAAGAAGTTTACTGCTTTGTTTAAAATTATGATGATAAGGTACGACATATTGTCGAAACTGAAGTATAAGGGAGAAAAAAAAGCCTCTGGTCCTTAATGGTTCCAAAGTTTCAACCAGCTAGAGGATCATGGTGCTTTAAGATTCATCGGTTCTCGCACCCATGTTGTAGGTCCTCTATAAATTTTATTCCAATTTAATGAGCATACTGTCATGCCATTTTCTTACAAAGGTGATTTCCTATTTGCTTTGTCAGTTTGAGATTGTTAACAATTCACTTTTTCTCTATGCTTGGAACATCTTTAACCCCTGTTCTTGCCACATTTTATTGCAAGCTTATAAAGTGTTTATAGTTTAAAGCAACTTCATTCACCTGGTGTCCTCTATTCATGGCTGGTTCTAAATATTGATGTTAGCTCTTGACCTCTGCTTTTGAAGGTAAAAATATGATTATTCTGATACATAAGTTGGTTTTGATACAGAATATTGAACGGGATAAACACGAGACTTTGGAATATTGCAGACATCAGCAAGCTACTGCATCTGTGTCTTCAAACGACCATTTCGTGTGAATATTTTGTGGTGTAGCTCCCCATGAAAAGCTGGAGTTTAACAGGATAAACAGTTTAATGCCCTTCGGTTGTAAGGTTCGACGTCCAACATTCTAACAGTATGTAATTATTAGGGCATAAATGTGTAAAATGCTTTGTGCTTCAATACATGTTTGAATTATCATACCTACGAGTTGTTTCGGACATTTCTGAGAGAAAACAACGTTGCGTGCTTTTTTTTTTTTTTTTTTCCTGGCACAATGCTCATATGCACTGAGCTTTCATTGTTCGACAATCGACATATTGTTTGTGAAAAAAAGATAAAATTAGGGATAACTACAAAAACCCTCCTGAGGTTTGGACTAATTACAACAAAATCCAAAAGTTTTTAAATATTACAAGAAACCCCAAAGAGGTTTGATTATGGTGACCAAACAAAAACCCTCGTCGCATTTATAGAAATATTACAGTTACTAAGACAGTCAAACCTCTTTTTTTCTTTCCCTAATGAATCCAAACCCAAGTTTTTTTTAAGTATTTATCCCTGAAAACTATATTTACACAACATTACAGTGGATTGGCATTCATCGCAATCATGCTACCGCAAATTGTATCTCTTGTTTACGCAGCATTTTAAAGAACTGTTTCAGATGCTCTTGTTCTTCCGTTCCAAGGGTTGTAATAGTACTTTGCTGCTGTATGTTACGCATGTCTTCTTGCATTTTCTCCAGCCTGCCTTGCATCTCTTCTACCAGCACAATATTTTGTTTCTTGTCGCCATTAGTGTCATGTGGTCAGATTCTTTCGAAGGCCGCACTTGATGTTGAAGTGTATCTATCTGATTGTCCTTATGCTGAATCGCTCGTGTCTGCTGTTGCACAAACGCCTCCTGATTTGGAAGAGCTCTTCCCATTTGTTGGCGTCTTTGTACAAGTATTCATTATCCTCGACAAATGTCTCACTGTCTTCCAACTTGGAGATTTGCTCTCGAGCTCATCTCAATTGATCATTAAGGGGTTAAATTAAATTCGAGTTTATAGTGGATGACTCGGTCGATGCCATACCTAAATACACAATATAACTTGGTTAGTAAAATAATCAAACAAATTGCTAAAAGTTACATCTTAAAAGTTAGAGAGATTATTTATTAAAATCGTCAAGTTAAAACTAAAATATACACTTATCCTAACTAATACAATAATACATCTTAAAAGTTAGAGAGATTATTGTATTAAAATCATCAGTTATGACTAAAATATACACTTATCCTAAAGTTAGAGAGATTATTGTATTAGTTAGATAAGTGTATATTTTAGTTTTAACTTGACGATTTTAATAAATAATCTCTCTAACTTTTAAGATGTAATTTTTAGCAATTTGTTTGATTATTTTACTAACCAAGTTATATTGTGTATTTAGGTATGACATCAGACCCCGAGTCATCCACTAGAAACTCTGAATTTGATTTAACCCTTAATGATCAATTGAGATGGGCTCGAGAGCAAATCTCCAAGTTGGAAGACATAGTGAGACATTTGTTAGAGGATAATGAATACTTGTACCAGAGACGCCAACAAATGGGAAGAGCTCTTCTAAATCAGGAGGCGTTTGTGCAACACGAGTGATTCAACATAAGGACAATCAAATAGATCACTTCAACATCAAGTGGGCGACCTTCAGAGCAAATCGACCACATGACAACACAAAGTGGTATCGTCGTCGTTCTCTGTGTTCCTTCATAAACAACTGTATTTGTTGCAAGTCATGTGTCGTCAAGTTGTCTCCGACGGGCGGGTGGTCGTGCTTGATGTACTTCTCCTCGTGCGGAAGACCGCTCACAATGTCATTGATATCCAATCTACAATAAAATTGGGGTTGCACTCAAACTTAAACATCTAAGAAAATACCACACAAAATAAATCCATGTACAAAACTTACTATATTATAAGTAGTCGAAATTTCGGGATTCTACAATTAGAAATGTCCGAAGGGGGTTGGCCCTTACACAATCTCAACGAACCAACCCAAATATTTTTCAGTGGTGGTCTATTAAGCGATAATTACAAATAATGAGTAATGACCTGGTGTTTAGCCTAATTAAAAATGGTCAAGATCTTTTAAAATTACAAAATACCCTGTTGACATTTGTTATATTTTACTCAAGAAGGGTATTTGTAACACCTACGGGATGAATTTATAATTTTGAAAGATAATTGGAGTTTCTTGTAATTAAAGCTAAACCTTGGGGATAATATTTGTACTTATTCAATCTAATAATCATATTGTTGAAATAAAATCTTATTTTAGTCCCCAACTTTTTAAAAAACAGTTATAAGCTCCCCTCATCTTATTTTCGAGATTATAAGATATTTGTTAAAAACATGAAGCTCTCAAACATCTTATAAAATATTTTGAAGAACTTATAAGTTCAGCCAAACTTGTTTACAAATCAAAACATCACAAATTCAAAGAGAGAAGGAAATTAAAAAGAAAAAGAAAAAAAGAAAAATAAAAGAAAAGAGAGGAAAATTCTTATCAAATTATTGCCGATAAACAACAAAAATCGACAAGTAATTATTGAAAGAATTAACAACTAGCGAGGCCCCTAAACCCTAGAAAGTAGGGGTGTTCATTCGGTTAATCTTGGTTAACCATTAACCGAAATGTTGAAAACCGAATTTGCTAATTGGTAAAACCATTAACCGAACCGAAAATTATATTTACCGACTAACCGAACCGAACTATATTTCGGTTAATTCGGTCGTTAACTAACCGAATTAACCAAATTTCTTTAAATTACAAAAATATATGTTCTATATATAATATATGATATAAATAAATAAATATAATTCATAGAAATTTATTTAAAATAAAAAATATAATTTTTATATATAATATATGATATAAATAAATAAAAATATATGATATATATTATATATAATTAAAATTATATACAAAATATATGTTTAATATAACATTTCGGTTAAATCGGTTAATTCGGTTAATTTCAATTTTCGAACCGAATTAACCGATAACCGAATGTTTTTAAAACCTTTAACCATTCACGAACCGAAATAATTCGATTCTGCGATCGAATTAACCGAATTGATTCGGTTAACGGTTAACCGAAAAAATTCGGTTAATTGAACACCCCTACTAGAAAGTTCTCAATTCCTAGTGCAAAGGATAATAATCAAATCAATAATCCTATTTTGTCTGTAAATTTGTCTACACGCGAATATTCGCGTTTGAAGAGAGATGTATAGAATCAGGGCGAGGAGTTAGACCTTTAGGTTGCATTTGGATGGAAGGATTTGGATTTGGGGAGAGGATTTAAGGAAGGATTTCAAATGACTCCAAATAATAAGGATTTGAAATCCTCCAAAACGACTCCAAAAATAGTTTAAATGATTTGAAATCCATTATAAAACGACTACATCCAAACAACCTCATGGATTTGTTATTATGGATTTGAAATTCATAAATTTCAAATCCTTCCATCCAAATGGAGCCTTAAGGAACTCGTTCACGGCGGAGTCAACCGCAAATTTGCCGACGTTCATTAGCTTCGCGGCGGTCCATCGGAGCTCCTCCGTAGTCCGTAATTCCTCCCATCACCGTTTCCCCTGCACAAAATATCTTGCCTGTTATTTCAACCTTGGATAAAGTGACAAGTGCAAGACTTAATAGTTTGTGAAAGCGCGTTTTGGGAATAGCAACTTTTTGTGAGTGCGGTCAGCATTAAAGTCTGGTGGACTCATTTAATTATAGGGTGGCGGGTGGCACCCCAAAATTGATGACGCGTGGCACTCCAAAATTGATGAGTAACAAATTATTCCTGTTCGGTAAATGGTTAAAGGTTTTGAAGAATTTCGGTTATCGGTTAATTCGGTTGAAAATTCGAATTAAACGAATTAACCGATTTACCCGAAATATTATGTAATATATATATATTTTATATATAATTGTAATTATATATATAATATATAGGATATATTTTTATTTATTTATATCAACTATATATAAAAATTATATTTTTTATTTTAAATAAATTTCAATGAATTATATTTATTTATTTATATCATATATTATATATACAACATATATTTTTGTATTTTAAAGAAATTTCGGTTAATTCGGTTAATCGATCAATTAACCGAAATATAATTCGGTTCGGTTAATTTGGTGCATGTAATTTCGGTTCGGTTAGTGGTTTTGCCAATTAGCAAATTCGGTTAATTCGGTTTTCAACATTTCGGTTAATGGTTAATCGAATTAACCGAATGAACATCCACCTCTATATAATTGCAAAAATGTTATTCACTTTAAAAGACTATATTACCCTTATTTGAATAAGTTAAGAATACACTCACACCATTTATCCACATTCTTCTTCTTCTCAAAGAAAGTTAAATTGTTTTAGGGATAATTACAAAAATACCCATGAGGTTTGACCTAATTACAAAAACTCACTAACTTTAAAACTTACAAAAAGACTCTAAGGTTTAATTTAGTGTTAAAATTAGGGGGTAATCTGCAATGATTTTACAAATATGAAGGGGATTTTGAAATATATTTCAAACCTCATGGGCACTTTTTGTAAGTTTTAAAGTTAGCTGGGTTTTTTTGTAATTAGGTCAAACCTCATGGGTACTTTTTGTAATTATCCCTTTTTTATACAAACCATAGATTTTTCCAACGTCCAAATTGTTGAAAATTCGAACAATAAAGTATTCATATCCCCAAATAATGAATGTATATTCTTAGTTTATAGCATAAAATATGTTATTTCTCAAATTTTCAGGTTGAAAAATATTGTCGCACAGTAGATGGCGATCACGATACTTAGCACGATCACGCACTATGACAAAAAATTCATTGTGCCATCGTGCCACATGGGGCCATCGTGCCATGTTTTTGCCATCGTGCCATGTAGCATGATGGTGAAAATGTCATTGTGCCATGTTTTTGTCATCATGCCATGTGGCGTGATGGCGAAAAACTCATCGTGTCATCTTGCCATCGTGTGCCACCTACGGTTTTTCATTAAAGGGTAAAATTGGAAAAAGGGGGATATATTTAACAATTGTGCCATATTTGAAAAAAGTGGGGTTGTGTCTTAGAAAGTGGGTGTCTTTCATAAAAAGGGAGCGCCAATAGCGCCACCCTTAATTATATGCACTTACGTACCCCTCCGTCCCATAAAAATACATAAGTAGAAGAATTCACACAAATTAAGAAAACATAATATATGTAATTGAGATTATAATTTTTTCCAATATTCTTTCTATTTTGCCCTTGTATTAAATGGTAGTATATTATTCAAAGTGAATTAAATAGGAGTAATTTAGTATATTGTTGTATAATTAATACTTTCAATAAGGAAAAAGTCTATAATTTGGAAAGGGCGAAAAAGGAAATGTGACCTATCTTTTTATGACGGATGGAATATTTGTTACGGCAATGTGAGATGGAACACCAAATTAAAATGAATTAAATAAAATCGCTTCTATTCACCTGGTGGTGTCCTCTATTCATTGCTGGTTCTAAATATTGATGTTAGCACTTGACCTCTTCTTTTGGAGGTAAAAATATGATTTCTGAGAGAACACGTGAAATCCTTGCATGGTTGCATTTTTTTGCACAATGCTCATATAGACACAGTTTTCATTGTTCCAACATATTGTTTGTATTACAAGATGAAAAACTAGGGCCACGATTGGATAAAGAAACAAAATTCATTTTCGTTCCACTGAGAAATTTTTACACCAAACATATGATTGTTTATGAAATTTTTCAAAAATATACTATTCTCTCACTTTCACTTTTTCTTATTTTTTCTATCACCAATCACATATACACATTTTTTCACAAAAACTAATCATTATTACACATTCTCCCACAAATTTCACTATTCATTCACTCACACATTTCTAACTACCAATCATTATTTTACTATTCTTAAATCAAATCAACTTTCATCATTACTTTTCCATCTCACATCCAATCACAATCTCAAAATTCATCTTTTTTCTTCTAAAATATTTTTTACCACTATTTTCTAGCAAAATGAAAATTTTCAAAATGAAAGTATATCCAATCGCACCCTAGGGAACTACAAAAACTCCCCGAGGTTTGGGGTGAAAGACCCAGAGGTTTTTGAAGATAACAAAAATAAAAATTGATGTTTGATTTCCTCTTACATTTACATTTTCCCTTTCATAAGCGAAAAATATTTCCAAAACCCCGACATTAATAGAAATATTACAAATTACCCCCTTAAATTTGGCTAATTTATTAAACTAAAGCTATTTTAAAATCTATTTAATCAAATAATGCCAAAAACAAAAAGTTTAATATATGAGGTGAAAAAGAGGTGTAACCTCTGTTTTTCAATTTTCATTTTTTTTAAGATGTAGCGGATTGTTTAGCAAGTGAAGGTGGAATGTGCAAGAACGAAAGCTAGAGAAAGTCAATCCTTGAGCCCGAGCAAAAAGGGGAACTAATGTAAATGAATCTCTCTTTCCTATGCCTCGGTCTCATCCGAGGAACAATTTTTCCTTATTCTGTGTCCTATCCTTCCTTACGGATTCCCAGTTTCTGAAGGAGTAGCGGCCTGTGTCTCCGTTTCAGAGTTATGAACTCTGTTTTCTCAGTTTTTTTTTTTAAAAAAACAGAATTTTCAATTGAATTAATTTTCAGGAATAATTTTGTATTTCAAAAAATTAGTTTAACTAAATTTTTACTTTACAAATTTGAAAATATATATACCATTCTTCGGATAAGTGTAACTGTTTTTTGCTCAAAATTTGTATATTGAACCGACCGGTTCGGTGCAAAATCGGACCGGACCACAAAAAACTGTAAACCGAATTTATATATTTTTTCAAGCCGAAACCGACCACAATGTAGAAAAACCAAACCAAACTAAACCGGACTATTTTCGGTTCAGTTTTTCGGTTTGAGCTTTATTTTGGCCTTTACTTTTTTTGCTAAATATATATATATATATATATATATATATATATATATATAGGGACAATCTGATGACCACATATTATAGTGAGACAATGTGGACTCATCTCAACCCTCCTTTATCTATATCAATGGCTAAGATAAATAGGGGTTAAAATTACATTAAACATTTAATTAAGGCAAAATAAGGGTATAATTGTCAAAACAAATATGTGGGGGATCATCCAAATATGGAATCAGTTATTAGAGAAAAAAATCACGTGGGGAGAGAGAAAATCGCTACCGGAGAGAGAAAATCACGCATGTGCTTTCCATTCAATATGTTGTACACTTATCAATGATTTGATGTATACTTAACATTATTTTCTTTGTATGTTTCATAATTTTATCGTATTAAAATGGTCAAACAAAAATATGTGGGGACCATTAATTAAGGAATCAATTACGAGAGAGAGATAGAATCACGCCATTAACACGTGGGGACCGTGGATTAAGTAAATCAATTATAAAGAGAGAAAATCATGCTCATTATCGTTATTGTGTTTGTATATTTAGCATATATTTGATGTATACTTAACACTATTTTCTTTGTATATTTAACATAATTTTTTTACGTATTAAAATGGTCAAACAAAAAATATAAGTATACAACAAAATACTTATAAGTATACAACAAAACACATATAAGTATAAATCAAAAAACATAAGTACACAGCAACATAAATACATACAGCAAAAATTAACTACTTATACAGCAAAACACATATAAGTATACATCGAAAAACATCTAAGTGTACATTAATCCTAACTGCCTCCTCGTAAGCCCTCGTTTTCTCCACGTCAGCATCGTCTTCTTCACCAATCCTCCAATCCTAAGATCAGAAAGCCCAAACTCGAGCTCGTCGGGCGGGTGCTGAAATGTGACAACAAACCAAAAAGCCCATTCAACTCTAAGCCAACTGGCCACAATCAACAACCACAACGGGCTTCGCATTCCGGCCCGAAGACGACCCGAATTTCTCCACAGTCTTCACATATTTCAAGTGTTGAATCTACAACCACATATTTTGGGTGAAAACCAAATTGTGAAGAATCCCGAACCTGAGAAATTCGACATCTCATCTCTCGATTTCGTTGCTCAGAACAATTCTACTTCCGCGGTAAACAATGGACACGAAGAAGATCTCGAGAAATCAACCTAAAAAAGCATTAAATTGGAGATTTACTTTTGGGGTGTCATTGAGAAGGTGGGGTTTATAGGGGAAAATCAACTTTCTGTTTGTGATGTCTTATAGTGTTAAAAATAGCATTTCAGACCAAGAAACGGCCAATAATGGTACTGGCAATGTTGCTAATTGTTGTTCCAGAGCTTCATCGGAGTTAAAATTGTACCAATCATTCATCTTTTCGGTGCCGATTTTCTTCACTTTTATTCTTCTCTTGTTGTTTTATTTGTTCTATCTCCGTCGCCGAAGGGTGGATTGGTCTTCTCTGAGAATGAGGACTGCTAATTCCATGCCAATTGCCAGTTCAAATCATCAGCCTTCTCAAGTTTCATCTCACGAACATAACACGAGCTATAAGTCTTCTACAGGGAAAGTGCAGAAGTTGACGTGATAAATGGGGATGACGTGGAAGTAACAGAATTTATGTTGTTATTTCAAATTACCATCTTACCCTTTATTCATTTAAAAAAATAAAAAAAAGCCATTAAATTGGATAAATCTCAACCATCTAAAATTTGAAATTTGTGGATAGGATTAGTCCACACTGTCTCACTCTAATTATGTGGTCTCATTTGATCCTATTCCTATATATATATATATATATATATATATATATATTATATTTATATGTCAACTTAACAATAAAATAAAGTAAATAATAATATAAAAATATAGAAATCAATATATTTGGTTTCGGTTAACGCAAACCGATATTTTTGGACCAAAACCGAATTGAAAATTAATTCAATTTATTATATTCAAAACCGGACCAAATCTGTTTAACCAAAAAAGAACCAAATCGATCCGAATCATCGGTTCTTATTTTTTTAAATATAAAACTATTTCTGAAAATTAATTTTAAAAAATAGTAAAAATAAAATAAATTTTCTTAAAAAAAGTAAAAAAATTAAATTAGAAAACAGAGTTCCTAACTCTATTTTCTTCAGAAAAAAAAAAGGAAAAAGTGAGAAAACAGAGTTAGGCACCGAAGTAATTAATTTTTCTTTTTTTTTGCATTAATTAATTAAATACATCTTAAAAGTGCTTTAATTTAATAAATTAGCCTTAAATTTAAAATATAATCAAACATTAACGGAGTTTCGTAATTTTGAAAAACCTCTGGGTTTTTTTATTTTATATTTTGTAATTATCCCTAAAAACTATATTTACACAACATTAGATGGAGCGGATATTGGCATTCATCCTAATCATGCTACCACAAATTGTATCTCTTGTTTACGCAGCATTTTTACAGACGGGAACGAATGAAAATCTTTCTCCGACCACTTACCTCCGGCATCGAACTCTTGAGCGGCTCATCAAAGAACTGTTTCAGATGCTCTTGTTCTTCTGTTCTAAGGGTTGTAATAGTACTTTGCTGCTGTATGTTATTCATGTCTTCTTGCATTTTATCCAGCTTGGCTTGCATCTCTTCCACCAGGACAAGATTTTGTTTCTTGTCGCCATTAGAAATGTCTGAAGGGGATTGGCCCTTCAATTTTCCTTTCACAATTGCATATACTTGCATTCCCCTGCTAGACACCACAAGCAAGATGAGCAAACATATGTGTATTGTGAAGTACAGATGAAAACAATTTAAACTAAGATAAATACACAATCTCAACGAAACAACCTAAATATTTTTCAGGCTGGTGGTCTATTAAGGGATAGTTACAAATAATGACCCTAATGTCTAGCCTAATTACAAAAAAGTGGGTATCTTTTAAAATTACAAAATACACTGATGATATTTCTTTCTGTTTTACAAATTGCACCCTCAAGGAGGAGTATTTGTAACGCCTGCGGGAGGAATTTGTAATTTGCAAAAGATAATTGGAGTTTCTTGTAATTAGGCTAAACCTCAGGGATAATATGTCTAATAATGTATGCTGGTTCTCATAAATTTGTATGTAAAGAATGTGATGCATGGCAAGGTACCTTCACTTAGAAGGTTGGATCTTATTTTAAGAATAAGTTATTGAAGTTTGGATAAAATAAGATGGTGGAGGCTTTAAGATGCTAGTAATAAAAAATTTATAAACAAATAGTCAAACTGAGATTGTTGAAGTAAGATCTTATTTTGATCCGTAATTTTTTAAAATTAGCTTATAAACCCTAACATCTTATTTTGGATTTGGGGAGTTTATTAGATTTTTTTAGAAAAAAATTACCAAACAAATTAAAAGAGATTACAATCTCTCAATCATATTATGACATGTTTTGAAGGACTTATAAGCTCCGCCAAACTTGTTTACAAATCAAAACATCGCAAATTCAAAGAGAGAAGGAAAATAAAAAGAAAAAGAAAAAGGAAAGAGAAGAGAGGAAAAATCTTATCAAATTATTGCCGATAAACAACAAAAATCGACAAGTAATAATTGAAAGAATTAACAACTAGCGAGGCCCCTAAACCCTAGAAAGTTCTTAGTTCCTTGTTCTATAAAGTGCAAAGGATAATAATAAAATCAATAATCCTAATTTTTCTGTATAATTTGTCTACACGTGAATATGCGCGTTTGAAGAGAGATGTATAGAATCAGGGTGAGGAGTTAGGCCTTTAAGGGACTCGTTCACGGCGGATTCAACCGCAAATCTGCCGACGTTCATTAGCTTCGCGGCGGTCCATCGGAGCTCCTCCGTAATTCCCATCACCGTTTCTCCTGCACAAAATATCGCCTGTTATTTCAACCTTGGATAAAGTGACAAGTGCACTTAATAGTTTGTGAGAGCGCGTTTTGGAAATAGCGACTTTTGTTGAGTGCGGTCAGCATAATTACTTAGTGGCATATATAGACTATAGTGTATAAAATATCTAATTAAATATGCATTTGGAGTTAATTATACTGGAATGAATACACAAAGTGTATATAATGGATTCAAATTCATTAAAATTTGGTGGACTCATTTAATTATATGCACTTATGTATTTGTTAAGGCAATGTGAGATGGAACACCAAATTAAAATGAATTAAATAAAATCGCTTCAGTATAAAGTTTCTTTATTTTAAATTTAATTTCTTATATCTTGTTCATATCTGGTTCGAAATAGTCTTCGGATTAAAATCATAAAATGATTTAAACATTGTGTTAAACTACTTTGTTGTTCAAGTTGAGATGAATTACAAGATTGACAACAATTAGATCAGTTTAACCATTTTATAATGTAAAAATATAATAATTATTATTTTTTAAATAAATAATATAGATTTTTATTAAATATAAAAAAATTTAACACATATTTAAAAATATATTAATGTTTAAAATTTCAAAAAATATAAATGGGTCTGGTCGAGAATCAAACAAGTTTAGACTTGATACAGACTCATTTGCAATGTTAAAATTAATTCAAATGGGCGACCCAGAACGAGTTTTGATCATTAACATAATTGTCAAAATTAAAATTTCAAAAAAAAAAAATCGTATAATATGTCTTTTTGCAATTCTAATTTGAGATACAACAATTTCGTTTTAAATTGTTGCATCCAAAATTTTATTGTTTTATCGAATACTAAGATTTAGTAAAATAAAAAGGAATTGTAGCACAAATTCAATACTTCCCCTAATAAGCTGTTTTTTGTGATTTGCAATTTGCACCTTCAATTCGTGTGGGAGAAATGTGACTGGAGACTGAATAGCAAATACCCTTTGTCATATGTTTCTAATTACAAATTCCACCTATTGAAAGGGGACAATTGTGAAACAACCACAAACCTCAAAAGGACATTTATAATACCTCAAGGGGACCTTTTAATTTAAGAGATAAGTGGATTTTCTTATAATTAGGCTCAACATCTGGGTTGTTTTTGTAATTATTTCTTTTTTGCTTCCAGTTTTTATTCTTTTCTTTCATTTGATCAAGCTGCAGCAAACATAACAAGGTACTTATCTAATCTACTATGTTTTTTTTTATTAATCAATATTATCTCAAGTCCATGGTCTACAGAATAATTCATAAAAAAAATTGTAACTATTTGTTTCAACCCTAGCAAAACAGATCATATACTATCATACATGATGCAGCATGTTCTTCAAGGGCAGAAATAGAATCCCATCTTCACTTTCATTCCATTCCAACAGATGAATCCTATTTCCTGTACATTCAGAATATGAAATACCAAAATGCATTAGGACAAGATAATTTACATAATTCAAAATGGAGTGATATCCATACACAATTTTTTTGTCTAATCGATACACAATTTTCAATCAAATAAAATTATAAACATGATTAACTTTTCTCAGTATCAGCGGTACACCATATAGAGCGAAAAGCGGCGCTTAATTATAACGGGGAACTTTTTTTAAGCCAAAAATCGATAATTTTTATCTGCTTTCTCTCCTTCTTAAACTAGTTCATTCCTCCACTAATCCCAAAAATAAAATCGATATGCTTCATTTTACTAGATTAGAGGTAGTCACCACATTTTCTTAGGAGTTATGTTAGACTTTGCAAGAAAATCTACTTGTAAATGAAATTGTGATTTAATTTGGACACTGGATTATGCCAATCATTTCTCCATTTTAAAAAGAAAAAGGACTAGAAACAAACCTTTCTTTGTCGAGGAGAGAAATCGCTGCATGCTTGATCAAAATGTCTTGGATTGGTAGGAAAAAATTAACGCTTGCGCTTATATGCCTTCTATAATTGACAAAAATCACAGATTCATTACCCAGCTACGCGAGACCTAACCCTATTTCTCCGTGCACTAGCAATCTTAGAAATCAATGCGGTTAGCCAAAAGCCCTAAGGAGTCGGGGCCCATCAACTTTAGGCCAAGATTTCGAACAAAAATGAGAATTTATTTGAACTTTCTCCATTAACCTGCTGCTGCAACTCTAATGCCTGTTCGCGAGATATTACTGCATAAAGCTGCACAGGTTGACTTAACAAATTTTGACTGCTGTTCTCCTTCCAACTATAGTCACCACTGGAATACTCAACGCAGCGCGTCCCGAGATTCACTTTCATTAACCCCAGGGATTTCGGTCTCCAGACAAAGGATCAAACACAAAATAAAATTCTCCAAATATTAGGTCAGGTTTCTTGAAGAGATTTAACAAAGTATCACTGTTCTGTCCGAGATTCTTCTGTATGTACTTCTTAGGATTTATTTGCCTAGCCCTTGTAGCTTGGAGGATGCGAGAAGCTTCTCTAAGACCACTTAGATAAGCACCATGCATGGTCGCAGGGTATTGCCTAGTTGTGGCCTCACCACCAAAAAATAAACGACCCCCCACGTTTTCAGCAAGGATATCATAGTCATTTCCAGAAGACTGCACTTTGATATGTGAATATGAACCGTATGAAAGAGGATCGGTTCCCCATCTTGTACATACTGATTGTAAAGGATTCGGCACGTGAATTCCCTTGGGACCATATATGCCTGTAAAGATGGAAAAAAAATACAAGCTCAACAGAAGCTCCCTAAAGGATAAACATAAATTAAAAATTGGGTTGATTACAAAAAACCCTTGAGGTTCAGTCTAATTATTAAAACAAAACCATCTTTTAAAATTAAAACACCCACTTGATATTTGTTTCTAGTTTTGTTAAGCACATACAAACATCAAGATGGTGTTTATAATACTTTATCGGGTATTTTGTAATTTTAATAGATAAAATGGATTTTTTGTAACATGCTAAACCTCAGGGGTAGTTTTTGTAATTTACTTAAAAACTTAACGTAGAGATCAGGAAAGAAAAAGAAACCTTCAAGGCATTAATATCAACAGATTGATGAAGCGCGTCATTTATTGATAAAAAGCATCAAGCACCAGCATTAAATAACGTACCTCTGAGAATGCTCAAAACACGATGGACGGAAGAAGATGGGTCAGCGTTTTCAAAGAGTTGCGCTGCATCTCCAGCTACCAGCGCAACAAGGACTGGAGCACCTGAAACAGTATGATAGCTGTAAAACAAAAAGAATTCCCCCCTTCGATGGCTGGATTCATTCAGTGAGCCAAACGTATCCAAATCCTCCCCCCAGAAATTGTGAGGAAACACCATGGCTACCTTATTAAGCAACCCAAACCCAAGTCTATCTATTGCTGCTAGTTTCTTTTCAGGTAACTCGGGTTCAAATTTGATTGTTCCTTTTTTAAGGACTCCAAGGGGAACTGTGCAAAGGACCATATCTGCTTGAAACACTTGGTTTCCTACAATGACCTCAACCCCTTCATTTCCATACCTAATGGTCTGAACAGTCTTACCATATAAGATTGGAACTCCTTTACATAAAGCCCTAATTAATCTCCAGTTTCCACCTGCGAAAAACAGTGGTCGCCTCCCATCTCATAAGGATCATCTTGATCCCAATAAGCAGCAGAAAGGTTCGAAAGGCTTCCCGCATTGGAGAATTCCAAGTTAGCAAAATGCCAATCAAGAAGCTGTCTTTCCTCCTTACTTCTAGCTACTGCGTACAATTGTCTAAGTGTTTCTAGAACTGAACCTAAAGAAATATTAGCGGCAAATCCACCCATTATTCCTCTAAGTTGGGTGACTTTGTCAAGGAGCTTATTAAAGATTAGCTCAACATTGGAATCAATTTCTTTATCGACCGGTATGCCATCAGGCTTGTACAGAGGACAATTATCTCTGACCTTGTGAAGAGGAATGGAAAGTTGTCTAGCTAAAACTCCCAGAGGGTTGGCGTGAATACCAGTTATTACACTACCACCCAGGTCGACAGCAGAGTAGATACCTTTCTGACCCATCTTTTCAGTATAAACTCTTCCGCCAGGTCGGTTCCTACCTTCGAGGACAAACACTTTGAAACCAAAGCTCCTAAGCTGCCTTGCTGCTGCCAATCCAGCGAGACCTGCACCGATTATTATTACAGAAGCTTCTGTAGTTTCCTCAAAAATTTGCGACTCAAATGATGTTGAAACCCCAAATTTATATATCCGCTACTCAGAAGAAAATCGTAAGCTGCATTTATCAAGTGCGCGTAATCATTACTAACTGTTTCCCTTATCTGCCCTTTGGAAAGCCATGACTGCACGTTGTCCCTCCACTTTGCGAGTATGTGGTTCCTTACGACTATATAATCATTCTGCTCTTTCCCGCCCAATTCGCTCACGACCCCAGCTTTAATTTCTTCGTCAAGTAACTCGTCAATTGGAAATCCCAATGATAATGCTATCATGGCTTCAGTTTCAGTTTCTTTCTCCAAATCTTCCTGTGTCCTATTTTTCTTTCTCGAAGAAGAACCTAAATGTTTATCTATAAACACATCCATGAGATTCTCATCATAATTTCTTGAGCTTCTTTTCCTTCTCAACGACCTCTTGAAACCTGGATTATCGGATACCGGGGATTCCCTTGTCTCCCCCATTGTTTTCCACTTTCTGACACCTTAACTCGACTTCAAATATCTTGACTTTTATTCCCAAACCTCGTTAGATATTTCTCCAAGAAACAACAATACACCGTACAAAACCTAAAATGACCAGGAAGATTTTTCACTCATCAACTAAACTAATACACGCACCCTATCAATATCTTCAAAGGTTGTCGCTTTTTACAATCAATTCAAATCATCCCACGTCTTGACTATAGCTCACAAAAACCAGATATTCAGTCACAAATGCTCAAGATTCACATAATCACTCCAGAATTCTCTATATTTTCATGAGAATACGCGATGAATCAAGTTAGACTGTTGGTAAGCTTCTTGTGACGATACTGGTAATCAACCAATATCCTCCCTTTCAGATACACTTATCCTGTTGCATTAATATGTGTTAGCTTCTTTCTAATAGGTAGTTATGCTACATGAGTTTTCTATAACAATCTCTTTATAAAATGGTGTAATTTTCAGGTTTAAAGTTATAGAATTTCATTTTCATTGTTTTACATGATGATTTAAGCGCATTTAACTTCCAGTCCAACAAAAGATAGTTACATAAGTGGGCACAAGTTTTAAGAGGCAATTACAAAATTTACTAAACCTATTACTAACGAGATCATTTTGTTCACAAATCAAAACATCACAAATTCAACGAGAAAGGGAAAGGGAAACAGAAAACAGGGAGATTTCTTACCACATCCTTGCTGATAAACAACAAAAATTAACTAAGTAAAAATTAAAACAATTAACATCTAGACCCTAAACCCTAGAAAATTCTTAATTCCTTGTTCTACAAAATACAAAGGATATAATCAAATCAGTAATCCTATTTTGTCTGTACCACACATGTATATGAGCGTTCGAAGAGAAATGTATAGAATAAGGGTGAGGAGTGAGACCTTCAAGGGACTCGTTCATGGCGGAGTCAACCGCAAATCTGTCCACGTTCATTAGCTTGCGGCGGACAATTTTGAAATGTTTTCTAAATTCACGCCTGATTTATGTTTCTTCTTGGATAAGGTTAAAAATTCAGACATAGGTTTGTGAAAGCGCTCTCCTTGAGATAACAACTTTTGGAGTAAGAAGTGCAACTGCGTGTGTCCTGGTCCCTCCCCCAAATTCTCCCCTTTATCAGAAAAAAAAAAAAAAAAAAATTCAAGTAATCTTATATCGTGTTCATATTTGGTTTGAAATGATCTTCTGATTAAGTCCGTAAAATGATTTAAACATTTGTTTTAAACAATGTCGTTATTCAAGTTGTGATCAATTACATGATTGAGATACTGATGGCCAATGTACCTATTTAGAGTAACTCCAATGGCCATTTTTAGGCATCTAATAACTTTCTATCTAATAAGTAATAATGTTATTCACAGTTGAGGTGTTATCTAATAACGGCCAACATATTATTTCCGTTGTAATCTTGTAACGCCATTATATGAGTAGGGTCTATAGATGTGTAGATTTTCTTATATCATTAGTTGATGTGACATATGGAGCCCACAAATAGTGGATGCTAATAATATAACGGTTGGAGTTTGGAGTTGTTCTTAGTGTTATCGTCTCCTCCTTAGTGGAAGGGTCAGGGTTCGAGCACAATGCGTGTGACCATGTGTGTGGTTTGGAAAAAGTAAAAAAAAAATTACAAAATTGAGACCAATTAGATCTGTTTAAACCATTTTAAAAAATATTACAAATAATTTTCCTAAAAATAAATAATAACAAAATTTTAAAAATATAAATTTTTATTGTAATAATATATGGTATTATTAAAAATTTAAAAAAATTACCGAGTTACCAATTGGGAAATAGATAGTCGTTTTACTCCTCAATCTTATTCCTTTATCATTCTATTGAGGATGAGGAGATAAACTTTCATTGTTGTTGGTCTCAAAAAAATTGTCCACAATAGGTAGTTTTGATTTGTCCCCAATCAGGTGAATTTTATTTGTCTATGATATGTGATTTTTTTAAATTAATGAGTTTATCTCATATGCGGGATTTTATTCAAAAGATTAGATGATCCATTACCCAATGATACATCACATAAACAAGATTAATTCTTTGGTACATGTTTTGTCCCAATATATCCATTGCGATGTTCTAAATCTACGGATCATTTGCATTTATTTAGGTTTAATATTTTTTTAGATATATATAGATTTATTATTATGTATGTCTTACAACTGTTTTTTTGCTCCTTAATTACATTTGATGTTGTAAACAATTGCAAATTTTTATAACTGACAAGTCAGTGGAATTCATTTGATTCAAAAAGAAAAATGGGCCTGATAAGAATTACATAAAGTTTTGATTTGACCCAAATCATTTAGATGATTAAAATCACCTTAAATGTAGAAGGGAGTTTGATCATTAACATAATTTTCAAAATTAAAATTTGAAACTGCAAACCATACAAAATATTTGTTTGCAAATTTAATTTGAGGCAAAACAAATTTTTAAATTGTTGCATCCAAAGTTTTATTGTTTTATTGAATACTAAGATTTAGTAAAATAAAAATGAATATGACAACTTGTTCATCTTAACTAGAGACGACAAATTGGCCTAACTAATATGTATATGGAGCTAGATTAAGCTTCATTTTAAGCGAAAAAAAAGATCGGACCTACTTTGGTCCGATCCAAATGGTCTAAAGTCCTATCAAAAATATTTTTATTGGGTTAGGTTGACCACGATAAATGTGGACCAATGCCCACCGACCGATTCGATTTTTTCACTTATTCCATTGGGCTAGGGCCTAGACCTCTTGATAAACTCTCATTTTAACCATCCACATTTATCACAATATTGTTGTTTACGACAAAAATAAAAATATTACATATTAACTAATCTCTGAAAAATACAATTGTAGACCTTAAAATAACCAATACCAACATGCCAAATGACCCCTAATGCCAACCCGACCAATTGACAACTCTAATTAACTATCCACACTTATCACATTATTGCTTTTTTTTTATGACAAAAAAAAGAATTTACATGTAACCAAATAATGGTAGATAGAACTAATCTCTTAAAAAAAAATTATAGACCTTAATATAACCAATACCAACATGCCAAATTGCCTAAAACTCGTGGGCACAAATTGCCATATTAGTAAATCTTTGGGGTCACATTGTAAACTCCAGATATCTTTATGACCAGAACCGATTCCACATTTCTCGTACTTTCTGTAATAAACTCCATTTTCGACTTTCGCTAGCTGCTAAATCTAAATCTACTAGGAAAAAGATGGCGGCGTGGACAGCGGCGGCTCGCCAAGCTGCAAACCTTGCTAGACTCTCGGCTCACAGATCAGCGGCTACCTCCCAAGCCTCATTCCTGGTCCAGCGCCGTGGACTCGCCGGCGGTGGCGGTAAGTTTTGCACTGCTTCTCTTTTATTACTGAGATTGAGCTTAAATTATCGGTCCGTTTTATTTCCTGTGGTAGACCACATATCGGTTTCATTTCTTCTTGTTATGATTGTATTAGTTTTGTTTTTAATTTTAATTTTATTGTTTTTTTGTATTTCAGATCATCACGGCCCTCCGAAAATAAATTTCTGGCAAGATCCAATGAGCCCCTCAAAGTGGAAAGAAGAGCACGTAGGTTTTTTCTATTTGTTTAATGCTTCACCATCTAGGTTTCCATTTTCCCCTAACTAGTTGAATATTTTACGTTTGAGTCGGTTAATTAGATGTTTAATTGACGCGTGCCTTGAATAATTATTCGTTTAGATTGTAAACCAGATGCTGTTCAATGTTCATAAGGCAAAGTGGATACTGTACAGACCAAGAACTGAAAGAGGAAAATTTATCAAAAACAGGAAAAATATAAGAGTAGTAACTAGTAAGACCATTGAGATGTATATTTTTTATTTTTCTCACCCTCCATTGTTGAATTAGTCATTTAGTAGTGGATATTTTAAAATTTCCAGCGTACATACTGCCCGTTCAATTCTTGCTTCATGTATTTTGACCTTTTGATGGGACAAAGCAGAAACATGATTTGTTTACATGGTACTGCAAGTACAGTAAAGCATCACCAGATGCTGAGGAATGGGATTATAAGCATTTGATTCAGCATATGTCAATACGAAGTTATCTTTCTGTTCTTGAAGAAGAGAATTTGACAAATTGGTCGATATTTATATGTTTCCAGCTGTGTGAGCAACAAATAAAAATCTGGTTGGAGATTGTTTCCTTGATGGCAGATAATGCTACATAATTGACAGTAGTCAGAATATGTTGATGTAGCATTAATAAGTTGTTTGAAGATCTCTTGGACGTTACCTGTGAAGTGTGAAACAGTATTTTTCGTTCCATATGCATGTGATAACCAAGTTTTCTGACATTTAGGAAGGATTATGCAATTGTCCTCCTTTGCATGCATGTTTGATGATGTATTGGAAATTAGATGTTTGTTCTCTAGGATCCTCACTTTTAGTGATTTGACTGGAGCTTCCACCACTCCTGGTGGGGGTGGGGGGTTATTGCCATATTGGGCCTTGCCCCCATTTTTTTATAAACTTAATATTTTTAAATTTTTTGAATGAGTTTTTTATTTGATTTTTTTCTGAGTTTTTTTATCCGCCCCACCCCAATTTTGTTGGCCCACCCCAATATCGTGTGATCGCTCCAGCATTGTCCACCACCCCATCCACCCGCACCCCTGAAACCCCCACCCAAATTGAAAAAAATACAAATAAAAAAAACTATTTTCAACATTTGAACTCATGGTTTGTTTAGATACAAACTACTTGTGTGAGTGGTGTAACCGTACACTTGAAACCTTTAATCATCCTAAATAGTGCCTTTGTTGTTTTGTAGTTTGTGATTGTGTCTCTTACTGGCTGGGGCTTGCTCATTTTCGGAGGTTACAAGCTCTTCTCAGGGGGCAAGAAGGACAACAAGGAAGAGGTACAAATTGATCTTCTTCACCATAAGTTATTATGCTTGGTGGGATTTTAAGCTTCGACATATATTGATCATCAAACTGGCGAGCAATATATGTTTGCTAGCGAGTTTGTTTGACGCTATGTACCGCATTCTAACAAAACGTGATGTTCTTTTGTAATTTGCTTCTTATCTCTGCAGAAAGTTGGAGAAGGGGCACACTAGTGTGGGGGTTGCCTGTACATCCGGAATAAAGTTGCTATTTAGGGCATCACGGCTTCACATCCAAGGAGCAAATTGTGATCCACTTTGAGATGCTTGAGTTTTGTTAGTTCTAGTTGGAAATGAACTCTTATGTGTGTAAACTTCATTTGTCCTTTTAGTTTATTGTAGTACAAGTTCAATACTACCCCTAATAAATTGTTCTTTGTGGATTGTACCTTCAATTCTTGTGGGAGAATTGGTGCAGGATTCTCAATAGCAATAAATTAGGTTGTGATTGGTTGTGCTTTCATTCCGTCCATTTTAATTTGCGAAAAACTCCTCTACCCTCGTTTTTAGGTGAGTTTCTAAAGCATAAGTACTTTTATTGCAACCTGATTAACTGTCAAAAAAGGATAAAATGAAATCAAAATGATATGAAAATATTAGTTACATTACTGGATTAATAATGACAATTTCAGTTGCACAAGTTATAAGAAAAGTAGTCTATATGATGAACCAAGTAACATTTCCAGAGTGGTTCATATACGTATCATTTGTCATGATTAACAGTACATTACAAACAAGATTCAACATGTGCTAATTACCAAACTATGAATCTAGCAACTTAGTCTATAGTGTATATTTATATTATCTCAAGTTGTACATGGTCTACAATACATTTAACTCGTGAAAAAATGAAGCTGTATATTTCAACCCTAGCAATATAGATCATGTACAACATGGTCTACAACATGGTGATTGGTGCATCACATTCCTCTGCAAGGGCAGATATGGAATCCCATCTTGACCTTCGTTCTTTCCTCCGGCTCCTCCATTCGAAGTTGATCGTCTGAGTTGATCGTTGAGACGACAAAAATATAATGTAAGAATGAAAATACGTACTCAGTCTGCATCTCTTATTTCTGCTTCGACATCCACTATAGAAACAGATGAATCCTTCCCTGTACATCAGTATGCGAAATAATTTGGAGTGAAATGATATCGATTTAATATTTTTTAATCACTGAGCAGTGTCACTAATTTTGTCACAAAGTCATTGTTTCCATTTTCTTCAGGTAAAGGAAATTCAGCCATGACTATGGTTTTTATTGTCGCCATAATCAGTCGAAGCATTAGGTTTTAAGTGCAGAGTTAGGAGGTTGATAAGATTAATACAATCTTGTCTTTTATTACTTATTTCCAATTGGGTGCATATCAGGCACACCATATATAGGGAAAATGAAGTTCAAAATATATCAGAACTAACACTTCTCGGCTAAAAATGACGATTTATCTGCCTCCTTTCCCTTTTTAAAACTATTTCATTCCTCCACTAAATCCAAAAATAAAATTGATCTGTTTCAGTTTACCAGATTAGATGTAGTTACCATATTTTCATTATGTTGGCACTTGTGCAAGAAAATCCACATGAAAATGAAATTATGATTTAATTTGGAGACTGTATTATGCCAACCATTTCTCCTTTAAAAGGAAAAGGACTAGAAACAAACCTTTCTTTGTTCGAGGAGAGAAATCGCTGAATGCTTGATCAAATGTCGTGGATTGGTTGGAAACGCGTCACTGGATCCCTCACAAACTCATTACCCTCCACTGCATATAACAAATAAATGAGCAATTGTTTAGCTTACGGAACATGCAGGGCTACCAATAAAACGAGTAATGAAATGTACATCCCTAATGCTATAAAAACAATGTAATAATGCGATCAATACTATGCAATAAATAGAAAATAAGAGATGATGAATAAGAGATTTGGCGTTGAGGATGAGCCCAAATGATATGATTTGTCGTCAATCCATGAATTGTCCGATGCTCAGTGCCTTTACCTGAGAATGGCTGAGTACAAACGGACACAACTGCACTTCGTTATTCAAGGTAGATCTGCAACAAACAAATGGAGAATCAACCAATGCAAAAGCTTGAAATAAATTTTGACAAAATTCAGGGTTAAGAGTATATCGTACTTGAATACTTGAAATTCATTTCCACAGTTAGGGCACTGCATGTAGAACAGCTTTGTTAATGGACAGATATTTGAACATCTGGTTTAAGCCGTCATTAATATGGAAATAACTGAAGAAATAAAAAAGGAACGTTCCATATAGACCGAAAAATATTTCATTCTTTTTAACAAAAGTAAATGAAATAGGGTCACAACGTGAGCAATACATAAAGTAGCATTGAGAAAATTACCGATTTATCATAAAAATTAAGTGGTAATCTGTATTAGTTTCAGATTGATGAGCACATAATGAACAATTAAGTAGAACTCGATAATTGAAACATCACTCTTCTGACAGGAGGAAACCCCTATTACACATCAGAACTCTCCACAAGCCCACGGAGAAAAGATATACAGCAAATAGTAAACTGACTTTCTCACGTGTCACGGAAAATAATATCATTTGAATACAAGAAAGATCATGAAACATATAATTATCTGTGAGATTATTATATATTCTTCTTCCTGATTAGAAGGGACAAAATGCTTTCTCATTGGCCACTTTTTGAACATGCAAACAGAATACAAGTATTACTTAAGGTGCAGTAAATGTCAAAGCAAAAGCTGAATAGATAAGCGGAATATATTGTATAAGATTGACAGGTAATGGTGAAACATCCAAAGACATTAAATTTGGTCACGAAAAAAGCAATTCAAGTTTGCTAACATAGAAGGAAATGCATTTGCATGTGACTGTTGAGTGGTGAAGCACACCAAGTTAAGGATCTCTTACACTGCTTTGCACAATATCTCGGCCTGCCCACCATAGAAAAGCTCCTATACCAACAATCGGTACAAGCACTGCAAGAAGCTGAAACTTAAGGAATCAGCAATGTGAAAATTAAGGACCACCGGAGAGATGCTATATATAACTGTACGATTACTGCTACATTTAATAATGATTAGCTACTTGAAATTGTAACAAGTGGTAAAATATTTCCAACAAGCAAAACTCTCAACTAAAGTCACGGAAAGTATATAGCCAGAAGATGGAGTTACATTAGCTGGAGTGAAACAAACGATACGAGTCTCAAAACAAAAAATCAATACAGCTAGCAGCCAGTGAACAAAATGTAAAAACCAGGCAAATTAAACAGCAACACGTCTCGAAAAAAATATAATGCTTAACTGCTATGATATTAATCACAAGCAAACGGATATCGAACTATTCCACATTAACCACAAGGACTAGACAAAACTATATTCTAAACATAGTAACATGATGCTGCATTTGTACACAGGAAAACCAAGCCAGCAAGTTGGCCCCTGCAGGCCGGTATGCTAGATTACATATGTTCTTTCAAGCTTTTTCTCTTTTGTGACCTTTTCCAAAAATTTCAAATATAGTTTCCAATCTTATTACAGGATGAAGATTTAAGCTCAACTCCAAATTCAAAACAGCCTCAATGTCAAAAAATTTGCACATTGGCCTACAACAATTGAAGGAAAGTCATGTATCCCCAAGTCACTCTATATTCACATCAATATATATACATGTACAATAATTACACAATACACAAAAATATCAGTCAACTCTAAAACAAAAGAATCAAACCAAGAATAAAGAACAAAGAGAGAAAATAATACCCAAAGGGAAACAATAGCATCAAGAAGCCAGCCCAACTGCCCAGTCATAGAAAGATAAGTCAATAAAATTGCCAAAGCAAGATTTCCCAAAACCCTTGATGTCTCACTGTTAACTCTCCCACCACCACCACCATTAAACCCATTTAAGCCGTTATTGGATTTCACCAAAACAACCCTCCTCCCCTGCTCAGCAAAATCCCATTTTTGCCCCTGCCCACTTCTAGGAATTGCAATTTACCCCTCAAGCTTCAGCTTTGAACTTGTCTTTGTGAAAGGATTCAACCTTTGTTCTTGAGTGCGAGTAACAATTGATGGGTTTGATTGTATATGTGCTGATGTGTTTCTTGTTAGAATCATTGTATTTGTGGAAAGGGTATAAAGGTGAGAAATTGATGGAAATCTGTAGTAATGGTGGCATGGCGAAGGTTTTTGATAGTGAAGAAAGTTAATTAAGAGAAATTATTGGTGCTTGTCTATGGTGGACTGGTGGAGAAATTAATTTCATGGTTTGAAAAAGTATCTGAGAGAAGATAAAATATTAAAATTGAATGTATTTTATTTTCAATATTTTTAGTTTGGGATTCTTTTTTTGGTTAATTACAAAAAGTACCCTTGAGGTTTAACCTAATTATAAAAACACCCAGCTAACTTTCAAAATTACAAAAATACCCTGAGGTTTATCTTGTCTAACATTTACCCCCTTCATAAGTAAAAAATATTTCAAAATTTTCCCTCATATTTATAAAAATATTACAATTTATCCCTTAATTTTAACATGTATCCAAACCTCAGGGGTATTTTTTATAATTTTGAAAGTTAGCTGATTTTTTTTTGTAATTAGGTCAAATCTTAGGATACTTTTTCTAATTATCCCTTCTTTTTTGGTACTTCATTTAAGCGGGTAAAAGAATATCTTTTAAGCTTTTATTTTTATTTATGGCCTACGGGTAAAATGATCATGTAAGGTTATCATTTTTGGTCATTTTCTTTCTTTTTCTTGTTATCATTTATAGGATATAAAATGGAATTAATTAAATGAAAATATAATATACACATCATGCCAAACATGATCTAGAAATAAAAATATTAAATTTGATATTTTGATATTTGGTTGCGTCCCATTGGAGATGTCCATGAATAACCCAAATAATCTAGAGAAAGAAAGATGAATTGACAGTGCCCTAGGGACCATAAGACCATTCAAGAAATTGATATTTCATTTGTTTATTATCATAATTATGTCTTATAGTTATACATGGATAGGATAAAATGTTATTGCTGCTGGACATTCATGGATTCAAGATTATTCTAAAATCAGTGTTTTGAAATTTGTATAAGTTCATCTAAATAATTTATAAGATGTTTGAGAGCTTATAAACTCTTTAAATTTATTTGATAATTTTTCTAAAAAAAATTTATTATAACCTACCAAAAATAAGATGCTAGGGATTATAAGTTGTTTTTTAAAAAATTGGAGAATTATATTTTTTTTTCAAAATAAGATCTTATTTCAATAATCTTCTTTATTTTTTGGTTGTTTTAGTAATAAAATTGTAATTATTAACATGTTAAAAGCTTTGTTGGATAAAACGTGTATCATACTTGTATTGTACACGTACGTAAGAATAATTGAAAATATTTTCATTTCTTGTACATATTTTAAAGCGCTATTAAATACTTCATATTTTTTAAATAAAACATTTAGTACCTGTATTATAGTTATCAGTATAGTATTATATGAATTATACTTCATTTTGATATTTTATAATATTTAAATAAATCTAAAAACAATTCAAAATATATTTATAAGTATAATCAAAATATTATGAAAATAATAGATAATTTAAAATTAATAATATATAAATATAATAATTATTATTAAATAATTATATTGGATTTATGTTAAATTATAATTTATTAATCAGTATATATTATGTTTTATATAGTCAAAGAATAAAAACAATCCACTTAAGAATATATTAACTACTATTACATACTTATAAATAATTTGGATTATAATTTAAATTAATTAATAAAGTGCCTTAAATTAATTTTTATATAATATAAACATAAGTATAAAATGCAATTCATATAAAAATAATGTTAAAATAAGTTGTATTATACTATTATTATTTCCGAACAATAATTTTATATTCATATTATACCCATACGTATGTGAGTCCGTATATTAAATATTTCCGTATTTATTGCCGATTTTTTCACCGTAATTTTTAAAAATATTTACAATATACTCGTGCGTCATTAGAATAACAACTTTTTTCCATATCATATTTAACTAACAGAGCTTAAAACCTCCATCACCTCCATCATCTTATTTTATCAAAATATATCAACAACTAATTCTTAAAATAAAATCTAATATATTATAAGCCCTTAAAACACAATATAAGATGTAGGAGCTTACAAGATCTTTTAAATAAGCATAAATAACATCCTCTAAGTGTACTCTACAGTTTGATAAATTTTATATTTTTAATTAATTGTGTACTCTACAATAGATGCCATAAAAGATATGTATGATGGTATAACAACATGTATCGAGGACACCAACAGAATATCTAGTGAATTCCCAAACACTATATGGGTTTTGCATCGAGGATCTCTTCTGCCCGTATCTTTTATCCTAATAATTGATGAAATCACTAAACACTTACAAAAATCCATCCTCGAATGCATGTTATTTGCGGACGATATAGTTTTAATTGATGAAACAAGGGAAGGAGTAAATGCAAAATTGGAAGTTTGGAGAGAAGCACTCGAATCAAAAAGGTTTTACTATAAGTAGGGCTAAAACAGAATACATGGAATGCCACTTTAGTAAAAACAACATGAACAATGAGACGAATGTTAAAATTGATGGACATGAAGTGAGTATAACAAAGAGTTTTAAGTACTTAGGATCTATAATTGAAGAGAACTGAGAAATCAATAAAGATGTCACACATAGGATCCAGGCGGGTTGAAATAAATGGAGGAGTGCATCTTTTATCCTTTGAAGTAAAATACCATTAAAATTGAAAGGAAAATTTTATAAAACGGCCATAAGGCCCGCAATGCTTTATGGAGCGTATGTTGGGCGACTAAATATGAACACGAACAAAAAATGAGGGTAGCGAGATGAGAATGCTAAGATGGATGTGCGGATACACTAGATTAGACGAGAATAAGAAACGAACACATTAGAAACAAAGTGGGAGTAGCACCAATAGACGAGAAAATTAGAGAAACACGATTAAGATGGTTTGGACATGTTTACAGAGACCTTTAGATGCACTCTGTGCGACGTTTAGAAGGTAGAGAATCACTCACACAAATCAAAAGAGAAGAGGAAGAGTAGGCTAAAAAGACTTGGAAAGAAGCTATTAAACATGACATGTTATACCTAGAAATAAACGAAAATATGGCTTATGACCGTAAACGATGGCGCGATATGATCCGTATAAGCCCCACGTAGTGGATTAATTAAAACAGTTTTTGTTGTTGTTGTTGTTGTGTACTCTACAATCCAAATAGTGTATTCATAAAAAATAACCATAAATTATTATAAAAATGCAAAAATATTGGAAAAATATTTTATTTGCAAATTCATGCCCCATATGTAAAACAACAAAAAATATCGTGAATTAAATAAATTTATTATTTCTTTTGTTTTCATACATTTAAACAAGCCTATATTTTTAACAACATATTTTATGTAAAATAATTGTAGGTTTGCAAAAAAATTAAAAAATTATATCGGACTAATTTAACTAAAATTGCATTTATATATATATAATATATATAATATGATATAAAAGAAAATAGAAAATCAATGGAATGGATAAAAATAGAGCCATAGAGGGGACTAATAGTTTATTAGTCAATTACCTTTCCATTATTCGCTAAAAATTGTTATAGTGTACATTACTTTGGGGCTTGGGCCAAGAAAATATTGGTATAATCTGATAGAGTTTGTATTTTAATGCGTAAAATGCTAAATAAACATAATTCAAAGGTGAAAAATGCAGTTAACCACAAATGAGTTTCCCCTGCCCTTTCACTTTCATTTTATCATCGTCTTCTCAGAAGCTGTGCGTGGAGTTGAAGGTTTAGGGTTTACTCTCTTGTGCTTGTTTCGTATTCTTCTGCCTTCAGACTTTCTGGATTTCGCAATCTGAATGCGGGTACAGATTTATTTATTAATTTTGAGTTATTATTATATCAATTTTTTACCGTCGCCCTTTCCCCCTTTTTCGATTGAAGATCTAGCAAAAGATTTGAATTAGGTGATTTTACTTTTTACTACTGTTAATTTAAGTGAATGCCATTGATAAACCATGTTAATTTTAGCATTATTGGAAATATCCAGCTGTGAACCCAGAAACCATTTTTAATATGGAGAGAGGAAGACAGTCAAGCAGAAAGCGCAAAAAAGTTTCAGATGGCAAGCAAAATATGGCCTCAATTGATAGACTTAGCGTCTTACCAGACGAAGTCATCTGTCACATTCTCTCTTTTCTTCCAACTAAGCTTTCCGTGGCAACTAGCATTCTAGCTAGAAGATGGCGGTTTCTCTGGGCTCATGTCCCCAATTTAGATTTCAATTTTGAAGACGATGGTTATCCTCGTCATTTAAGGAGGAGCTTTTCAAGCATCGTCAACAGGGTTATGTCGCTTCATAAAGTGCAAAGCTTAAATGCCTTTCGCCTCGTTTGCATCGATGATGGCAGAGATGATTATGAATTTCGGACATGCATTGTCACTGCCATTGAGCGCAATGTCCAAATCCTTGATCTTGCCCTTACAGTTCAGTTGCCTCAATGCTTCCTGACCTGCAAAACCCTCGTTGATTTGAGGATTTGGGGTTGTATAGGTTTTCCTTCTAGTGGCACCATATCTTTGCCTAGCCTCAAGAAGCTTTGTTTCCATTCTCTTGAATGTGAGGTCGATCTTCCTTGCTTGATTTCTGGTTGTCCTGTGCTTGAGGAGTTATTCATTGATGGAACCCCAATTTCGGTCCTGTGATATATCTTCACCCACATTAAAAAGGCTCACCATCGATTTTCGGTTTTATAGTTACGAATTTAACAACATTGACTACATGGTGAAGATAAATGCTCCCTCACTTACATATCTTGATGTATGTCATTGTTCATACGAGCATATCTCAATTTTGTCAATAAACTCCTTAATTGAAGCAGACATCCGGTTGAACACTTTACCCTCCAATGACTTTTATGCACGCTGTGTGTTAAAGTTTCTTGATAGTCTCTGTAAAGTGAAGTTCCTAAAATTATCAAGTTACGAGGTATGTATTTGATCTTCCATTATCTTATTCCGTATGTTCTTAATTGGATTGTCAACTTTATTGCTTTAGTAGTCAGTCACCTTTGTTCTTATATTCTGTCTATGGTTTAAAAGCTGATTTCCTTGCAGTTTTCTGATTTAGAAGTGGCTGGTTCATATGTGAGGTTTGATAATTTAACCAAACTCGAATTGGCTGTTGATTGGCGTTTTCTCACTAAGTTCCTTGAAAGTGCTGATCATCTTGAAGTCCTTATTATCCACGAGGTTTGTCGACACAAAATTAAAGTTTTTTAGCTTTTCACTCGTTTTTTAGTCAATCAATTCTTTCTTCTTAAGAGTTTTATATCAGCGAGGTCCCCTTTTTAATGTTATTTTCAGGGTTACATGAATTCGAAAAACTGGATGGAACCCATGGAAGAACGTTGTGCGTGCCTATTACATTCTCTTAGAACTGTAAGAATTGATGGATTCAGGTGCACGGAGCAAAGTTTTAACATGGTAAGATATATTTTGAGGAATGCTCAAGTCCTGAAGAGAATGGAAATTCGTTGTCAACGCCGTGGTGTTGGTTTGAAGGGCAAATTTGATTTGAAGGAGAAATTTGATGCGCTCCGGAGAATTTCATTATTTCATCGAGGATCTAAGGAATGTGAGCTTGACTTCTGTTGAGATTGTTTAGGGGGTTGCATCGTTATGCAGGGTTTTGACAGTAATCTGATGTTTGTAACAAGTTTATTCATTCATTTACATGAGCTTTGTGCTTGCATTTTTGTTCGGATTTTCTATTTCAAAAGTTGTTTTTGTTCCCCTTGTTTTGCCAACATCACTTTTGTATTCCAGCTCAGATAGAAGTACTAGAAGCTGGAACATGTTTTCATTTGTCACATTAAATGCTATGTATACATGTGGATTGGGGATGTGCTTCACTTTCTTTGCTGGAAAAGAACAACTTGTCATCCTTTTTCTTTTTCCTTTACTGCATATCAGTACTTCTGCAACTTAAGATTTCTACCAATTTGCTAGAAAAGGATTAACATGCTATGAAAAAAAGGCATGGTTTAGTGTTATGGAGTAATCTGGCTTTTTTCCAATGCGAAGTAAACATTTTTACTTGACCTGCAACAGAGAAGGCAGTGGGGTGGGGAGTCCCCATTCTCCGCGTGGATCCGCCCCGAATGGGGTGGGGATTCCCTGAAATTTTCTCTAGTGGGGATGGGGATGCGGAATTTTTTCTCCTAGATCATACTCCCCGCTCCGTTCCCCGCGAGGAATCGAATATTAATATGTAATATAATATTTTAAATATATAATATATTATAAATATATTCACATTAAATATAATAAAATGACAAAATCTTTAAGTTATTTCATTAATTAGTGTTTTATTAATTTTTTATATAATTTATATATGTTTTAAATATTTAAAAATGGCTATTTTTTAAAAAATATTATTTTTTTGCAAATAAAAATAAAATAAATAGAAACAGGGGTTGGGAATCCCCACTGGGGCTGGGAGCCTGGGATGGGGGTAATTTTTTCTCCGTTTATCTCATGAGGACGGGGATTCCTTGCGATCGCGGGGCGTGGAGATAAACGAGGATTCCCTATGATCATCGGGACGGGGATGGAGATGGCTCCCGACCCGGCCCGCCGCATTTTTGACATCTTTAACCTGCAATAAAGATGGGATATGAGTCTAATAGAGCGATGTAACCAATTGAGCAACTCTTGGCATAACATTTACGGATATTTACAAAAAAATAACTGAGGGTTTGTGGTACTTATAACATTACATCGAGAAGGTTTAAAGTTGCAAAAACTCTATCAATATTTGATTTCGTCTTGCATTTCAAAAAAAAAAAAAGAAATCCAATCCTCATGTTCATAAAAATAATATTTAGAGATGTTTGACAATTCTAAAAGAAATTTATATATAGATTCATTACCACAGTCGAAATTAACAAATGAGTAACATAAAATACAAAAGCTAATTGGTAGTTATCTTTTATAGAAAGTTACTTTTTAAAAACAAAAAGATCAGATTTTAAAATTGTTAGTCTCTTTTTTTTTTTTTTTTTTTCCAAACGATAGAAATTTTATATATTAACAAAACAAAAACTTACATCGCTAACTCGCAAAATGACCACCTTGAACATACATACATTGACATTGATACATGTCAAGGGGAGAACTCCGACGAGAGGTAAAACCACCGTAAATCGAGGGAGCAAAACAAGAAACAACTAAAAAGAAAAAAAACAAAGCAAAAGAAAACTAAACCACCTCCGAAAGGAGGACTAAGGCACTCCTCGAGAGACTACCCAACTCGAACAAATCCGGGCACGAGCTACTTCACGCACCGCAAGACAAAATAATCGACCGCCTCTGAGTTTCGCAAATCAACCGGTAAAAATAAAGACTCAAACAAAAAAAAAAAAAAAAAATCGAAAAAAGAAATGAAAAATGCCTCTCCCTCACCCGATCTTCAACCGCAACCCATCACCTACCCTACTCCAACTCTCCTCTTTGTAGCTCCGATCTCCGACTTGCCTCCACTCTCGATCGGAGAATCCGATTACTCCTCCGGATAACACAAAAGATGTGCCTTCATTGGCCTCCATGTGAAACATGGTTGGGGAGGGAGGGGATAAGGGGAGTAGGAGGAGGAGGAGAAGGGAGGGGAGGAGAGAGGGAAGGGGGCGAACCGGGGGGAAGGAGGGGAGGGGTTTAAAGTTTTAGGATTTGAGTTTTTAAGAGAGTGGGAGGAGAGAAAGAGTAGAGAGAGGATTTTTTTAGTCCCCCACTGCCTCGAAATGAAAATTGTTAGTCTCTTCAACGACATAAATAGTTTACTTCAATAAATTCTATGTTTGCAACAACAAGGAAAAAAAAGTACAGAAACCAAAATGAGTTATTTTCATATGCACTATTTTGATCGTTGATAGAAAAATAATACAAATCATGCATCCTACTAAACCTCATAATATAAATGAGTTAACTTTATTTTTTTTGAGGTGGATATAAAGGAGTTATTTCGAATATATAACGCTTAGTTTTATTTTTTCTTTCAATAGGTATACTCTAACCTTAATGTTGGTCTTTTACAAATTTTAATTTATGCATTCTTCAACAATATATTTGTTTTCATTAGTATTCTTTGTTATCATATATAAATTAACTTGTTCTTTATAATTCTTCAAGAATATATAATTTAATTGAAATTAATATTTGTTTAAAGATAAGCATTTAATAAATTTTAGTTTATGTCTCAACTTTTACATAGAAAAAATAGTTGTTTTTTGCAATTATAAGCAAGTTTTTTTATAGACTCCTCTATATGTCTTGCTTTTCGATCTCGATTTAAAATCCATTGTAATGTTCATCAAACATATACAATATAGTTTGTTATTATGAATTTGAAATTCATAGCAGTAATTGCAAAGCACACACTAAAAAGTAGGTGGAGTGATTTAAATGCATTATATCTCATTTCAATTGAGAATGAATTTCTTTAAAAACATAACCAATGCAGGTAAATATGCAAGAATATCCAATTTTCAACTAATTCATGAGTAGTTCCTTTTCTTCTTTGTCTTTTCTATGTGATAAATTATATTGAATTATTTTTTTAATTTTAGTTTAGTAAGACCAAAATATTAAAGTTGAAGTATGATATTCTTGTTATTACACATCTTATTTTATATGTAAAATCAAAGAAATCATATTTGTTACATTGATTTTATTATTATTTTATTATTATGCATGGAAAAACAATAGAAATTGGATTATGTACGATTTGTTTTGGCCTGTTTAAACCCGAAACTCTTTGACCCGGACCATTTAAATCAAAGCCCGCCATTTTTGTCTTTTAAAGAATAAATATAATTTTAATATTTTATATGCACTTTTATTACCTATTGCCTATTACTAATAAATATATATTTACCAAATAAGCCACGTTTTCAACAAAATTCTTTATTTATAACTTAATTTAACATTTTGATTTTTTATTCTAAATAAGAAAATATCACAAAGTTTGATTAGATTATTTAGGACATAAATCATATTTCTAAATGGTATGCTAAATCTAATTTTATAATTTTATTAATGCAATATAATTGTAAACTATGCATGATTTTTTTATAAAGAATATAACAACTTTAAATGTTAAACTTAAATGTTTTACATGCTCAAATTTAAAATTTTAGATTTAGGTATATAATTTTAAAAAAATTGAATTATAGCCATACTAGTAATTTCAGGAAAAAAAAAAGAATTATTTTTTTTTTCATTTTGTATGGGTATCTAATCCTAACTTTTGTTATTATACTTTTATTTTTTAAAAAAAATTAGATCATAAAATACTTAATTTTATAATTTTGTTAATGCAATGTAATTAGAAACATATTTTTTTTAATGATGAATACTTTAACTTAAAACACAAAAACTCCTGTCAGACCGTCTAACGGGTCTGACCTGTTAGACGGATCTGACCCGCGGATCCGGTGGCATTTCCGTAATATTAGCAAAGATATTGTAGTAGTTTTCGAGGAGCACCAAGATTAGCGATCCTTCCGAAATGTATTAGTCGTCCTTCTAAAAAGTATTAGCGATTCTTCCAAATGTATTAGTAGTTTCCTTGAAGAGTTTTTAGTATTTCTCCTAAATATACTCCCAAAATGTATTAGCAATCTCTCAAAAAAGTATTAGTAGTTTCTCGAAAAAATATTAGTAGTTCCTTGAAATAAATTAAATTTTTCTCCCGAAATGTATTAGTAGTCCTTCTGAAAAATATTAGTCATCCTTCTAAAAAGTATTAGTAGTTCTTCTGAAATGTATTAATAGTTCCCCTGAATATAATTAAATTTTTCTCCCGAAATGTATTAACAATCCTTCCGAAAAGTATTAGCGCTTCTTCAAATGTATTAATAGTTCCCCGAATATAGTTAAATTTTTCTCCCGAAATGTATTAACAATCCTTCGAAATGTATTAGTCGCCCTTCTAAAAAGTATTAGCGCTTTTCCAAAATGTATTAGTAGTTTCTTTGAAGAGTTTTTTAGTATTTCTCCTAAATATACCCCGAAATGTATTAGCAATCCCTCAAAAAGTATTAGTAGTTTCTCGGAAAAGTATTAGTAGTTCCTTGAAATAAATTAAAATTTTCTCCCTAAATGTATTAGTAGTCATTCGAAAAGTATTGGTCATCCTTCTAAAAAGTATTAGCGATTCTTTCCGAAATGTATTAATAGTTCCCCTAAATATAATTAAAATTTTCTCCCCAAATGTATTAACAATACTTAAAAAGTATTACCGTCCCTTCTAAAAAGTATTAGCGATTCTTTTGAAATGTATTAGTAGTTCCTCAAGAGTTTTAGTATTTCTCATTAATATACTCTTGAAATGTATTAGTCGTTATCTTGAAAAGTATTAGTCGTCTTCATAAAAAGTATTAGTTCTCCTGAAATGCGTCAAAATTGATTCATTGTCAAAATTGATTCTGACAAATCAACAAATACATGGATAACATGAATGAATGTAATTTTGAAAAATAATGGTTGGATGAGTTTATACCAAACTCAAAGCAAAACAAAAAGATAGCTTACCAAGAATCAAAACAATAAAAATTAAACAACTGAAATATGACTTTTAAAGTTTGGAATCAATTATCACCTTTTGGCCATGGCACTCACATATTTCAAAGCAGAAGACTTTGAATGGAGAATAAAGTATAAAAAAATACTAAAAGAAAACCATGCAAAAAAATTTCCAAAACCCCAATTCATTCTTATTCCCCTACTTGCTGCTTCTGTGTGCGACGGCCGACGAGTCAGTTGTATCAATTGACAATTGGCATTTGACTGGATTTACGGCGTATGATTGTTGTCTTGCCGCGGGGTTTGGGTTAGGCTCGGAAGGGTTGTCAAATGTAATTGTGTGTGTGTTTTTGGGGGGTTGGGTTGGATTGGATTTATTGTTGGGGCTCCGACAGAGACTAGCTCAACTTAAAATGTTAAACTTATTAAACTACAATTATATATGTTTGAATTTAAAATTTTAGATTTAAATATATAATTTTAACTTTTTGACTTATAGCCCAATAGTGAACCGTTTAGCCCGAAATCCACCAAGGCTAGGGCTAAGTTCCAATATTGTTGGCACATTTAATAACAGACCGTTTAGCCCAAATACTGTAACCCGAAGCTCGCTAGCCGCTAGGGCCAGCCAGTTTGAAATTTCTATGTGTATGTAGTGCGAGAGAGAGAGAGTTGGGAGAGTTTGACTGAGCTTATAAGTTATTCAAAACAGTTTATAAGATGTTTGAGAGCTTATAAGCTATTTAAATTTGTTTGTTAAACTTTTTTAAAAAAGACCTTATAAACTCCCAAAATAAGATGTTAGGAGTTTATAAGTTGTTTTTAAAAACGTTGGGAATTGTTCCCAACCTTTTTTTTAAATAATATCTTATTTCAACAACTTCATTTATTTTTGACTATTTTAACTACAAAATCAACATTTTAAAAGCTCTATCATCTTATTTTATCAAAATAATTCTTAAAATAAAATATAACATTTTATAAGCTCAAAACATCTTATAAGATGTATGAGATTATAAGATCTTTTAAATAAGTTTAGACAAACACCCTCCAAGTGTACTCTACAATTTGATATTTTTATATTTGTAATTAATCGTGTACTCCACAAATCTAAATTGTGTATTCATTAAATAATAACCACAAATTATTATAAAAATGAAAAAATGTTGAAAACATATTTTTATTTGCCAATTCATGATCCATATGTAAAACAAAGAAAAAAATTATCCACAATTAAATAACTTATATAATTTATTTTGTTTTCATGTAATTGTACAAAGCTATATTTTTAACAACATATTTTATGTGAAATAATTTGTAGATTTGCAAAACAATTCAAAACATATATTGGACTAATTTAACTAAAATTGCATTTATATGTATATAAATAAAATATAAAATAAAATCAATGGAATTGATAAAAATAGAGCCATAGAGGGGACTAATAGTTATTAGCTTACCTCTCCAAAATTCGCTAAAATTTGTTATAGTGTAGATTACTTTTATTGGGCCAAGAAAATATTGATTTGAGGGTAAAATCTGATAGAGTTTGTATTTTAATGTGCAAAATGCTAAATAAACATAATTGAAAGGTGAAAATTGCAATTAACCACATATCAGTTTCCCCTCCTTTTTTTTTTTTTTTTTTTTTTTTTTTTCTCAAACGATAGTATTTTATTAGATTAACTCAAAAACTAAAATTACAACTACAAACGTAGCCAATAACAATGGTATAATAAACTTGACTAAATAAAAGTCAATTAATTGCAAAACAATTCGGATCAACTCCACAAACTAAAACCTTCAAACCCAAAACTCACCACTCCACGCAGGAGACTTCAAAGACTCCTTAATGGATCATAAAACACTAAAAAAACCAAAACCGGGCACGAGCAACCACTACACACTACGAGCAGATAAAACGATCCGCCATGAGTTTCGCAAATCAACCGGAAAAATCAAATACAAGCAAAATAATAAAACTACAACTTAACAACAAAATAAAACAAAGAAAAAAATAACCACCTAAATCCTACCAAACATAGAAAAGAAAAGTATCTCCCACCCCCAAACCCACCGCCACATCCGCCACCACCACTCCACGCCTGCCGGTCGCACGCTCACCGGAGTCTAATCGGACTTGTCATTGCCACTTCTCTGTTCGTGATTTCCGGCCATGTTTCGGTCCCCACCGTCATCCTAGTCGCCAGCGTCGTCACGGCTTTACGCTTTTTACACGGCCATTTCGGCGTTGGGGCGTTCGGTTGACGGGCTCTCGCCGCTTTCCGGGTTTTCAACTCGTGTAGGCAGGCGACGAGGGACTCAAATTTTTGGCCATCGTCGGTTTTAATGGCAGAAGCGAAAAGGCCGAACATCTAGATGAGGTCAACACAAAATTTTCATTCTCATGGGAAGAAGAAAGCTTTTGCTTGAGAGGGGGAGTGTGGGCTGGGATGGGCGGCTGGTTGGGGGAGGGAAAAAAAGGAGAAAATTAGGGTTTGGGTTTAGAGAGAAAAGTAGTTTCCCCTCCTTTCACTTTCATTTTCTCATCGTCTTCTAAGAAGCTGCGCTTGGAGTTAGGGTTTGCTCTCTTGTACTCGTTTCATATTCCGCTACCTTCCGACTTTCTGGATGCCGGAAGCTTAACACAGGTACATATTTATTTAGTATTTTGACTTATTATTAAATCAAATTTTTACTGTTATTCACTCATGTCGCCCTTTTCCTGTTTTCCGATTGAAGATCTTGTACTTTTTACTACTGTTAATTTAAGTGAATGTCACCCTATTAATTTAAGCATTATTGGAAAAATCCAGTTGTTAACCCAGAAACCATTTTTAATATGGAGAGAGCAAGACAGTCAAGCAGAAAGCGCAAGAAAGTTTCAGATGGGGACCAAAATAAGCCCTCAATTGATCGACTTAGCGTCTTGCCAGACGAAGTCATCTGTCACATTCTCTCTTTTCTTCATACTAAGCTCTCAGTGTCAACCAGCATTCTAGCTAGGAGATGGAGGTTTCTCTGGACTCATGTCCCAAATTTAAATTTCGATTTTGATGCCGAAGGCGATGGTTATCCTCATCATCTAAGGACGAGCTTTCCAAGCATCGTCAGCAAGGTTATGTCGCTTCAAAGAGTGCAAAGGTTAAATACATTTCGCCTCGCTTGCATGGATGATAGCATAAATGATTATGAATTTCAGACATGCATTGTCACTGCCATTGAGCGCAATGTCCAAATCCTTGATCTTGCCCTTACAGTTCGGTTGCCTCAATGCTTCCTGACCTGCAAAACCCTCGTTGATTTGAGGATTTGGGGTTGTATAGGGTTCCCTTCCAGTGGCACCATATCTTTGCCTAGCCTCAAGAAGCTTCATTTCGATTCTCTTGAATGTGAGGTCGATCTTCCTTGCTTGATTTCTGGTTGTCCTGTGCTTGAGGAGTTATTCATTTATGGAACCCCCTTCGGGTCCTGTGATATATCTTCACCCACATTAAAAAGGCTCATGATCGATTTTCAGTTTGATAGTTCCGAATTTGACATCCTTGACTATAGGGTGAAGATAAATGCTCCGGCACTTACATATCTTAATGTATGTGATTGTTCATACCAGCATATCTCAATCTCGCCGCTAAACTCCTTAATTGAAGCATACATCTGGTTGAACACTTTGCCATCCAATGACTTCTATGGTCGCTGTGTGTTAAAGTTTCTTGATAGTCTCTGTAAAGTGAAGTGCCTAAAATTATCAAGTTACGAGGTATGTATTTGATCTTCCGTCATCTTATTCCGTATGTTCTTAGTTGGATTGTCAACTTTTTTGCGTTAGTAGTCAGTCACCTTTGTTCCTATATTCTGCCTATGGTTTAAAAGCTGATTTCTTTGCAGTTTCCTGATTTAGAAGTGTCTGGTTCATATGTAAGGTTTGATAATTTAACAAAACTCGAATTGGATGCTGATTGGCGTTTTCTCAAAAAGTTCTTTGAAAGTGCTGATCATCTTGAAGTCCTTATTATCCATGGGGTTTGTCTACACAAAATTAAAGTCTTTAGCTTTTCACTCGGTTTTTAATCAATCACTTATTTCTTCTTTAGAGTTTTATATCATTGAGGGGCTTTTGTTGTTATTGACAGGTTTATGAGAATCTGAAAAAATGGATGGAACCCATGGAAGAACGGTGTGAATGCTTATTACATTCTCTTAGAACTGTAACAATTGATCTATTCACGTGTACGGAGCAAGAGTTTAGCATGGTAAGATATATTTTGAGGAATGCTCAAGTCCTGAAGAGGATGGAAATATATTGTCATCACCATGGTGTTGGTTGGAAGGAAAAATTTGATGCACTCCAGAGAATCTCATTATTTCAACGAGGATCTAGGGAATGTGAGCTTGCCTTCTATTGAAATTGTTTGGGGGTTGCATCATCATGCAAAGTTTTAACAGTAATCTGAAGTTATGCCTGATGTTTTTAACAAGTTTATTCATTTACATGATCTTTGTTTACATCTTTTGTTCGGATTTTCTATTTGAAAAGGTGTTTCGTTCCTTTTTTTGGATCACTTTTATATATCAGCTCGGATATAAGTACTAGAAGCTGGAACATGTTTTCATTTGTCACATTAAATGCTATATATACATGTGGAGTGGGGATGTGCTTCATTTTTATTTCCTAGAAAAGAACAACTTGTCATCTTTTTTTCTTTTTCATTTACTGTATATGAGTACTTCTGCGACATAAGATAGCCACCAATTTGATAGAAAAGGATTAACATGCTATGTAAAAATGCATGGTTTAGTGTCATGGAATAACCTGCTATTTTCCAATGTGATGTAAACACTTTTACTTGACCTGCAATGAAGATGGAATATGAGCCTAATACAGACAATGCGATGTAACCAATTGAGCAACTCTTGGCATAACATTTAGGGATAATTACCTAAAAAATAACCTGAGGGTTTGGGGTATTTATAGCATAACATCGAGAAGGTTTAAAATTGCAAAAATTAAACAAAATCACCTGGTATTTACCGGAAAAAAAGACTAGTTTCAAAATTACAAAAGATAAGAACGGTGTGAATGCTTATTACATTCTCTTAGAACTGTAAGAATTGATGGATTCAGGTGCACGGAGCAAAGTTTTAACATGGTAAGATATATTTTGAGGAATGCTCAAGTCCTGAAGAGGATGGAAATTTGTTGTCAATGCCATGGTGTTGGTTTGAAGGGCAAATTTGATTTGAAGGAGAAATTTGATGCGTTCGGAGAATTTCATTATTTCATCGAGGATCTAAGGAATGTGAGCTTGACTTCTGTTGAGATTGTTCGGGGTTGCATCGTCATGCAGGGTTACCGGTTATGACAGAATCTGTTTTCATTTGTCACATTAAATGCTATATATACATGTGGATTGGGGATGTGTTTCATTTTCTTTGCTGGAAAAGAACAACTTGTCATCCTTTTTCTTTTTCCTTTACTGCATATCATTACTTCTGCAACTTAAGATTTCTACCAATTTGATAGAAAATGATTAACATGCTATGAAAAAAATGCATGGTTTAATAACCTGGCTATTTTCCAATGTGATGTAAACATTTTTACTTGACCTGCAATGAGGATGGAATATGAGCTTAATGGAGACAATGTGATGCAACCGATTGAGCAACTCTTGGCCTAAAATTTAGCGATGGAGTTGTCCCGGTGTTTCAAGCCAAATGGGCCAGATCAAATAGGCCAAATTCATTTCAAGGCTCTAAAATTGGGGTAATTTAACAGTTTATAGTACTTGTACAATATTATTGTAAAAGTGTAGTGTATTTTTGGTGTTTGATTAATTTATGTATACAAGTTACCAGCCAATAGCGCCCGATCTTTTTTTTATTAGTTTTCTTCTCTAACAAACTAGCGCCCAACTTTTTTTTATTTTTTTTCTTTTATTGGCGCTAGTTAAACTAGCGCCAACCATTATTTCTTTTTTTTTTAATTTTTTTATGTTATTTAATAATTAATTTATTTGTAAAACAAAAAGATTAAATTCATTCCATTAATTAAATCGCTCAGTTCGAATTGATACGATACAGAAAATTATAATTGTTACAAGTCAAGATTAATCTCAAATTTTATTATCGTGTTGTGTTCGTATCACACTATCGTGTTTTGTGTTATTTGTTTTATTTGATCTTAAATATAATAATAATTGTAATTTTTAACTTGGATTTCACTTTCGTGTTCGTGTCGTGTCATATCGTGTCATGCTTTATCGTGTTTTTTTGTTTCTATAATCGTGTCGTGTCACTCATTGCCAGCCCTAGCTCCGGAGGATAGGGGTGTTCAATTAGCCGATTTTTTTTCGATTAACTTAACCGAATCAATTCGGTTAATTGATCGATAACCAAATTATTTCGGTTCGGTGAATGGTTAAAGGTTTTGAAGAATTTCGATTATCGGTTAATTCAAATTCAAAAATTCAAATTAATCAATTAACCGATTTAACCAAAATATTATATTAACCTTATATTTTATATATAATTATATTAGGAAAAAATTAGAAAATTGGTCCTCTAAGTTGTCCTGTTTCGGACTTTTGGTCCTTTAAGTTGGCCGTTTGAAAATTAATCCTCTAAGTTATAAAATTTTAGAAATTTCGTTCGATTTTCGAAATTTTTCAATCCATCGAAATTATCGACTAAGATCTAAAACAACGTCCGACGAGCACAATTCTCTTTTTCAAGAGTATGCAAAACATCATCTTCCACGCCGTAACCATAAAACCTTCTTCCCCCGAATTATCAATCGTCGAAAGTCCGCATTTGCGTTCATTTTCCACACGCAAATCACGGACTTTTGACGATTGATAATCCGGAAGATGATTTTATGGTTGCGGCGTGGAAGCGATGTTTTGCATACTCTGAAAGAGAATTGTGCCCGTATGACGTCGTTTTTTAGATCTTAGTCGGCAATTTTCGTGGATTGAAAAATTCCGTAAAAATCGGACGAAATTTCTAAAATTTTATAATTTAGAGGACTAATTTTCAAATAAAGCAACTTAGAGGACCAAAAGTCCTAAATTTCATAACTTAGAGGACTAATTTTCAAACAAACCAACTTAGAGGACCAATTTTCTAATTTTCCCATTATATTAATATATCATATATATATATATTTATATTATATATAAAAAAATTATATTTTTATTTCAAAGAAATTTCTGTGAATTATATTATTTATTTATATTATATATTATATATACAACATATATTTTTGTATTCTAAAGAAATTTCATTAATTCGGTTAGCCGATAACCTAAATAAATTCGGTTCGATTAATTCAAGAAATTTAATTTCGGTTCGGTTAATGGTTTTAACCATTAGCAAATTCGGTTAATCTTTTTCAATATTTCGGTTAATGGTTAACCAAATTAACCGAATGAACTGTTTGATACATGTTTTTATCTTAATTTTGATGATTTTATTTTTACACCAAAATAATGTTTTTAATTGTTGTCCAAATACTCTTAAATGATTTAAAATGGTTTTAATATTTTACGAGTATTTTTCAAGTTTTATTTTAGATAAAATTGGACAACACTTCTAATGATTTTTGTTTATTAGTTTTACATCAAAACAAGGTTCCTAAATGTTGTCTAAATATTCCCGATTGGTTTAAAATGTTTTTACTAAATTTTCGCAAAGATTTCTTGAGTTTTATGTTCGACAAAAATTGGACAACATTTTTGTCTCGAGGTCAACCGGTCGCCGTAAAGGAAACCCGTGACTGAAGATGAATTTTGGAACAGAAAAAATGAGACGGGAGAGAAAATGACCAGGTCGACGGCCGCCAGTGTCGGCCGGTGGCGTCGCCGACCGGCGACACCCACGCCGACGGTACAGACTGGCGTTAATGTTGAAACAGAACTTTGCATCCTTGAAAAATCATTGAGGGGACCGGTTGGGGATGAGGTCGACCGATCGCCTGTAGTATTTTGATGTTCTCTCTTTTTCTCTTATTAATGCGCGACGGCCGCATCTATATTTTTAATGACAAAGAAATTTCTCGACCGTTTGACACAGACAAACATTTCCTTAAATCATGGAGTTGATTTCTAACAACTCTTTTCTTCAATTGTCTTGTAATTTTTACAAAATTCAAGTCCCCAAGAGAGCCTATAATATACAAGACATCTCCTATAGATAGAGGAAGTTTTGGAGCAACCAAAAGTAACAATTGAGATACAACACAACAAGATACACTTCAAGCAAATACTTGTTCTTCATAGTCATTATTCTTGTTGTAACTTTGTCTAGCTTATCACTTTCACATCCTCGAGGTCTGCGCTATTATTGATTACACTTTGCACTCATATTGTAATATTTATTATTGAGTTGTAATCTTGATTTTTGGTCATCATTCAACACAAGACATCATTGTGAGTATTCTTGTGGTAAGAATACACTTGGGTGATCTAGGTGATACGTGTTTCAAGAGTGTGGTGCTCTTGAGGTGTTGAAGAATTTGGTATTTTTCAAGATTGAAGATTGTGGTGATCTTCAAAAGTGCCGTTGAAGGAAGATTGTGGTAATCTTCAAAGGAGATTGTGGTAATCTCCAAAGGTGGTGTTGTAGAAGAGTGTGGTGCTCTTCAAAGGTGTTGTAAGTTGAATTTGTATTAATTTTGGTAATTAATAAAATTCTTTTTCTTTTGAAATCCATCCCTGGATATCTTGAGGTGGTAGAGGATTAGGCCCTGAGTGGGTTGAACCTCTTTAAATCGTCGTGTGTTGTTTACATTCCGCACCTTTATTATTGTCTTTGAGCATTCGGTTCGAAAAAGAGGTAAAATCGAAAAGATGAAGATAATCTATTCACCCCCTTTAGATTATCGTAGCCGCTTGACTCACAAGTGGTATCGAGAGCCAAACTCTTTGCAAGCTCGTTTCAAATCGCGAGTGAAGAGAAACGATCGTCGGCTATAAATGAAGCTCATCTTCTTACCGCACCTCCACCACCAAGCCACCACTATTTGATTCCAAAAATTTTATATTTTGGAAAGAAAGAATGAAATGTTATTTACAAGGTTGCGGGTTCGATATTTGGAACATCGTCATAAAGGGAGAATCCATTCCGATGATAGACACACCATACACCTCCAAAGCTTTCAAAGAGCTCAATAATGAAGAGAAGAAAATCATCTCCTTAAACGGTAAAGCTCTCAATATTTTGTATTGTTCACTTACTAATTTGGAATATGAACATATTGTAGGAATTCGATCGGCACATGAAGTATGACAAAAATTAGAAGCCATCTATGGAGTATTCGCAAATGAAAGAGTCAAACAAAATCATCTACTTCTCAAAGGGATACAAGTTCAAATCTAAGGAACAAGCCTTTTACAACTTCCAACTATGAAGTAGTCGAACAATATTTTATGGGCATCGAAGAAGAAAACGAGGTATGTCTTAAACCCTCTACTTCCTATGATATTGTTATTCAAAATGATTATAGTGATTTGCAAAATGATTTTGATTATCTTCAAAATGAATTCCAAAATTTTCTTGTTAAGTACAAAAATTTGAAAAAGGAATTCAATGTTTTGAAAAATGAAAATGATAGTTTATTTACTTCCTATGAATCACTATCATGTGCTCACACCACCACACTTGACAATGTTAGAAACCTTGAAAAATAAAATAGTACTCTTGTTGAGGATATGAATTGCATGAAAAATGATTTATCAAAATCAAACTTGAGTACCAATAAATTGCCCAATATTGTGAATGTTAATAGTTGTGATAATTTGAATAGTGAACTTGATCATGAGCCTAATATTGTCAAGCATATGAAAAAGAATCGAGTTCCTATGCATGTTAGTAATATTACTTGATTTTATTGTGGTAAGAAGGGACACGCCGTAAATACTTGTCGGGCTAGAAATAGCTCAAATTATTGTTGGAGACCTAAAATTCTCAAAGCTAATCCCAAAGGACCCAAAGACTTGAGGGTACCACAAAACAATGTTATTTTAGGTACCCGGCGGAATAATAATCGAAAAAAATTCATACCACCAAGAAGACATCAAATGACCATCTCATTTGATCAAAGAAAAAGACATCACCAAAATGAATTTCCAAGAAGGAAATATTATCAACAAAGGAAGGATATAATCCTTGGAGATGGAACAATCGGAGAAGCTATCATCAACAAGATGATTTTCAAAGGGAAAATATCATCAACAATGGGAACGACACAACCCATGGAAATGGCATAATTGCTAAACCGTATCTCCCTACTTACATATGCATTTTAATTTAGTATTCATGTTTTTATTTGTGTCTATATTGCAAAATGAGTTTTCATAATTTTAAAAATTAAGGTCTTCTATATATATTTGTGTTTTTAAAATCCTTTGAAAATGAGACCTTACATGTTTTTTTTTTTAAAACTCTTATATATTTTTATAAAGATAAGCATTTTATTGTGATATGTCTTATTGCTTGACCTACACTTGTGCTATTATGTCTTGTGCAAAATTTGTTTAAAGAATTGTGTAGGTTATATATCTCATATTCATTGGCTATCGCTCTATTTCTTCATCAAGAGATTCTTAAACCATCGAGGTATGTTCACTCGTATTTTTAGTACTCGATATTGTGTTCATGTCATGTTTATGCACATATCTTTCAAAATATTTCATTTCAACCCCTTAAGTGCCTCTAAATGATTTTGTAAATTTTTCTCAAAAGGGCACTACTCGCAAAATCTCATTTTTCTACAATATATGTTTTATCGAAACTCGTATTCGTCGATTTAGTCCTCGATTACATTTTTGCAAAGTTTTATAACTTTTGGGGTGAAAAATCAAATTTTAGAAAATTCGAAGAATGAAAAATTGCCCGGATGGTCAAGCGCAGGCCGGCCGTCGGTCGCACGCGTCGACCGTCCGCACTTACCTCGACCGTCGCCCAGCTTATTTTTTTGGTTAAAACCCGTCTGTTCCTCATTTTGAAACGTAACAAAAAAAAAACTCCCAAAACCCTTACCTGTGCAGCTCCCACCCCTTTCTCTATAATCCTCAATTCTTCATCAATCTTTGTGATTCTTGTTGCTAATCCATTTCTTTTTGCAAGAATTTTACTTATATGTCACCTCCAAGAATTCTACCGGTCAAAAATCCCACTTCCAAGCCAAGAAAGGACATAGAGGGTTCTTCAAGAAATCGGCAATAGGAAGCCGAACAACGGAATATTCAAGCTACCCATGAGTGTAGCTCAAGAACGCGATGCTATTGAAAACCCTAGATTTCTCCAATCCTCAAATTGCCGAACTCCGCGGACGATTTCATTCAACAATTGCCGTTAGGCAAAAAGTAAGAAACATTTTATACCTCAAGCTCCTCACTCTAATAATGTTTTAGATTTTATCAACAAATATGTGGAGTGGTACTATGAAAATTTGAATATGGGTGAAAAATCGATAGCTCGTATTTAAAAATTTGTCGATTTAATTCGTTTACAAATGAGTATTCCACTATCGAGAATTCTTTGAAGAAAGCGGTTAGATGTATTTGTGGGAGCATCCGTATGTTTTATATGATGATGATATTATTCAACACTTTTATGCAAATATGTGGGTGCAATATGATGATAATAGGAAGCTATCATTGCGCTAAATTCGTTTGTAAGAGGTCGTCATTTTAGGTGGACTCCTAATGAAATTTGACGGCTTTTACATGTAAGAGAAGGTGGTTGAGACTATTTTTCTTGTGCAATTTGGAATGATGAGATGTTGGGGTTTCTATGAAAAAGTCAAGACTTATTTGGGCATATGACCAAAATATTCATTGTTGGCGATGACTCTTGAGCACGGATTATATCCGTTATTGTCGCCATTGCATATGTGGAAAACGGGAAAAATGCCTAGCAATATGGACTATTTTTTTCGACTTATAAGATTGCTAGAAGGAACCGCTTAATTTTGGCGCTATTCTTATTCAATGTCTAATCGAGTCTATTACTCAAGGAAATAATAAGTTTGTTATGGGCAATCGGATTTGAAACTTCTTATACAATCGACTACCTTCGTCGAGTGTAATTCGGAGGTATTTCAAAATGATTTTGACATTGATAACATCTCCCAAATGGTCACTATGCGCAAAAATATAAATATCCGACCAACTAAAATGGCTAGAGGAAGAGGCCAGGTTCCCCATCCGAAAATCCAAACGACCTCTTTGATGATGCCGAGGCCGCGATATTGGCGGAGAAAAGCGAACCGAGCAATCCGGAGAGTAATACCGGTGCTCAACCGCCTGGGAGGTACACCCACGTCGAGTATGATGATCTAAGAACATATCATGAAGCTAGGTATGAGGCTTTGGAGCAAAAGACCTCCAAAATGCAAAAATCAATCGGCAAGTTGAAGAAATTCATCAAAGATCTTATTCCCGAATTTGCTTCTCTTCTCGACGAGGAATGATATCCCCACCCCTTTATTATATTAGCATTTTCTTTCTTATCCATGTTGTTTTGTAATTTTATGAACTATCTTGTAAAACTCTAAATTGCACTAATGTGATTTGTTTGTTTTCTTGAAAGGGTTAAAATAACAAGTTGAAAATGGCTTGTGGATGATCATGATATTGATGGAGTATTTGATGGTAAAAATAATCTAGTTTGGCATTGTTTGATAGTTGGTATGAAGACTTGATGGTACAAGTGCTTCTTTTAATTTTTGCTTAAATGCATTTGAGATGCCTTGATCATTTTGTTTAGATGGATAATTTGGGACATTTGTAATGTCTTATTTGTATGCACTACTTGATGGCTCTTTAATTTTTGCTTGATGGCATTCGTAATGCCTTGATCTCTTATTTGGCTAAAATTATCTCATTTGGGTTGAACCCTTGAGAATTTACTTTGTTAGGCCTCTTATTTATTGGACATATGTTGAAAATTGCTTTTGGAGATGATATGAAAAACTTGGCTTAATCTCTTTTGCAAGGGCTATATACATTTTCTTCAAATTTTGACGCCCAAGTGTTCGATAAAATGTTTCAATGAAAGATTCATCACCTACATGATTCTCTTATTTTCAAATGTCTTAAATTCTTATTGAGATCATGTTTTTGGCTAACAAAATGAGCTTATGGATTTCTTATGATACATTTCTCCTATTTTTCTTTTGATTCCAAGCTTAATTTTTTCAAAGGATGATAAATCGTATTGTTGGCGCACTTTGATAAATTTATATGATGTTTTTATCCTAACATTCTTTTGATGATTCCAAAGGGGAGAAACAGGGAAGTTGGCTCGTTAGCTCAAAGAAGCTAATAAAAGCTTGATATAAAAGCTATAAGCTATGGCTTCTTAAAGCCATAAGTTGTGGACTATACTTAGTCATATTGTTGTATGATGATCTTATATACTTGTCTAATGGTGTTTTGTTGACAGGGGAGCTTATAAGTTCTTGTACAAGCTCTTGTACTTAAGTACAATTTGTAAAAGCTAAAGCTTTTAGCTTGTGGTTCATTGCTTTTACATTATCCTTGATGTGCTTATTGATAGGGGAGCTTGTGCTTATCTTTGATAATATTTACTCCCTTACTTAGTTGCTTATGTATTTTGGAAATTTTGGTTGCTTCTAAACGGTTAGATGTTTTTACCGGAAAATCGTTTTTAATTGTCCTCCTAATATTTCTAAAATTGTTTTGGTTTGTAATCATCAAAAATGAGGAGATTGTTTGATACATATTTTTATCTTAATTTTGATGATTTTATTTTTACACCAAAACAATGTTTTTAATTGTTGTCCAAATACTCCTAAATGATTTAAAATGGTTTTAATATTTTACGGAGTATTTCTTCAAGTTTTATTTTAGATAAAATTGGACAACACTTCTAATGATTTTTGTTTATTAGTTTTACATCAAAACAAGGTTCCTAAATGTTGTCTAAATACTCACGATTGGTTTAAAATGTTTTTACTAAATTTTCGAGTATTTCTTGAGTTTTATTTTTAACAAAAATTGGACAATATTTCTGTCTCGAGGTCAACCGGTCCGTAGAGGGCAACCAATACATGAAGATGAATTTTGGAACAAAATGAGACGGAGGAGAAAATGACCAGTCGGCCAAACGCCGACCAGTGTCGACCGACCACTGGCGTTAATGTTGAAACGAAACTTTGCATCCTTGAAAAATCATTGAGGGGACCGGTTGGGGATGAGGTCGACGGCCGAGGTCTCACGCGACCACGCCTGTAGTATTTTTGTTGTTCTCTCTTTTCTCTTATCGGTCTTGCGGCCGGTCACCCTATGTTTTGACAACAAATTTCGACCGTTTGACAAAGATACAACATTTCCTTAAATCATGGAGTTGATTTCTAACAACTCTTTTCTTCAATTGTCTTGTAATTTTTTACAAAATTCAAGTCCCCAAGAAGAGCCTATAATATACAAGACATCTCCTATAGATAGAGGAAGTTTTGGAGCAACCAAAAACAACAATTGAGATACAACACAACAAGATACACTTCAAGCAAATACTTGTTCTTCATAGTCATTATTCGTGTTGTAACTTTGCCTAGCTTATCACTTTCACATCCTTGAGGTCTAGGCTATTCTTGATTACACTTTGCACTCATATTGTAATATTCATTATTGAGTTGTAATCTTGATTTTTGGTCATCATTCAACACAAGACATCCTTGTGAGTATTCTTGTGTTAAGAATACACTTGGGTGATCTAGGTGATAGGTGTTTCAAGAGTGTGGTGCTCTTGAGGTGTTGAAGAATTTGGTATTCTTCAAGATTGAAGATTGTGGTGATCTTCAAAGGTGCCGTTGAAGGAAGATTGTGGTAATCTTCAAAGGAGATTGTGGTAATCTCCAAAGGTGGTGTTGTAGAAGAGTGTGATGCTCTTCAAATGTGTTTTAAGTTGGATTTGTATTAATTTTGGTAATTAATAAAATTCTTTTTCTTTTTGAAATCCATCCCGAGATATCTTGGGGTGGTAGAGGATTATGCCCTAGGTGGGTTGAACCTCTTTAAATCGTCGTGTGTTATTTACATTCCGCACCTTTATTGTTGTCTTTGAGCATTCTTGTTCGAAAAAGAGGGTAAAATCGAAAAGATGAAGATAATCTATTCACCCCCTCTAGATTATCGTAGCCGCTTGGACTCACATGAACAAATGCCTCTACCGAGGACATAGGGTTTGAGATAGGAGTGTTCATCTAACTCGATTTTTTTCGGTTAACGATTAATTCGGTTCGAAAATTCAAATTAGCCTAATTAACCGATTTAACCAAGTATTATCTAAACATATATTTTATAGATAATTATAGTTATATATAATATATATCATATTTTTTATTTATTTATATCATATATTATATATACAACATATTTTTTATTTTAAAGGAATTTCATTAATTCGGTTAATCGAATCGAATTAACCGAAATATATTTTGTTCTTAATTCGGTAAATATAATTTCGGTTCGATTAATGATTTTACCAATTAGTAAATTTGGTTAATTTGATTTTTCGATATTTGGTTAATGGTTAATCAATTAACCTGTGAACACCCCTAGTTTGAGGCTAATCTTGACGTGTAACGAATATAATTAAGATCAAATAAAACATATAACAAGAATACAACACGATAACATAGTTTGAGATTAATATTGACGCGTAATGAACGGATTTGATTAATCAAATAAATTTAATATTTTTATTTTATAAACTAATTAATTATTAAATAAATATAAAAATAAAAAATAAAAAAAGAAATGAAGGTTGGGCGCTAGTTGAAGTAGCGCCAACCAAAGAATTAAAATAAAATAATAAAGTTTGGTTTGGGCGCTAGTTTAACTAGCGCCAAGAAAGGTCGACTTCGTCACACGCCAACCCTATATATTATAAAAAAATATATAAAATTAAAACATGGCGCTATTTCTAATAGCGCCGACTAATTGGCGCTATTTCCAATAGCGCCAAGATTTATATAATTAACACTGCCCAAAAACACTATACTTGAGTAACAAATACTCACAAATACCACAAATTGTTAAATTACCCCTAAAATTGCAGCCAGTCTAACCTTTTCACCAAGATGGGCGGAGCCGATTGGTTTTGACAACTCTAATTGTGTTGGAGAAGCTTGTACACCATGAGTGGGAGACTTTCTAAGTTTGCCAGGTTTACCAAAATTTGGTGTACCACACTAAATTACCCAGCAGAGTAGACAAGCTAGCTTACATTTGGTTTCCAATGATTCAGATGATGATAGACAACAACTTGTTCATGTCTTCTAATTTTCCATAAATAGCCAAATGGTTGTAGCAAAGTCAAGAACCAAAAGCCCAAATATTTCACCACAAGAGCAATAAAAAAGAACATGACAGTAAAGCGAAAATTCTTGATATCCAAGCATTAAACAGAAAAATAATTTACAAGAAACGGGTAATCGGCATTTTACACCTTTAGTTAGATCCATTTAGCACATTGCGTCCTCAAATAGATATTTTTGTGACAGTAAGTCTAACAATTTTTAGCTCAAATAGAAGGGGTAAAATTGTCTTAGTTCTTAAATTACTCTATATATCTCTTCTTATCTTCTCTTCATTTGCAATTTGCTAAGTTTTAGAAAAAAATAAAATTTATTTTTAATATTGACAAATTTTATATTTAATTATTTTACATATATTACTTTGCTAAAAGTATAGTTGATATAATAAACTGACCAAACCGTTAGGGCAACATCTCAATATTTTTTTCTTTTTTTTTGATTTGAAGGTAAAATCTGATAAGAGTTTGTATTTTAATGTATAAATGCTAAATAAACATAATTGAAACTTTGAAAGGTGAAAAATGCAATTAACCACATATGGTATGCCCTGCCCTTTCACTTTCATTTTCTCATATTCTTCTCAGACGCTGCGCGTGGAGTTGAAGGTTTAGGGTTTACACTCGTGTAATTGTTTCGTGTTCTGCTACCCTCGGACTTTCTGGATTTCGCAATCTGAATACGGGTACAGATTTGTTTATTAATTTTGAGTTATTATTAGATCAATTTTTTACTGTCACCCTTTTCCCCTTTTTCGATTGAAGATCTAGCAAAAGACTTGAATTAGGTGAATTTACTTTTTACTACTCTTAATTTAAGTGAATGCCATTGATAAACCATGTTAATTTAGGCATTATTGGAAAAAATCCAGTTGTGAATCCAGAAACCATTTTTAATATGGAGAGAGCATTACAATCAAGCAGAAAGCGCAACAAAGTTTCAGACAGGGACCAAAATATAGCCTCAATTGATAGACTTAGCGTCTTGCCAGACGAAGTCATCTGTCACATTCTCTCTTTTCTTCCAACTTGGCTCTCTGTGAAAACCAGCATTCTAGCTAGAAGATGGAGGTTTCTCTGGGCTTATGTCCCCCATTTAGATTTCGATTTCAATAACGAAGAAGATGATTATCTTATTCGTTTAAAGACGAGCTTTCCAGGCATAGTCAACAGGGTTTTGTCGCTTCATAGAGTGCAAAACTTAAATAGCTTTAGCATCTTACACGAGTATACTAGCATAGATGATTCATATGAATTTCAGACATGCATTGCCACTGTCATTGAGCGCAATGTCCGAAAACTTGATCTTGCGCTTACAGTTGAGTTGCCTCAATGCTTCTTGACCTGCAAATCTCTTGTTGATTTGAGGATTCATGATGGTGTAACCTTCCCTTCTAGTGGCGCCATATCTTTACCTAGCCTCAAGAAGTTTCGTTTCGAATCTTTTGAATGTGTTGTCGATCTTCCTCACTTGATTTCTGGTTGTCCTGTGCTTGAGGAGTTATTCATTGATGGACCCCTCATCAATTTGGAGTGTTGTGATATATCTTCACCGACACTAAAAAGGCTCATTATCGATTTTCCGAATGGTACTTCCGAATTGGAACCTGACTATTATGTGAAGATAAATGCTCCTGCACTTAGATATCTTAAGGTATATGATTGTCCGTATGGGCAAATCTCATGTTCGCCGATGACCTCCTTAATTGAAGCAGACATCTCGCTGCCCTCCGATGACTTCTATCCTCGCTGTGTGTTAAAGTTTCTTGATAGTCTATGTACCGTGAAGTGCCTAAGATTATCAGGTTGTAATGTGAAGGTATGTACTTGAATTTCCGTCATCTCATTCCATATGTTCTTAATTCTACTGTCAATTAAATTGTGCGAGTAGCCAGTCACTGTTGTTCTTATATTCTGTTTGTGGTTTTAAAACTGATTTTATTGCAGTTTCCTGACTTAGGAGTGGCTGGTTCACATGTAAGGTTTGATAATTTAACCAAACTCAAATTGGATGCTGATTGGCGTTTTCTCAAAAGTTCCTTGAAAGTGCTGATCATCTTGAAGTCCTTATCATCCATGAGGTTTGTCGACTGAAAATTAAAGATTTTGGCTTTGACTCGGTTTTTTATCAATCATTTCTTTCTTATTTGGAGTTTTATATCATTGATGGCCCCTTTTTATGTTCACAAACATTCCGAAAACTGGATGGAACCCATGGAAGAACGGTGTGCATGCCTATTACATTCTCTTAGAACTGTAACAATTTCTAATTTCAGGTGTACGGAGCAAAGTTTTAACATGGTAAGATATATTTTGAGGAATGCTCAAGTCCTGAAGAGGATGGAAATTCGTTGTTATAGTTCTGGTTTGAAGGAAAAATTTGATGCGCTCCACAGAATCTCATTATTTCATCGAGGATCTAGGGAATGTGAGGTTTCCTTTGCTGAGATTGTTTGAGGGTTGCATCATCATGCAACGTTTTAACACTAATCTGAAGTTAGTTATATATGTCTATGATGTTTTTAACAAGTTTATTCATTTACATGAGCTTTGTGCTTGCATCTTTTGTTCGGATTTTCTATTTCAAAAGTTGTTTTTTTCCCTTGTATTGCCAGCATCACTTTTATATTCCAGCTCAAATAGAAGTTTTAGAAGCTGGAACATGTTTTCATTTGTCACATTAAATGCTATATATACATGTGGACTGGGGATGTGCTTCATTTTTCTTTGCTGGAAAAGAACTTGTCATCCTTTTTCTTTTTCGTTTACTATATATCAGTACCTCTGCAACTTTTTTTTTTTTTTTTTTTTTTCCAATGTGATGGACAGTACCTCTGCATATCAGTACTTCTGCAACTTGAGATTTCTACCAATTTGATAGAAAATGATTAACATGCTATGATAAAATGCATGGTTTAGTGTCATGGAATAACCTGGCTATTTTCCAATGTGATGTAAACATTTTTTACTTTGCCTGCAATGAAGATGGAATATGAGTTACCCCTGGCATAACATTTAGGATATTACAAAACTAAAATAAAACAAAATCACCTGGTATTTACCAAAAAAAAAAGTTTCAAAATTACAAAAACAAAATTTTTAAAAACCTATTTTATATTTATAGAAATATTAGAATTGCCCCTTAACTTTTTAGAATTGCCCCTTAACTTTTTAGCACATAAATACATAATCAAACCTCTGGGTCTTTTGTTAATACCCTGAACCTCATGTTTTTGTTTTGTTTTTGTTGTATTTATCCTTAACATGTAGTGACATTGTGCTTAGATTTGTCAAATGGGCCAGACTGGGTTGGGTTGGGCTGTCGGGCCAAAGAAAAATATCAGGTCGGACTAAATAATGACCGGACTGCTATTTTTTAGCCTGGCCAGACCCAACACATGAAAAACAACTAAAATGGTCGAAATTCGGTCGAAAACGTCCCCAACGTTTTAAAATTCCAACCGAAACGGGATCAAATAGGTCCGATTCATTTCGGGACTTTAAAATCGCAACACAGCCTGACCCTTTTTTTCCGTTGGTACGGTTGGACTGGACGTGGTTTAAACAGCTCTACTTGTGTTGGAGAAGCTTGTACACAAGAATGAGAGTGTCTATGTTTGCGAAGTTTGCCAAATTTGATGTGCCACACTATCCATTTATGCAAATATCTTTATTTTGCTATAAAAAAGGCCTCCTTTAAATTTTAATCCCATATATATCTTATATTGTAAATGAACTAATTTTAATTAAATTTTATTTATTAATAGTATTTGATTTGTTATTATTTTGCAATAATATATGTAGTAATTAATTTTGATAATTAACAAATTTGCAATGAAATATAATGTTCAATTACTAACTATACACATTAAACTATAATATGACCTTTTTTTTTGACAAACTATAATATTACTTGCATTACTATTAATTAATGTAATATCAACTATTGTAACTTTTTTATTAACTTAAATAAGTAGTAAAAGAAGTAATTACATAGATAAATAAATTGATGATTATTCTAAAATAGAAGAGATAAGAATAAAATATAATATGTAAATTACTATTTTGACTAAGATTAGATAATTTTCCTAAGAAAAAATAGAAAATAATGTAGGAAATATGGTGTAAAATATTCGCTACAAATTGTTATCAGCTATTTTACTTCTCTATTATTCACTAGAAATATTTAAACGGTACATTATGCCAATAAAATATTGATTTGCGGGTGCAATTTAATACATGTTTGAATTTAAAGTACGAAATGCTAATATACAAATATAAAGGCGCAAAATGCAATTAACCCCACATATCAGTTCCCCTTTAAATCCTTCTTTCTCAAACGTATTTCCTCTGTTTCCTCCGCGCCATCTTCCATTTTTTTTTTTTTTTTGAGGGGAATCTTCCATGTTTTTCTGAATCGTAAGAGTCTTGGCTTGGAGTTCCAGGTTCGGTTTTTTATCGTTCTTTGTTAATATCATATAAAACCATTATTTATTGTCGCCACAAAAATTACCTCTGTTAAGAATTATCTTTCTCCAATTTTGAACAGAAAAAGAAAAGAAGGGGAAGTGATCCATACATTTTGATTTGAAAATCTTGTTAGGAACCAATTGTTACAATAGTAAGTTAAGAAGGTGAATTGCTTTTAGAGATTTTTAAAACGGTAATTTGACAATTCTGGAATTTTAGGGAGTGATTTGTTGTTTATCCTTTAATGAATTCCAACTCATTATCCTTACAAATTAACCCTAGAAGTTAAGTGGCCGTCGGAGGAAAAGTGATAGAGAGTAGAATTTTTACAGATTTCCCTGTAGTGGCTGGTTGAATTTCTCATATCTTTTTCCTCAGTTGCCCTAGTTTATTTATCTTTATTTAGTGAATAACATTGATAAACCCTGTTTAAATTAACAGGATTTTTGTTTAAAGGAGTATCGTGTTTGGGAAAATCCAGTTCGTGAAGCCAGAAATATTTTCCCATCCTGTTATGGAGAGAACAATACAATCAAGCACAAAGCGCCGCAAAGTTTCAGATGGGGATCAAAATATGCCCTCAATTGATAGACTTAGCGGCTTGCTAGATGACGTCATCTGTCACATTCTCTCTTTTCTTCCAACTAAACTCTCCGTGGCAACTAGCATTCTAGCAAGGAGATGGAGGTTTCTCTGGGCTTATGTCCCCAGTTTAGATTTTGATTTGGAAAGTGATTATTATCCTCATCATTTAAGGACGAGCTTTCCAAGCATAATCAACACGATTATGTCGCTTCATAGAGTTAAAAGCTTAAATACTTTTCGCCTCACTTGCATAAATGATTTCATAGATTATGAATTTGGGACATGCATTGCCACTGCCATTGAGCGCAATGTCCAAATTCTTGATCTTGCGCTTACAGTTGAGTTGCCTCAATGCTTCTTGACATGCAAAACTCTTGTTGATTTGAGGATTCATGATGGTGTAACCTTCCCTTCTAGTGGCGCCATATCTTTACCTAGCCTCAAGAAGTTTCGTTTCGAATCTCTTCATTGTCATGTCGATCTTCCTCACTTGATTTCTGGTTGTCCTGTGCTTGAGGAGTTATTCATTGATGGACCCCTCATCAATTTGGAGTGTTGTGATATATCTTCACCGACACTAAAAAGGCTCACTATCGATTTTCCGTGTGGTAGTTCCGAATTAGAACCTAACTATTGGGTGAAGATAAATGCTCCTGCACTTAGATATCTTGAGGTATATGATTGTCCGTATGGGAATATCTCAATTTCGCCAATAACCTCCTTAATTGAAGCATTCATCTCGCTGCCCTCCGATAACTTATTTCCTCGCTGTGTGTTAGCGTTTCTTGATAATCTCTGTAGCGTGAAGTGCCTTAAGTTATCATGTAGTTATGAGGTATGTATGTGATCTTCCGTCATCTCATTCGTATGTTCTTAGTTCTGCTGTCAATTTTATTGCAGTTTCCTGATTCTGTTTGTGGTTTTAAAACTAATTTTATTGCAGTTTCCTGACTTAGGAGTGGCCGGTTCACATGTAAGGTTTGATAATTTAACCAAACTCGAATTGGATGCCGATTGGCTTTTTCTCAAAAAGTTCCTTGAAAGTGCTGATCATCCGTGAGGTTTGTGGACAGAAAATTAAAGATTTTGGCTTTGACTCGGTTTTTTATCAATCACTTCTTTCTTCTTTGGAGTTTTATATCATTGCGGGCCCTTTTTTTATTTTATTGTCAGGTTCACAAAGATTCGGAAAACTGGATGGAACCCATGGAGGAACGGTGTGCATGCCTATTACATTCTCTTAGAACTGTAACAATTTATAATTTCAGGTGTACGGAGCAAAGTTATAACATGGTAAGATATATTTTGAGGAATGCTGAAGTCGTGAAGAGGATGGAAATTCATTGTTATAGTTCCGGTTTGAAGGAAAAATTTGATGCGCTCCACAGAATCTTATTATTTCATCGAGGATCTAGGGAATGTGAGGTTGCCCTTTGCTGTGATTGTTTGAGGGTTGCATCATCATGCAAAGTTTTAACACTAATCTGAAGTTAGTATATATCTGATGTTTTTAACAAGTTTATTCATTTACATGAGCTTTGTGCTTGCATCTTTCGTTCGGATTTTCTATTTTAAAAAGTTGTTTTTTCTTTATTTTGCCAACATCACTCTTATTTTCTAGCTCAGATAGAAGTACTAGAAGCTAGAACATGTTTTCATTTGTCACATTAAACTCTGTATATACATGTGGATTGGGGATGTGCTTCATTTTCTTTGCTGGAAAAGAACAACTTGTCGTCCTTTTTCTTTTTCGTTTACTGTGTATCAGTACCCCTGCAACTTAAGATAACTACCAATTTGATAGAAAATGATTAACATGCTATGAAAAAATGTATGGTTTGTGTCATGGAATAATCTAGCTATTTTTCCAAAGTAAGGTAAACAATTTTACTTTACCTGCATTAAGAGCATCTCCAGCAGTGCTGGAGAATAGCGCCTAGCGCTATTTTGCCCCCTCCAGCACTGCTCTATTTTCTGCGATATTGTAGCAATTTGCTACAGTGCTGCGCCATGCGCTACTTTACTTTTTTTTTTTTTTTGTTTTTTTAATTTAATTTGTTATTGATTTACTATAACTTTAAATAATATTATTAATTTATATTTCAGCAAATCTAATAAAAATAATGCAAAAGTTAATACAATTATATGTGATAATTTTTTAAATAATAGAATATGTAATTTTATTAATTGTTAATCTAAATTTGCATTAATTTCATTAAACTTTATATTTTTTTTAAATTTATTTAATTTTAAAAATAAAATATTTAATAAATATTATATTAAATAAAATTATTTATGTAATATTTTTATCAATTATAATATAATAAAAATCAACATTATGTGAATTTAAAAAAGAATCTTATGGAATATTCTTTTTTAGTGAATAAAAAGTAAACTAAGATAGAATGATTCTCGCACTAAAATAGTGCAAATTCCGCATTAAAATAACGCAAACTACCTGGAGATGGTCTTAGTGCAATGAAGATGGAATACGAGCCTAATAGAGACAATGTGATGCCACCAATTGAGTAACTCTTGCATAACATTTATGGATATTACAAGATAAAAATTAAACAAAATCACCTGGTATTTACCGGAAAAAAAGACTAGTTTCAAAATTACAAAAACTCTAACGATGTTTGATTTTGTCTTACAACTTTTTCCCAAAAAAGAATTTTAAAAACCCATTTTATATTTATAGAAATATTAGAACTGCCCCACATATTTTTAATGTTGTAATTATCTCTAACATTTGGTGTTGTGTTTGGAGTTATCAAAAGGGCTAGGTTGGGCTGGGCTGGCCTATCGGGCTAAAAGAAACAAATCAGCCCAGGTTGAATAGTGATCGGGCTGCATTTTGGAGTCCTGGCCCGACCCAATACATGAATAACAATTAAAAGTGGTCAGGTCGATCGAGCATTCACAGTGTTTGGGCCAATGGGTCATATCAAATAGGCCCGATTTATTTTGGGGTATAAAATTGCAAATCCAAAGAACCTTTTCGTTGATACGATTGAAAAGGGCTTTGCTTTTGACATCTCTTGTTGTCTTTGGAGAAGCTTTTACACAATAATGGGAGACTGTCTAAGTTTGCGAGGTTGCCAAAATATGGTGTACCACACTATCCATTTATGCAAATATCCTTATTTTGCTATAAAACAAATTCTACTCTAAATTTTAATCCCATATATATATCTTATATTGTATGTTAATTAATTTTAATTATATTTATTAATAGAATTTTATTTGTTATTATTTTGCAATAATTGTAGTAATTAATTTTGATAAATGACCAATTTGCATTGAAATATAATGTTGAATAACTAATTATTACATAAACTATAATCTGACTTTTTTTGACAAACTATAATATTACTTGCATTATTATTAACTAATATAATATCAACTATTGTAACTTTTTATTCAGTTAAATTATTAGTAGTAAAAGAAGTAATTACATAGATAAATAGATTGACGATTATTCTAAAATAGAAGAGATAAGAACAAAATAAAACATGTAAATTACTAATTCGACTAAGATTATATAATTTTCCTAAGAAAATAATGTAGGTGGAAAATATTCACTACAAATTGTTATCAGCTATTTTACTTCTCCAATATTTTCACTACAAATAGTTAAACGGTAAATTATGCCAATAAAATATTGATTTGGGGTGCAATCTAATACATGTTTGAATTTAAAGCGCGAAATGCTAATATACAAAATCTAAAGGCGCAAAATGCAATTAACCACACATATCAGTTTTCCGTATATATATCCTTCTTTCTCAAATATTACCTCTCTTTCCTCGGCGCTATCTTCCAGATTTTCTGAATCGTAAGAGTCTTGGCTTGGAGTTCCAGGTTCGTTTTTTTTTTTTATCGTTCTTTGTTAATATCATTCAAAATTATTATTTTCAACAAAAATTACCTCTGTTATGAATTCTCTTTCTCCAATTTTGAACAGAAAAAGAAAAGAAGGGGAAGTGATCCATAAATTTTGATTTGAAAATCTTGTTAGGAACCAATTGTTAAAATAGTAAGTTAATAAGGTGAATTGCTTTTATAGATTTTTTAAACGGTAATTTGACAATGCTGGAATTTTAGGGAGTGATTTGTTGTTTATCCTTTAATGAATTCCAACTCATTATCCTTACAAATTAACCCTAGAAGTTAAGTGGCCGTCAGTGGAAAAGTGATAGAGAGGATAGTTTTACACTGGTTTAATTTCTCATATCTTTTTCCTCAGTTGCCCTAGTTTATTTATCCTTATTAAGTGAATGCCATTGATAAACCCTGTTTAAATTAACAGGATTTTTGTTTGAAGGATCGATACTCGGGCGTGTTGGGAAAATCCAGTTCGTGAAGCCAGAAATATTTTCCCATCCTGTTATGGAGAGAACAATACAATCAAGCATAAAGCGCCACAAAGTTTCAGATGGGGACCAAAATATGCCCTCAATTGATAGACTTAGCAGCTTGCCGATGGCGTCATCATGTCACATTCTCTCTTTTCTTCCAACTAAACTCTCCGTGGCAACTAGCATTCTAGCAAGGAGATGGAGGTTCCTCTGGGCTTATGTCCCCATCTTAGATTTTGATTTCGTAAATGATGATTATCCTCGTCATTTAAGGACGAGCTTTCCAAGCATCATCAATAGGGTTATGTCGCTTCATAGATTGAAAAGCTTAAATACTTTTCGCCTCACTTGCATGAATGATTTCATTGATGATGAATTTGGGACATGCATTGCCACTGCCATTGAGCGCAATGTCCAAAATCTTGATCTTTCCCTTATAGTTGAGTTGCCTCAATGCTTCTTGACCTGCAAAACCCTTGTTGATTTGAGGATTTATGATGGTGTAACCCTCCCTTCTAGTGGCGACATATCTTTGCCTAGCCTCAAGAAGCTTTCTTTCAATTATTTTGAATACGAGGTCGATCTTCCTCACTTGCTTTCTGGTTGCCCTGTGCTTGAGGAGTTAACCATTCTTGGACCCCCCTATCACAATTCGGGGTGCTGTAATATATCTTTACCCACACTAAAAAAGCTCACTATCTATTTTCCGCTTGATAGTTCTGAATTTGACAACCCTGACTATAGGGTGAAGATAAATGCTCCAGCACTTAGATATCTTGACGTATATGATTGTTCGTACGAGCATATCTCAATTTCGCCGTTAACCTCCTTAATTGAAGCAGACATCTGGTTGTATTCTTTGCCCAGTGATCTACGTTTTGTGTTCAAGTTTCTTGATAGTCTTTGTAACGTGAAGTCCCTAGGATTATTTTGTAGTTATGAGGTATTTATTTGATCTTCCGTCATCTCATTCCATATGTTCTCAGTTCTACTATCAATTTTATTGTGTGAGTAGTCAGTCACCTTTGTTCTTATATTCTGTTTTTGGTTTTAAAACTGATTTTTTTTGCAGTTTCCTGACTTAGGAGTGGCTGGTTCATATGTAAGGTTTGATAATTTAACCAAACTCGAATTGGCTGCTGATTGGCGTTTTCTCACAAAGTTCCTTGAAAGTGCTGATCATCTTGAAGTCCTTATTATTCGTGAGGTTTGTCAACACAAAATTAATTTTTTTAGCTTTTCACCCGGTTTTTAATCAATCACTTCTTTCTTCTTTAGAGTTTTATATCAGTGAGGGGCTTCTATTTTGTTATTGTTGTTATTGTCAGGTTTATGAGGACCTGAAAAACTGGATGGAACCCATGGAAGAACGGTGTGCATGCCTATTACATTCTCTTAGAACTGTAAGAATTGATGGATTCAGGTGTACCGAGCAAAGTTTTAACATGGTAAGATATATTTTGAGGAATGCTCAAGTCTTGAAGAGGATGGAAATATATTGTCATCACCATGGTGTTGGTTGGAAGGAAAAATTTGATGCACTCCAGAGAATCTCATTATTTCATCGAGGATCTAGGGAGTGTGAGCTTGCCTTCTATTGAAATTGTTTGGGGGTTGCATCATCATGCAGAGTTTTAACAGTAATCTGAAGTTAGTTATATATGTCTCTGATGTTTTTTACAAGTTTAGTTCATTTACATGATCTTTGTTTGCATCTTTTGTTCGAACTTTTTATTTCAAAAGATGTTTCGTTCCTTTTTTTCGAACATCACCTTTATATATCAGCTCAGATAGAAGTACTAGAAGCTGAAACATATTTTCATTTGTCACATTAAATGCTATATATATATATATATATATATATATGTGGATTGGGGATGTGCTTCATTTTTCTTTCCTGGAAAAGAACAACTTGTATCAGTACTTCTGCGACTTAAGATAACCACCAATTTGACAGAAAAGGTTTAACATGCTATGAAATATGCATGGTTTAGTGTTATGGAATAACCTGGCTATTTTCCAATGTGATGTAAACATTTTTACTTGACCTGCAATGAAGATGGAATATGAGCCTAATGGAGACAATGTGATGCAACCGATTGAGCAACTCTTGGCCTAACATATAGCAATCGAGTTGTCCCGGTGTTTCAAGCCAAATGGGTCAGATCAAATAGATCAAATTCATTTCAAGGCTCTAAAATTGCAGCCAGTCTGATCTTTTCACCGGTATTGGTCGCCTGGGGGCTGGTTTTGACAACTCTAGTTGTGTTGGAGAAGCTTTACACCAGAGTGGGAGACTTCCTAAGTTTGTGAGGTTTGCCAAAATTTGGTGTACCACATTATCCATTTACAATGAATATGGTGTAATAAAAATATTCTTATTTTGCTATAAAAAAAATTATACTCTAAATTTTAATCCCATATATATCTTATATTGTGTATTAATTAATTTTTAATTAAACTTTATTTATTTGTTATTATTTTGCAATAATATTTGTAGTAATTAATTTTGATAATTAACAAATTTGCAATGAAATATAATGATCAATAACTAACTATATACATTAAACTATAATGACTTTTTTTTGACAAACTATAACATTACTTGCATTATTATTAATTACTATTGTAACCTTTTATTCAGTTAAATTATTAGTAGTGAAAGAAGTAATTACATAGATAAATTAATATATGACTATCTAAAATAAAAGAGATAAGAATGAAATAAAATAAGTAAATTACTAATTTGACTAAGATTATATCATTTTCCTAAGAAAATATAGAAATAATGTAGGGAATATGGTGGAAAATAATATTCAGTACAAATTGTTATTAGATATTGATTCACTACAAATTGTTTTTTTTTTCTTCAAACGCACTACAAATTGTTAAACGGCACATTATGCCAAGAAAATATTGATTTGCGGGTGCAATTTTATAAATGTTTGAATTTAAAGTGCGAAATGCTAAAATAGGAAATTTAAAGGCGCAAAATGCAATTAACCACACATATCAGTTCCCCTTTAAATCCTTCTTTCTCAAACGTATTTCCTCTGCTTCCTCCGCGCCATCTTCCAGGTTTTTCTGAATCGTTAAAGTCTTGGCTTGGAGTTCCAGGTTCGGTTTTTGATCGTTCTTTGTTACTATCATTCGAAACCATTATTTATTATTCGCAAAAAAACTACCACTGTTAAGAATTCTCATAAATGATATGAAAATCTTGTTAGGAACCAATTGTTACAATAGTAAGTTATGAAGGTAAATTGCTTTTAAAGATTTTTTACACGGTAATTTTACAGTGCTGGAATTTGAGGGAATGAATTATTGTTTATCCTTCGAATTGCAACTCATTATCTTTACAAATTAACCCTAGTATTTAAGTTGCCGTCAGAGAAAAAGTGATAGAGAGGAGAATTACAGATTTCCCTGTTGTTGGCTGGTTGAATTTCTCGTATCTTTTTCCTCAGTTGCCCTATTATATGTCATTGATAAACCCTGTCAATTTTTACACAGGATTCTTTCTGAAAGGATTGATAATAGGGCGTTCTTGGAAAATTCCGGTTCGTGAAAGCAGAAACATTTTTCCATCCTGTTATGGAGAGAACTATACAATCAAGCACAAAGCGCCACAAAGTTTCAGGTGGGGACCAAAATATGCCCTCAATTGATAGACTTAGCGGCTTGCCAGATGGCGTCATCTGCCATATTCTCTCTTTTCTTCCCACTAAACTCTCCGTGTCAACAAGCATTCTAGCTAGAAGATGGAGGTTCCTTTGGGCTCATGTCCACAATTTAGATTTCGACATGAGCACTCATAATTCAGAGATGAGCTTTACAAGCATGATTAACAGGGTTATGTTGTTTCGTAAAGTGCAAAGCATAAATAGTTTTCGCCTCTCTTATAAGGGCCTTGATTGCAGCAAGTATGATCTTGACACATGGATTACCACTGTGATTGAGCGCAGTGTCCAATATCTTGATTTTGATTTTGATCTTGATCTTAACTGTGAAATTATTTATATGTTGCCTCATTGCATCTTCACTTGCAAAACCCTTGTTGATTTGGGGCTCCAATGGTGTGCCTTCCCCCTTTTAATGGCCCCGTATCTTTGCCTAGCCTCAAGAAGATTTATCTTTATTCTGTTGAAAATTTGGTTGATGAAATCCTTCCTTACCTTCTTTCTGGTTGTCCAGTGCTTGAGGAGTTAACTGTCGAGGAAACCCTGGATAGTGAATTGGGTTGCTTTAATATATCTTCAGCCACATTAAAAAGGCTCACGATCGATTTTCGGTTTGATGTTGACAATTTCTTTGGCAACCCTATCTATAAGGTGAAGATAAATGCTCCTGCACTTAGATATTTTAAGCTATATGATTGTTCATACGACCATATCTCACTTTCGCCAATAACCTCCTGAATTGAAGCAGAAATCTATTTGAACAGTTATTTGTTGGAAGTAGACTACGACTTCTATACTCGCTGTGTGTTAAAGTTTCTTAACAGTCTTTGTAACATGTAGTGCCTAAAGTTATTTGGTTCGCATGAGATGGTATGTATTTGATCTTTCATCATTCTCATTATGTATGTTCTTAGTGCTGCTGTTACTAGTCAATTATATAGTGCGAGTAGCAGTCACCTTTGTTCTTATACTCTGTCTGTGGTTTTAAAGGCTTTGCAGAATCTTGACTTACAAATGGCTGGTTCAATTGTAAAGTTTGATAATTTAACCAAACTCCAATTGGCTGCTGATTGGCGTTTTCTCTCATACTTCCTTGGAAATGCTGATAATCTTCAAATCCTTATTATTGATATGGTTTGTTCATTCAGCTTTCTTCTTTCATCTTTCGTCAAGTTTTTTGACTTATTTACAGTTTTATATCAGCTAAGGGTTTTTCGCTTTTCTTTTCCTTTGTTTTTATCATCAGGTGGATAGTGATCTACAATGTTGGATGGAGCCTCATCAAGTGCCTAAATGCCTATTGTCACATCTTAGAACTATTAGAATCGATAATGTGTCGGAGTATACACAGCAACAGGATGATTTTGAACTGATAAAATATCTTTTGAGCAATGCTAAAGTACTGGAAAGGATGGAAATAATATATTCGCAACACTACAAAGATGATTTGGAGGCAAAATCTGACGCGGTCGAGAGAATTTCATCATTTCAGCGAGGATCTGAGGCATGTGAGCTTGTCTACCATTGAATTTTTCCACTGGGATGTAAACATCTTTACTTGACCTAATATGTTCTTCATTATATATTTTTTGTGACTATGAATTCGGTGATAATAGTACATCAACTGTAAGGTTTTGATAATTTAACCAATTTTCTCAAAAAAAAAAAATCCCTGGAATTGTTGATAATCTTGAAGTTTTGTTGATGCAATAAAAAGGGTTTTAGCTTCTCTCCTTTTCTTTCATTAATTACTTGTTGACGAATTATGAGTGAGGACCTATTTTTAAGGTTATTGTTGATTTGTTTGACTAGTTTAAGCATGGAGCCCGAATAACAAGTGCCTAAATGCCTACTATCACATCACTATAACTATTTTCGTATAAACAATCGTATGTTTGGTAAAAAATTTCAAATGAACGACACTGAGCACAGATTCGTATCATTTTGCACAAAATAAAGATCACGGAATTGAGATGTGGTGCTTTTAGTTTAAGCATGGAGCCAGACATGAAATTTCAGCTATACTAGTAAAACGAAAAACCCTTTGGAGTTCTTGAGAAGGGCAAAAATGAAACAAAATAAGGTGTCCTCAATGTTGTGAGTTTCTCCAAGAGATCAAGAATAAATCAAGAAACTGATATGATGTATTTGTTCATTTGTTTCCAAACTCAGCTTCGTTGGATCAATCACGACGAAAACTTGACAGAAATTATCCATCCATTCCCTTCTTCTGTCCAAGGGATCCCTTCGTTCTCCAGAAGCTTGGTGATCTATATTTCGATGAATAATGATTCAAACGAGACGATTTCACGGGATTATAACACCTCTATCTATTTACTGGTTTTTCATATTCGTAATAGAGAATATTAGCATAAATATTGACTGAAAGAAAATAATATTTCTGCATATAGTAAACCTCTTATCAAAACCAAGTATCTACTCTATTCATATGCAGCTAATAACCAAACATACAATCTGATATTTTTTCATATTTTGCAAGAGCGTGGATAAAGTACTGTGTTTGACAGGAAGAAAATACAAATGGTATAACGAGGATTTTTCTGCTTTTATTATCAACCAGTATACAAAGTACTCATACCAGACGCTTACGCCGTCCATCTTTCTTGTCTTCACCGTTGGTCCCGACCACAACCTTCAGATAGCGAATAGCTGAAATAAACAAGTATCAGGGCTCCATCATTAAGTAAAAACATAGTTTAAAGAAGGGTTAATTAAAAAAACTACCTTTGAGGTTTAACCTAATTACAGAAAACTCAAGTTAACTTTTAAAATTACAAATACCCCTTAAATGTTATAAACAGTTAAACACCGTCTTGAGGTGTGTATTTACTTAACAAACACCCACCCCCTTGACGGTGCAATTGGTAAAAAGGAAATGTCAAAGGGTAATCATGCTTTAAAAAATTTCAGAAACTATAACCCACATGGCAAACCAGAAAGCGAAGTCAAATGAAGTCTCGTATGTTGCAGAGCATCCCTTGGCTCAAGATAATGCACGTTAATAGAAATTTCTTCCTCCTCATCACTGCAGGCAACAGTGGGAGCTTTAATGTCATATTCACATGCAAATGGTTAAAGACCTCAAAATGCAGCAAAAGAATGTAGTAAACAAAACAACTCTTTGTCATAACCTGTCTTCAATTAATTTCTTGGCAGATAACTCGTCTGCTTCTCGGGCCTTCCTCATAAAAAAATTACCCTAAAAACCCATCCACGTGAATAAAACAAGATAAATGAATAAAATGACTAAAAAATGAATAAAACTCCATTTAAGGGAAGAAACCGTTGGTGTATTCTAAAGAAACAGACATAACTCCCAGATTAAGTTCTAGTGGAACATTCAAGGACATGTATATCATACCTCTTCCAAAAGCTTTTGTGCATTTTCATAATCCTTTCTGGTATATGCATCCACCGACTGTAAAATATTCGTAGATATTAATTCAAAAAACCACGAAGTTTATATCTTATAAAAATGTGCAAAAACCAAAGATATGCCATGGCAAGTCAAAGACTTACAGCTTTATAATATTCTTTCATCATCACCCAATATTCCATTACGGCTGTCCGCAAGTCCTCATAGGTCTGATTTGCTTCATCACCTAATAACCAACATTTGCATGCACCATACAGTATCAATACAAGGATGAAAACAAAAACACTACGTTAAGGTTTCAAAAAAGCCACAACTGATACGCATGGAAGAGATATGTAATCAATGACGGCATCATCATCCAGATTAATAAAGTGGTTGTTGAGCATTATGCAAAAGTTACAGTATAAGAACACTCAGTATTTTTCCGACAAGCAGTTCGTATTTATACAATAAAGTTCTTCAACTGTATATTATGTAAATTCAGTTCAGAAGTTAATAACAGGAAAAACACAGTTAAAAAACTCAGATTTTCCCTGCCTCAATAATGAACAGAACAGAAAGTTAAATTGAAAAAGTTGCTTCACCAGGCACATTTTTTTGCAAAATCCTTGTTTCCCAAATCTCCATTCCAATAAAAACATTACATGATAAGATGAAAACCCCCATCAGCATCAAAAAGGATATAATTCATGAAAGAAAAGTCAAAAACAATGATCCAAAGATTGTCTATCTTTTGAAGTTCACTAAATGATACAAGATCATATGGTATAAACAAAGGATGATGTAAAGACATCGTAAGTGTAAACTAAACATTGCTCAGTTCATGATTATATCTGCATATTTTCACATGGTAAAATGAGTAAGACCAACATAACTTGTAAATTAAGGCGAAATACAAGAAAAAAGAAACGAATAATGGCAAAAAATAAACACTTACTTCTTTCATTAACTGGTTGTCTTGTAATATAAGTAAAATCTTCTATGATTGTTTCTTCTAGTGGTTTGGACACAACCCGACCATGCGCTGATCGCTGACCTCGTCTAACTGGACCAGTGGACTCCTTTTCTTCGAACCTGTCAGGCACACTAAATAGTGCCTCCAAAACTTCTCTTTGGATGTCTTTCTTTTTCATATCTGTCTGAGGTAATATTGGTTCATCTCCCCTGTTGACATCAGTGTTCGACCTGACGAGTGTGAAAGTATAAGTATGATTAATATAAAAATCTATATATTAAAGAATGTATAAATCTACGTTGTTGTAAGAATAGTGAGTGTTCTTGTAGTGCATCAATATAAACTCCAAATCAAGCGTCATACCTTCCAGATAAAGAAATAGCTGGTGATTGTGTCCTACGGGAAGTGGACTCCAGATCAAGGCTATTCTTTGTAGTCTGTTTATAGCAATAATAAAGAAGCAAAGGAAGCATTTCAGATTTAACCAGTAAATTGTAATTGATTGCAACTTAATTGAATATCAGTGACCCCTTCATATCTTTTTAATTCAAAAAGATGGAAAGGAAGAATGCTATGGCTCGGATATAATCAGTGCAAAAAGGAAGATCTGATTCAAAACACTTTCTGATGCAAACATTTGACAGATGAACACTCCAACATAAGTGTTTACAAGAAGCAGGCCTCACATTTGCAGCGGCAATGCCAATAACATCATCACTCTTTTCGAGGGTTGCTGCTGACAGATCGATAAGTTTATCAATGCTCTGCATATTTTTAAGAAGACGAAAAGTAAGAAGCAGTCAGTTAGTAACACAAAAATCAATTTATGCATTTATAATTAATAAATATGCTAAGAGAAGTCCTCCTCCTTATGTAATTCTAAGCACTATTACAGTATTACAATGAAAAGAGAAGATTATAATATTATATGCATATGTAGCTGCCCCTGGGTTTAAGTTCACTACTTCATTCTTGTTGTACTATAATACAAATGGGACTTAACCGACAACTAGCATAAAGATATGGGGACAAGTAAATAGAGAAACCACAACGACATTAATATATGCAATACAAAATTGGAAAGGCATCCTTATCCAGATATATGCATAAAAGCAAACCTTCATATCCTAATTTTCAATCCAAAAAGTATCTCATTGACCTTCCATATCAATTAATCAAATCACATTTTCATTTTCACACATCCCAATCCAAAAACTTTTTCACCTTACTTCCTAATGGCATCATACTTCCAACTTCAGAAATTAAATAACCTGGTTAATGAATATGACTTCAAAATACATATGAAGTTAAAAGGTAGCCCAGAATCTCATTTAATAACAATAGTTAATAGCTGTTACAAAAGAACAAAATTGACTTACCTTTGGCAAATCGTACCCACATTGACCTGCAAATTAAAAACATAGCACAGTAAGATGTAACAGTTGCAAGATACAAGAGAGATCAACATAAAGAACCATAATATAGACAGTTTCCTTGCAAAGATGTCTAGAAAGCCTAAATTGAAGCAAATGTTACGTCGCCACGAAGATATTGGATTCTAATTTCTTTCATGATAACCAACTTAGCTCCAAGGTGGATTGGTAATTGAGGACATGTTCACTACCAATAGATTATGCACGAGAAGCATATACACCATTTGGTAAGTCCACATCTATTAACAATATGATAGAGCACAATGTAACTAAAAATGGAACTCCAAGCATCCTTTTTGTTTATTCAATAACAGTGTACACTAAAAAGTCGTCATAACATGTGTATTAATATTCCAATAGTATTGCACCCAAAATGATTTATATATTATGAGAACAACTCACAGACAAATTCTGAGAACAAAAAAGGAAGAAAACATGATGTAACTAAACACAACGGACCACCTAGATGTATTTAGCAGGATACTTCTCTGAAAAGGATAGATAGGCCCAAGTAATGGTTTACCACTCCAACCTCAACTGTTATTGGCTCAAGGTGTGGTTAGTAACTTTACCTATTAAGTATGTCTGCAAGTATTTCAAAAAGAAAGATTGAACTAATGAACACTAACAGAGACTAGCTGAAAAAACTTAGGTTAGAAAATTCCAAGTTGCCCCTCAAAATCAGCAAACACCTATGTGATCCAGGATTTCAGCACAAACAATTCCATTATCCACAACCTTTACCATAAAAATCAACATCGGAATTTTCATACGTATAAAGCACAACTTAAAATTATTTTGAGTTTTCTCAATTCAAGCAATGGTCATGATTCAAAGAAAGTTCCATACGACATTTCAACCTACTTACAGTATTCAACCAGCAGTGCTTACCAATAACGCCCTGGATTACACTCATTTCCAGCTTAAATCCATCTCCAAGAATTTTACAAAGAAATTCTTGAATATCACTGTCCATGGATTCATTCCGCGAGGTAGTGGCTAACTCCCTTTTCTCATCCCAGATCTCGGAGACTGGAAAATCATCTGAATTTATTTTCACTGGTTTCAACTTCTGATTCACTCCGTCTGACTGAGTTCTAGGTTTAATGTAATTCTTTCCAATGACATCAGACACAGTCCCCATTGATGCTGAAGACTTCTTTGGCTTCGATGTAGAGATATGAGCACTATCCGGTTTATTGGATGGACATCCCGAAGACGAACTAGCTGTGTTGTCCGTTGATTTCGGCAAAGAAGTTTCAGTGCTGCTACTCTGAATGCTACAGAGTTTTTCAGCGGTAGAATCTAAGTTTTTACCACTTTCACAGTAGGCTGAAGCAATGTCCTCAAGGGACACAACAGAACCAAAAGCTTCCAGCAAATACTTCAGATTCATCTGGTCATCATCAGTATACGATGAACTCGACGGAAGTGCTTCTATTTTCATCCTACACATGAAAAAGAAAAGAAAAAAGCTCCTAAGTGAAGATTTTAATCTAAAATGAAAGACAATCAGAAATTTAGTAGGCAGAGGAGAGACACATTCCTAATTTATTATCAGTAAGTCAGATGAAACCACAATAATAATAATAATAATAATAATAATAATAATAATAATAATAATAATAATAATAATAATAATAATAATAATAATAATGTGGACAATGTTAATTTTAAATGCAGTGAAAAATGTGTTGTAGTGCATAGAAATTGTCTGGTTTTTAAGAAATGAATAACATGCGTACTAGCCTGCAGGATTTGAAGCCATATTAGAAGCAAGAACAATGTATTACAGCTCCAAAATAATTTATAATGCATGTGGATATGAACGTAAGCGGTAATTCCAATTGCCAAGAAAACATAACTTTTGTGATCTTGATAGAAGTACTTTCTCCTAAAGACGAATAATTAACCCCAAAACGTTACAAACTCCATTATTACAGAAAGCTGAGAGTAAAGGCCTCATAGAGATTGTTAAAGGAATTTTCTTTTCTAATCCACACCTGCAATGCAGATATGTCGACTTCAAGAGAAGATGAGCACAAACAATGTCAAACATAAAGGAAATTTCTTTTCTCGCTGGCATAAATATCATCAGAACACATCTTAACAATTCTTTATTAATTGCCTTCACTAGTAAAAGGAAAGTTGACAGTGAAGATACATGTTGCAAGATTGATTAGAAAAACTGCACCACATGATAACACGGACAAAATTCAGATTAAATAGATAATTAAAGCCTGAACATCATAAAAGCTATACTGTTTGGTTATACCCTATACTGCTTTTAAGATGTGCAAACCACTCATATCAGATATAGAATGCAGAAACATGCTTTCTGACACTGAAAGCCAAAGAACAAGAATCTGTATTTTAAGAAATAAATCAATGCAAATAAATAAGAGAAAATCGATAACAGAAACATAATTCTTACCTGAAGAGTTGGCAAAGAGAATGGGTTCCTTTCTCTAGAATGCCTCTTTTTCTCTCTGTATCAATACTCTTTGTTTTGTGAGCTGTTTCAATCAGGAAAAAAACGTAGGAAACTGAGCAGAGAAACAGAGAAAATATTACACCCTTGTTGAAGATTTACTTCAAAATGATTCAATAAAGCGGAGAGAGCAGTTTCTAATTTATTACGAACATGTCAGGTCCAACCAGGACTATTCAAGAAAGGGAAACAACAGTTTCATTAATTTTAAACACATAAAACTGCGGGCTGTATGCATAAAGATTATTGGTTCATAAAGTACGCTTCCCACACGGATAGTCTAAGCCCTGTCAGAACCAGGAGCCATGTGTACATAAGCATATGTGAAAATGACAAAAGCTGGTAACCACCAAGACAGCAAAACTTTTGTCATCTTAATGAACAAAATCAGCCAACCTAGATAACATCGTAAACTCGATTAATTACAATAAATAAAGACCTCAAAAATATAAGTAAGCCTATTCAAATGTTTTTGTGTTTATCCACACCAGCACAACTCCAAATACTGCCATTGATATGGATAACTACGGAATTCATATAAGAAAATCTTCAGTGTTCACTATTCCTTTGTAAACAGCAAGTGCAAATGAAGATGCACTGTCCAGAAGCTTCATATTTACAATATATAATCGTATTTTCGAATGAAAGATAACCCCTTGTCCCAAATTAATTGTTCATATATCCCTTTTTAGGATGTCACAAATTGGATCCTTTTTACCCTCTGACTCAATTTAAAATGTTGCACAACTTTGAGGGTAGTAATTCAAAGAAAAACAACACTTTCACTTTTCTCTAATTTAAAATTTCGCCTGAGTTGGAGCGTGGGAGAGACATTGATACAATAGCAAACGTTTAACAACAATTCACACATTAACCAATCAGAGTTTCTATCTGCACACACATTGGCATCAAAATCTCATACTCAAAAGTCTTGGCATCTTTAATCAATTCTTGAAAAAAAAAAATTAACAAGAACAAGAAAACTTATTAGAATTTCCAAGGAGAAAAGGAAATAAAAAAAGGGACTACCTTTTAGTTTAAAACAATGCGATTCAACACTGCATTTCAGAATCATAAATGGATTCAGCACGCTCAAAATCTTATAGTCAAAGACTCAAAGTCTTGTCATCTTTAATCAATTCTCGGGGGAAAAAAGAACAAGAAAACTTCTTATTCTTTAGAAGAAAAAACAGGACTCCCTTTTGGTTAAATACAATGCGACCAACACTGCATTCAGAATAAAATTTACGCCCAAAGAATAAATAAAGAACACGGCGAAAACGGAAAAAATAAAATAAAATTACACAATATACCGAAACTTGACAAATGAATCAGTAAGAAGTAAAAGGAAACTAATACCAAAAATTAAACTCACTTTGAGAATCGGCAAATAAAATGGTCTACCTTCTCTGCATAGACTTCTATATATATATATCTCACAACTGTAGTGTGTTCTTCTTCTTCGAGGCGAAGGAACCCAAATGAGAAAGCAGGGAATACAGAATACTATCAGTCCACTCCAGAGGAAAACAGAAAGGGTGTGAAGGTCCTTTTTTATACGGAATGTTTGGTGGGCCCACGCCATGTGAAATGTAATAAAGAAATTTCGTATTAGAGGTCAGGGGTTATATCCCTCGCTCCATCAAATTGCTTTTGTGGGGTGGAGGTTATTATCCCCTCGCTTCCATCAAATCGCTTCCCATACGCGAATGCGGCCAAGAAGATTTGGTGGGAACTAATCTTGAATAAAGATCTGTGTGGGTTCGATTCGGGAGAGATCGTTATTAGTAGATTGGGGGTCGAATATAATTGTTCTCTTTACCCGGAGGATCTGGTTGTCGCCGTCGCCACCCCCGTCGAACACCTCGGTCGGTGTGCACATCCCATGTTTACTTTTGGCAAAGAATGAGGAGCGTAGTGAAATGTTGTCCCTGCGGCGTAGTGGGAGTGTAAGGTCCTTTTTACCGAGTTATCAAAAAAAAAAAAAAAAAAAAAAAAGAAATTTCGTATTAGAGATTTACTTAACAGAATGATTTACTTTCTAGTTTCTAATTATTCGAGGCTCTAATTTCCTGATTTGGCCTTAAAGGTGCAACTTTCAGTTGCTTGGTTTTAGACTTTTAGTAACAATTTTTCCAAATAATATTTTAGGAACTTTAAAATATAATTGAATCAACTATTTTTATCAATTTTATTTTATAAATTTTTTTATATAGTGCAGCTATAAAGTGATAGTTTGATTTTTTTTTTTTTTGTTATGTATAACATGATAGTTTGAATTTAGGTAATTTCGTCATCGATAAGAAAATGCGGATTCGAACGGGTGAGTGATTTCTAAAATATGAGCATGACTTGAAATTCATTTGACTTTGACTTTTAATAAATATTGTGTGTTTTTAATCAATGATAAAGCACGTGTAGAAATTAATATATTATAGCCGTGTAATTTGCATAATCTTCTTTTTTATTTTTATAGGAAATTCGCATAATTTATATTGACACGTCTAATTGTTAGGATATACTCTAGATTTAGGTAATTTTATATAGTGTTTTCGCCTTTTAATAAAATACAAGTTTGACTCGATTAGTGTTTTCCCAAATACAAGCACGACTAAATATTCATGAGAAAATGTCTTGTGAGACCATCTCGAGATCTCTATCTCGTGGCCTGGATAGGGTCAAGTCATGCCAACATGGAAAAGTTTCAAGAACACAAAGGAGTATACTCTCCAAGTTTGAAGGAGTTGTAGTAAGGTTCAAGTCTTCCGCCGTATAAAACCAAATCAACTAAAAAGTTAAGTGTTAGCCGACACAAATTGAGGGTTATACTATCAACACTCGAATGAAGTCATGAGTGGGTAATTTAGTCAAGTAAGTCAACCTAGCCGCTCCCCAGCACTTAAGATATTTGAGTCAACTCGTTGAATATTTTTAAAAGAACTAAAAGTGAAATTTGGTAAGGTTTATTCAACCCCCTCTAATAAGTCCATAACTATTTCTTCTAACAGTTTATAAGTCCATATAACTATTTCTAAGTCATTGGCAAATTCTTCCCATGAGTCATTGGTTGTCGTTTTAAAATGACGGGCGCGTCCCTGTTTAGTGTTAATTAAGGATAATTAATAGTGACCTCTCCTACATAATTTGTAAGTCCAACTCTAATCGATTAGAATAGTGATTAGAGTTGTTGAGGACTTCTCTCTCAAGTTACATGGGAGGAGGATTTATTACTTATGTGGGTTACTTATTTGGGTCAAAAATTATTTTAGCAAAATAATCAATGTACTCTAAGATTTATCTATGATATGGTAATTTTTTCACATGCGGACATTGCATTCTCGAACCAATATGTTGGCACTATCAATCATGGTCTCGTTTTTCCTGTTTCTTTGTGGTTCTTAAAATCAATAGTAGCCTTTTATGGTCCTTAAAATCAACATAGTTTGTATAGAGAAAAGGTAAATTACAACAAATATGTTTGAGGTTCGACTAATTAAAAAAAAAAAGGATAGTTACACAAATTACCTCGAGGTTTGGAGTAACTATAAAAGAAAATCTAGGGGTCCATTTGGATGGAGGGATTTCAAATTAATGGATTTCAAACTCAATGGATTGAAATCCACCTCTTGTTTGGATTGAAAATCCACCTCTTTGTTTGGATAATGTGGATTTGTGTAGGGATTTCAAATCCATCGTAAATTTTGATAGAAAAAACATAAAAGCTCTATTCATTTTCTTAATTGACATTTAATAAATAAAAATAAAAGATATATTAAATAATTATAATTTTATACACTAATAAAAATATGAAATATATAACTTTTATTATATGTGAATATGTGTGTGTGTGTGTGTGAAGATAGTGCGGTGTAAATATGTGAGAGAGGTATATGTGAGTGTGGGTATGCGTGTAAATATGTGTAGTGTGCGGTATATGTAAGTGTGTGCGAGTGTGTGTAAGTGTGCGTAGTGTGTAAATTGCAAGTGAGCATAAAAAAAAAAAAAAAGAATGAATTTCAAATGACTAGGTTTTAGAAGAGATTCAAAATATTTTGAAAATGAAGTAAAACTTAAAGACGGATTTGAAATCCATTGATTTGGATTTATATGTCAAACAAGAGTGTGGATTTAGCTAAGGATTTCAAATCCCTCATCCCAAATCCCCTCCCAAATTCCCCATCCAAATGCATTCTGAGGTTTTTGGAAAAAAACAAAGCGGACAAGAAAGAGGAACATGGAGCCAAGGGGAGCCAGGAAAAAAAAAAAAAAAAAAATGGGCCGATACACGAAACCGGTGTGTAAGCCGATACACGAAAATCATATAAATTATAATTATTTTTTTAAAAAATTATAGTGTAAAATTTTTTTCTTTTTAAAAATGGGGTGGGGGGATGACTAGGGCCCGAAATGGCCCCCTATACCCGCCCTCGCATGGAGCCCGCTTTGGAGGCAACCTTTTACGCCGCCACGAATACCTGTTTTCATATAAAAAGACCATCCTTTGAAAAATGCCAATCCTTAAATCCTCGCAATTTGGTTGGTATAGAGGAATGGCTGAAACTTGTTCCATATTCCTTTGATTAAACAAAGTTCAAAGTCCCACTCATGTTTTTGGTCCATTAAGTTGTTAAAACATTGGTCTTACTTGAAACTCTAAAATTTGGGACATTTGGTCCGATTTTCGTGAAAACTTTAATTTGTTGTTGATTTGGACCGAAATATAGTATGTATAAACGGCAGCGTAGAACCCATATGGTTACCCCTAGCCCAAAATTTTCTTCCCCTAGCTCAACTAGTTTTTGGGGTACACGCGGGTAGGGAGGCCCCCTTGTCTACGCCATGTGTATAAGTTTGACACAAAATAAGAAATAAAAATAAAACAAAAATAACAAGTAAATATTGAAGAGATCTAGCCAAATTATTTGAGGACCCATCATTGAAATTCGATCTTTAGGTTCCAGATTACTTGTCAATTTTATTTAATTTTTCACCTTTTCTCGAACTTAAAATGTACAAATCGGCGAACACGTGATTATTTCCATTTAAATTTTTTAAAATCCTCCGATTTGTTGTCCACATTATCAACGCCATGGTCAAATCGAAAAATTAAATTTTTCCCATGAACGCTCGGACGAAATTCCCATTTCTTAAAGTTACTTATGTAAGACACGATTTTGACAATTTAGATGACTAAAAGTCTGCGAAACCAAGTTACCGGACCAATTTTACAATGTCCCTTTTTATTTCAATCACACAAGTTCAATAAAACTAGAAAAACAAAATTATTCTAAACAAAAAATACCTTACTGATGATCAATTGTTCTAATCACAAACACGTAATTACTAAAAGAAATAATTACAAAAACTCACCCGAGGACTAATTAAAAAAAAACCCAAAGATTTTGAAAATAAAAAATACACCTTGAGGTTTGATTCCTCTTACAAATCTCACCTTTATAAGGAAAAAAATATTTTAAAAAAAACTATGTATTTCTAGAAATATTGCGCTTTGCCCCTTAAATTTAAGACATAATCAAACCTTTTTTTTATTGTAATTTTGAAAAATCTCTGGATTTTTTTGTAATTAACCCAAACATTAGGGGGTCTTTTGTAATTATCCCCTAATAAAATTGTTTACTTTCTCGCATGACTTCTTGTTTAGAACTTTTGGTTGTCGATCGAAGCAAAGAGATCAAGAAAATATAACTCCCTCCTTTCGTAAATTTGAAACCCGAAAATATAACTCAACAAAACCCAAAAATATTATTTACTAATTATATTTAGTAAAACTAATGGAATTGTAGGAAACATCATATGTTTTTGTCCTAGGGTTTCTCTCTAACGGATTCCCCGAGCGCGCCGTCATGCTTTCACAATGCCTCTGTCTTTCATGGATTCATCCATGATCGATCATAACTTTTAATTTCTCTTCAATCCCCACCCTCTGTTTCTCTCTTTCTTTAGTGTCCTGTTTTCCCTCTTCGTTTTTTTTTCTTTGCCCGATCCTTTTCTAACCTTCTTCTCGCTTTTTGTTTGATTTTTTGCGATCTTAGCGGCTTCCTAATTATTGTGCGCGCGAAATCTATAATCGACCATCGCTTGGAACCTTTTAAGTGTTGGTTTAATATCTTCTTGATGGCGGATGATTTGAACACCCTGTACGCCCGTCTTTCCTCGAGACAAGGAGAACGCTCCTATCCAAACCGATGATCTCGCCTCGGATCAATTTAACTCTTCCTCTCCATGGTAGGGAAATTGCTTGCGCCTACGACCATTGGATTTGATCAAATCACATCGCTATTTCAAGAATCGGAATCCGAAAGGCTCCTGATTGATTGGCAACTTCATGACAACGTTGTTCTATTTACGTTTGGAAGTCCGCGAATAAGAAACGGGTTATTATGGGAGCACCATGGCTATTTGATAAATATGTGCTTCTCCTTCGCTGGTACCGATGACATGGTTTCTTCGAATCTTCATTTCCACCTCTGTCCATTTTGGATTCAGATTACATGACCTACCGTTGGTTTATTTTCAAAATCTTTTGCCGAACGGGCCGGAAATTATATTGGAAATTTTCTGAAGTTCATACAGACCCCTCGAATCATTGTCATGGGAAAATTTACGAGAATCAAGGTTGAAATTGATATAACAAAACCCCTCTGTCGGGTTCTACAATTAGATCGAAGTTTGGGAAGCGTCTTATGGGAATTAAATATGAACGTCTCCCCGAGTTTTGCTTTCATTACGGAAAGATTGGGCATATATTAAAAGATTGTGATGATTATATACTCAACCAAGGAGATGATACCCTTCCGCTCCAATTCGAAATTGGCTTCGAGCTCCCTCAATTCAAATCCTTTCGCCCTACCAAATCGACCACAAATACTTCTAACTCATCCCCGCCCATCATAACCCCACTCAAACGCCACCCGCCCATCCCTCAAACTACGCCCAAACCTCATCCCCCTTTCCCCACTCGCTCTTCATTCCAAAATCACTCAACAAACTAACCATTCACTACACTCTTGTCCTTCATCACTCTGCTCACCCCATAAATATTCCTCCTCGTATCCCCTCACCTCCTATCACATCCCACCATTCCCCAACTCTTAAATCGCTCACTCTCGCCCAATACTTTGCTAATCTCTCCTCCTTCACGATACACAATCAAACACCTTAATAACTACTCTCAATACCTCGCTCTCTAATTCCACAATTTACTCTACCACCCTACCAATCATATCAATCCCTATTTTAACCTCCTCAAATGCCCAACCCGAGACTAACTCACCTCACTCAACAAAAATATCAATTCTTGAACAATCTTGCCAACTCTCAACTACTCCATCTCGACCACTTCCTACCCAAAATCCACAAAATTCACCCCTCTTAAATGTCCATTCCTTGCATACTTTCCTATGCACCGGATACCCCGACACGAAAGCTCACTCGCAAATTCCTCAAAATCAAAAACCGTCTCGCCACTTCATCTTCATCCCTCACTCCCTCACCCCAAGCGAGAAGCTAAGCGCAAATTGCACCTTCTCTCTACAGATAATGAAACCTTGCAATTTGTTCATGTGGAAATCATTGAGAAAAATAAAAAAATGCCTCGGATGGAACTGGTCTAAATCATGATGCTTCTTCAGCTTATCGCTGAATCTGTTATGGCGGAGGTGGCATGATCGCCGCCACCGCCAATCACCATGAGGCTCATCGGTTGAACCGCCGAGGCTTGGGAACCTCGCACAGTTCAAGAACTTCGCGATATTATTCGCACAAAGTCCCCGAACTTGGTCTTCTTAAGTGAAACCAAGTGTGATATTCGCAGCTTTGATTGTCTAAAATCATCTTTGGGTTTCTTCGGCTTTTCTGTTCCATCTATTGGTCGCTCGGGTGGTATTGCACTCCTATGGAGAAAAATGCTTGACGTTTAAGCCGAGGGTACAATGACAATGGATTTATTGATGTTAATGTTAAATTTGCCCGCTTCATCGTTTAAATTAAGCGGTGTTTATGGCCAACCGGATGTTTTCTACGCCGTGCCTTCGAATCGCTTTAAATCCTTAGCAACCTCTCGCAAATGACCCCTGGATCTGCATGGGTGACTTTAACGGTCCTTCGAACAATGAATTTTCCAAAAAGAGAACTCGAACACCATGGCAAATTGCTCTCTTTCGGAAGCAATTGATTATTGTAATCTGGAAGATATGGGCTTTGTTGGACCTATATTTACGTGGCAAAGACTTGCTCTATCCCCTTTCACTCAAAGAGCGAGGCTTGATCGATCTCTTTGTAACCTCCATTTCGCACCGTTTTCCCCCGCCACCAAGTCATCAATTCTCCGTCCCTATACCTCGACCATTCTTATATTCTCATCCACCTCTCACCTCCAAACTCCCAACACTCTTGCTCGCCTCGTCTCGCCGTTTGAATCACATTGGATAAAGTCCCTGATTGCGAACGTATTATCGCGAAAATGGTCGGTTTAAATGATATTGCTTTCAAATTAGAAGATTGTCTGTTGGGCCTTATTAATTGGAATAAGCTATCTTTTGGTGACCTTCTTGAAAAAATTACAAGGATTAAGAATGAGATTTCAAAACTCAAGCAGTATCATCTCTCCTTCGGTGAAACAACTACCGACTTCCTTACACTCCAAATTGATTTGCTCTTAGAATTTAGAGATAATTATTATTTGCCACCCCAACTTTACTCCTTTTATACTTCACAACCTAAACTTTGATTCGTAACACTTTGCACCCCAAACTATGAAAATAGTTACTTTTTTGCGACCTTTGGACCATTTTACCCCTAGGCATGTATTCTTTATAAACAATAGTATTCGTTATCCCTTTAAACTCTAATTTATGACAGATTGCTCCATAAGGATAAATATATTGCATTATACAATACTCAAAAAGTTTTTACTCCTAATCAATTTGTTTTTCGGGTTTTTCGAGAAATAAGAACCCGATTTTTTCAGAATTGTTTTGTTCGTGGCATTGTTACACCTACTTAGATCCGGTCTCTATTCGAGGTTTTAAATGGATCATGTCAGGTTTCCACTTATAAACTCAACAAGACATACTTCAATCAAGATCTTATTTCAAGTATTTATCCGTATACAAATTGGGTCTTTAGACTCAAAATGAAAATAGTCCATTACGACCATATCGGCCCAACATGCTTTCGTAAAATTAATAAATCCCTTAAAATTCATACCTCTTTTGACCGAAACAAAGACCGGGTTAAGTGGTTCGCAACGCCACCATCGGAAAATTATCGCCCCCGGATCGTTTGACGAACAACTCCTCACTGCTCAACCTCACCCTCGGGGAAGATGATCTGCAAGTTATCCGACTCCTTCGAAAAACGCTCAAAGACGGCCTTAGTTCGTTTCCTACTCCCAAGGCGTAAAGTAATTCTTCAAAGGGGATTGATCAATAGTACATTATGAACACATGTTGAACAAACAACCTTTATTTTATTAAGAACTTAAAGAAAAATTTATTACATTAGTAATCTCCTTTTGGGAGGAGAATCTTGGTTTAGCCTCTCATATACCGAGGCTTGCACTCAGAAATACATAAAACTTAAAACTAAAACACTCAAAATATTACAAATTTTTTCACTCGTTTTATTTTAAGAAAACTAAGGAAAATGTTCGATGTCCTCGCCTTCCTTCAAATCTCGCCTTTTATAGATGTAAGTCCGGACTTGAAAGGCGGACTCCAAATCTTGGCGATACTTATGACGTCATCGCTTACGTCACATCCTCGCATTATTGCCTCGCCAAATGGTTTTCTTTTTTCTTCCGCGTGACTCACCCATGTGAAAGTTGTCGGGAATTTTCTAAAAAGTTGGTTTGCGTGGTCCCCGAGGAAAACGCGTTTTGTGAATCGGGCCTTGTCCTTTCCGGCCGTGGTCTTGTCGGTCGGGTTTGGGTCGAAAACCTTTCCCAAACTCGGGTTCCTTCTGTTCGGGGCATGCTTGACAGATCCTGGTCGATCTATCGGCCAACATGTGCCATATTGCGACTTTCGGTAAGTTTCTTTGCTTGCCTTTAATCTTGTTTTCCCAGAGAATTCTTTTTTGTTTCAAGAGTTCTTCCGCAAACCCCGTGGTTGATCCAAATCATCGAATTCAAAAAGAAAGATCTATTCGTCGAATTCTGAAGAACTTGAATGGATATTTGACTTTGTCCATTTCGATTAGACAAACCCAAAGACCCCATGCTCGCCTGCAGTAGAAGCTTCGTCTTGAAAAATGCTCCTACTAACATCGGTCCTTCTTCCTGAAGCCGCCTTAATATATTTTAAAGCATTTCCATCCTGGTCTTCTTAGCTTGATGAAATGAAAAGCTTCATTAAAGCCTTTCTTCGGTTCGGAATCGCACCGATAAAATACGAGTTCAAAATATATCCTCTCGGCCAAGTGTGGATTATTGGCCCAAGTCTCGTAAATCGCTTCCCCAATCCATTTTGGTAATTTTGAGATTTACGGGAATCCTGGTGACACGGTATAGATTGAAGCTAAAGCTCCAAAAGTATACCATTCATGTACTTCATTTGGATGACTTCCTGGTTTCATCCAAACTCTAGATACTTGCCTCGAGATATCAACCATTGTTTTCTCTGCGGGTTAATACCTTATCTTGTAACTAGTTTCTCCCATTGCCTCGATATACCCGCATAGAGAAATCTTAATCTCGTCGCTTGAACCTTAGATTTGCCTGTCTGTGGCCTAAGATTCAACTCTCCCTCTTTTACCCCGGAGGTCTTTGGGTTGACTTGAAGACTCGGGTTGTAACACCGAGCTTCAACATTCGTTCTGCTTTGTACACCCTGGGATGCATCACCGCAACACTTGTGATTATGGTACTTGAATCCATAACCTCCGGGTTAGAGCCCCGTACTCTCTCGACCCCTTTTTGCACCGTATGAGATGCGGCCGGAAGAGAGGCCTTGCAGATCTTAAAAACAATTGTCCTTGAGCGAACCGGCATGCTCGTATTTGACTAGAAACGGATTTACGTCACCACTGTTGAAGTCGTCCAACAACTTCGCATTGAGACATAGCGTCCCAACATCTCGTTCTAGACTCTCCAGGTTTTCCCGAGATGTCTTACTCGTTTAAGGACTTCACAAGAACGCCGTCCTTCCATCTCGTGTCAAGAAATGCGCAAGAATATTTTCATGAGATTTTATAATGACAATATCATAATCATAATATTGACATTCACTTGCCATCTAAGTAATCGAGCCTTTTCTCGGTTTTGATTCAATTTTGTTTTTCGTAAAAGCCTCGACACTTGAATTATCAATTTTTAAAGTAAACTTTTTAGCCAGAAAAAATAGAGGCCATTTTTTAAAAGCCTTTCATTTTGCAAAAAATTCTTTCTCGTTGATATGCCATCTGTTTGCTTCACCGGTGTGAATAAACCGCCGCAATATCTGCGTATGGCACTTCTTCATTTGGTGTGACCTTAGTAAGAACTGCCGCCACCAATCATCAGCGGCATCTCGTATATAGAACCGCTTCGTCCTCGTCTTGGGAATCGCAAGTTTTGGAAGCTTTTTACAAACTTCTTTAAGTTGCTTAATTCTTCTTGATGTTCATTCTCCCATTTGAATATCGCATCTTTTTTTAAGTAATGGGCTAAACACCTTCTCGTAGTATGCTAGATTGTTAATAAACATTCCAAAAAAATTAACAACTCCCTTAAAACTCAAGCCGCTTCTTTTGTCTTTTAGTGTATCCGGAAATCCTCAGTATCTTTTCCACAATATGATTCTAGAATAATTCCGATTCATCGATTTCAATTCCGAGGAATTCAATCGTCTTGTTGCGATTACGCCTTTCTTTTTCCGAAAGCACTAATCCTTCTTTGTGACAAACATCCAAAAATATTTCCAAATGTTTGAGATGCTCCTTCATGTTCTTTGATGCGATTAGAATGTCGTCGATATATACGAACATGAAATCGAAATAATCTTTGAAAAGATTATCCATCTTTCTTTGATATATCCGGGGTGCGTTAGCCAATCCCATAGGAATCACGTTCCAAATATAGTGTCCTGTGGTGTAGAAAAGTCAGAAACTTCTTATTTTCTTCCTCCATCTTAATCTGGTAGAATCCGGACTTGCAATCGAACTTTGAGAATATCTTGGCACCTTTGATACGATTAACCGGATGTTCTCTGCTTGGGGATATAGTATCCGTCGAACTCCAAAATGTCATTAATTCCTTTGTAATTAATAACAAGTCTTGCTTTCCTCTTTTGATTTCTCCATGGTTTTTCACTAAGAATCTGGACTTTTGTATGGAGAAACTCCTGGTGAAATTAACTTAAGGTCAAGATGTTCCTTAAGTATCTTTTGCATATCCTCACGATCTTCCCGGTTCATAAGGATTGGTTTGAATCTTTAAACTCGTACTCCTTTCTGAGTTTAACCTTTAAGGAAGCTTTAAGCTCGTTTCTTATCCCACCAAGCCAAAGGATCTTCATTGTAATTCCTTTGGATCTTCTTCTCTGATATCCTCGAGTGATATTTGTTCTTCTATGGTTACATCACTTTGTGGATTCTCCATTAGACTCATCCATAATTCTCCGCAATGGCTTCCTTTGAGTGACTCGTTCTTCTCCTTGTACTCGAATGAATACAAGTTATTATCCCATATCTTCCGATCCTTGGATGGAACCAAATTGTCTATAGGATAATAAAGCTTCACCAAATTTCCTTCGATCCGCCATTTTTGGATTGCGAAGTTTGGCGTCATCACCATGCTTGCTGCGAAAATTAATGGGCATTTTTTCGTAAAATGCTTCCCAGCGATCTCACGGACAATAATCTTATGATCACATAAGGTTGTGAAAATAAGTCTTCTTGTCTCGTTCTCTTGTGTGAACCGCTTGAATGTTTGTAGGAAATTGTTTCCCGGCAAAATATCTCGCACTGTGTCATGGAAATAGATTGGTGGCGTTTTACTTTGTACCATGGGTACTACCCGCTCCTCCGATCATTATTTCTCGCTTGTTTAATTCCACATTAAGGATAAGAATCCTTTTAGAGAAATCTCTTCCCGCAATAGGCGGTAAATCTTCTCCAATTTCTTTAGGAAAAACATCCGGCCATGATGCACATATTCCGCACTGAATCAATATAGGCGGCGAAATACTCGGCTTGTATTGATATAACATTCCAATAAAAATGTATATGGAGAATGGACTAGTGGTCATCTCGATTCTCGTATCTTTTATTAGCCACTGTGAACTCCATTCCATCTTGTAATCTTTCCCAGGTTTATGCTCCTCAAGAAATTCAATTCCCGGTATTAATTGTTCGGATCTTTCCCGCTACTCCCGAGATAGTCACCGATTTCACCTATCTTGAGCTTCCTTGATACCTTCCAACGATTGGTTGTTGGAGATAATATAGAACATCACAAGGAAAAATGTTATCCTTTTGAGTGATGTCGAATATTACTTCAACCTCTCGCCATCCTTCTCGACATTTCACTCTCCCCATTGTTTTAAAAACATCGGGGATGCGTTGAATCGTTTGGTCTCCTTTCTTCCCAACGGCCTAAGTACTTTCTCACCATTCTGTCTTGCTGAAAGACATCCTTCTGTGCTCAACTATGAGACTCCTACTTTTGTTGAAGACTGGTTGATCTTGAATTATCATATCAATCTCCTTAATAGTTGGAGATTCAATGATTTCTGTAACACCACCCTGGCAAAGTCCTCAAAGATTCTTGGGACTTCAATAAATTCCTTTCTCAAGAATACTTGGAATGATGGGTATTCGAGAGAGCATAGGAAATCTTGTATGTGATCGAGTAAGGCTTGTTTCCTTCTTTCATCAAATCGACTCTTTTGAAATCTTGATGAAGGGTTAGGACTCTCATCAAGTCTCGATCTCCCAAATTGTATGCAATTCTAGGATAGACATTAAATGCCAATTTCCCGCATACAAATTTCTCATGAACCGCTCCAAGGCATGAATCCTTTGCGATGCGAGATTCGCTTGTCAAAGATAGCAAGATTGAGAGGCGAATCTATTCCTTCTTTAAATGTTGCTTTAATAATTACTCTTATGGCTCCGATATGAATCCATGATAGTGTATTTGCAACTTCTCTTTTAACTCGCTTTTGATCTCTTGTATTTCTCTAATAGGGACCAACTGCATCTCGATAAGGTTACCGGTAAACTCCATCTAATGGCAAGTTCTCCATTGTTACCACTGTGGATAATTTGGTGTTTTCTCGTTTTACAAAACCCAATTTTATCCAATGCTTTTTCCATAGCTCCAATTGTAAATCCATCATAGACTTGAAGCTTTGGATCTTCCTTCATGATTCTCATAAGAGTTTTATGAGAAACCGTCGTGTGAGAGAGGAATCCCGACATATCCTCCTCGATCGTCTGTTGAAGAATTTCTTCACTCACTCGATTAATGAGTCACTTCCATCATCGAAATAGATCTCTTCTTCATAGATGCTTTCATCCGAGGGAATATCCTCAAATTGATACACATGTATTAAATCCACGATAATAGACAACTTCTTCGATTTACGGTGTGGCCTCGAACCGTCTCGACTCCTCGTTTCGATTATGCGGGCAATCCGTTGAGATATGCCCTCTTGCTCGCATGTCCGGCAATTACATCTTTGAAACTTTCATTAGCTCGTGTGTGAGCACGCCCGAAAGTTCTTCTCCCTGGATTTACTGTACTTGCTTGATTAGAACTCGATGATGTGGCTCTACTCCCGCTTGGTCTTTGGTCGTTGTCCGATTTATAGCCGGGCTTTTTGTTTTGACGAGAACCTTCTAGGTCTCCATGAAGACCTACTTCTTTTGTTGTTGCTTCCTCGGCGGTATGGATGACTTCTCTCCTTCTTCTTCTTTGTGCCGCCTTAGTTGACCTCCCACAACTGTTGGGATATCATTATCCACGCAACATGAGGAATCGCTTTGTTAATTCCTCTTAATCTCTTGTAATTCCCGTGGTGTAGAGTTGCTTGATAACACCATTCGGATAACTTGGCCTTTAGGAAAGACATTTTTCCGCCACGCTTTTCTACTTGACTCCACCACTTGTATTCCCGATAAGCATTACTCTCCGGGGACTCGGAATTTTGGCAAAGAATAGGTATGCGACTTCTTTTTCCTCAATCTTGATTTCCACCGTATTCGGTGAACAACTTGATATATTCGTCAATATGACAAATATCCAAGAACTCCCAAGGCTATAGAGGGCTTGTTTATATTTCTTTCTTTTTTCATCCTCTAATCCTCGAAATAACCCGTGCGATGAATTGGATTTTGAATAGTTTTGCCATACCATCGACAATTCCTTTAAGTGATTCCCCGATGTAATCAAACTTTTTCGTACTAGCATCGGTCATATCCCGAGGCAATCTTAACCGATCCTTCAAGGCTCATTTCAAGGAGTAAAATGAATGAATCCTTTGTAAGATCGAGGGTTCTCTTTGAATTCTCATAGATGAAGCCCATTCATCAATAAGAACTTCTATGTTTTGAAATGCGGGATGTCCAGATTTAACATCAACCCATACGGATGTATTGGGTCAAGGTGCGATCTTTCATAAGGCGTCGATAAACATTCGCCTTCCTAGGTTGTGCAGTTCCCGCAAGAGGTTTCGACCTCCGTCCCCGAAGTGGATCACTCCGGTCGTGAAATCTCCGATGTGGCATCCTCTCGTCCCGAATTCCATGATGTGAACCCGTCTTTCTTCGACGTTAGGATTAATCGGTGGCGATGGTGGAGGAATTGGTCTACCTTGTGGGTCATAGGTAACCAAAGCCGATTCTCACTGCGTTCATCTTTAAATCTACAATACCTAATCCCGCCGGATTCTCGCCAGGTCGTGTAGATCTTTAAGATTCATCTTTTCAATATCCATCTTTTTAATTTTTGATGGATTTTCCTTTGATTAGAGCAATGAGTTTTTCCTCATCTGTCATCTTTCGTATAACTTCGGTTGGTTTCCTTTTTGGTGTAAATAGGTACTCGTCCCAAAATCAATACGTTCCTTCCTCCCGGATGAACTCGGCCTGTCCTCCAGGTTCTTGACTCGTTTCAATATCATGAAGGAGTTCAAGAGTTTCCTTCGATATTTCACCATCGTCTCCATCCAGTTCGATCGATGAACTTGTGTTGGTAGATGAATATGGCGGTTGCCATAATTACGCACCGTCTTCGATTTCTCTAAGATCTTCTGAGATCTTAGATTTGTCTGAAGTATCTCGTTCCACTCGGTACTCCATCGTGAATCATTGTTCGATGGGAATTTTCATGAACCGTTTCTTGAAGGTTCATTAAGTGAACATATAAGATGTCCGTTAAGCATCCGTAATCGCTATAATATTCTCGCTCGCATTTTGCATTGCGCTTAAGGTTTCCCGTCGGCTCCTGCCTTTTTTCTTTTCTTCATGTTGGTATTCCCTATATGAAACCTGGTCAAGGTGTTCTTGTGGCATATATCGTCAATATTTGACGATATGTCTGTAAGGGTACATCTCGGATATCGGTCCGGATCCATAATTTCGGAGTAATTTCTCCTCACCAATTGTTAATTACATAAATATAATAAATTTAACTAAAAGTTCTTAATAAACCAAGGCTCGATACCATTTTCGAGATCGCAAGACCTTTGGGAGTAATCAAGGAAAATGCAATGAAATTTATCGTCCGGGTTGCAAAGTGCAACAACTTTAAAGTTTAGAGGGTAAACGCAATTCGAACTTTCATAAGTCCAGGGGTAAATTTGGAATTTTAACCAAAGTGCAAAATTTTGTAAAGTTCGGGTTGCAAATCGTATCGTTTTAAAGTTCTCGTGGCAAAGTGTAAAAACCTCGTATAGTTGGGGTGTTAACAATATTTATCCCTATAATTTAATGATATCAAATGGAAACAAAGAGCGAAGCAACATTGGTACAAAAATGGGGACAAACACGACTTTTTTCCATGGCCATGCTTCAAACGCCGTGACATCAACTACATATCTTCTCTAAAGGATAATGGGCCAACTTCATACGGATCAGATCTTCTATTGAGCAAATCATTACTAGTTATTTTGATGATATTTTCACTTCGTCCGCGCCGCTCCAAATGATATTCGCCAAGCACTTAATAGGGTCCCGACTGATTGATCACGATATGATTGAGCGTATTATGACTCCGTTCTCGGCCGAGAGGTTGTGAAAGTGGTCAAACATATGCACCCCTATAAGTCGCCGCCCCGATGGTATGAGCCTGTTTTTTCCAAAAATATTGGTCTATTGTTGGTAATGATGTCTCTAAATCTGTGCTTAAATTTCTTAATTCCGCATAATCCCCACGCTTTGAATTTTACTCACATTGTCCTCATCCCCAAGGTTAAAAACCTGATTTTGTGTCTCAATTTCGTCCTATTAGTCTATGTAATGTAGTCATAGGATTGCATCCAAAGTTATCACCAATCGGATTCGGCCTTTTCTTACGAACATCATTTCGGAAACGCAATCATCCTTTATTCCAGGTAGACTCATCACGATAATATTTTAGTGGCATATGAGGTCCACCACTCTATGAAAGCTAAAACCAGGGAAAAAAGGGACTCATGTCCATCAAGCTCGATATGAGCAAAGCTTTTGATAGAGTGGAGTGGCCGTTTGTATTCGATGTGTTAGGTCGTCTAGGTTTCCCGAGTGGATTTATTGATTTAATTCGCCAGCATCACTTCATCTTTCTCATTCCTCTTAAATGGGTCCCAATTTGGCGAAGTTAAGCCGCAAAGAGGTATACGTCGGGAGATCCCCTTTCACCATATTTCTTTATTATATGTGCAGAGGTGTTCTCAATTATTTTTGCAGGATTTACAAGCGGCGGGCAAGATTCATGGTATTCGAGTTAATCCTCGGGCTCCTAGCGTCTCGCATTTGTTCTTTGGCGATGATACACTCTTATTTGGAAATGCAACCGTGGAGGTAGCTCGATTTATTAAGTTTGCTATTAACCTATTTGGGGCGACCTCGGGACAACAAGTTAACTTCGAAAAGTCCGGAATTTTTTCCACCCTAACACAGATATAGCAATTGCTCAAGACATCTCTCAAATTCTTGGTATCCCTATCGTTAACTCTCACGGTAAATACCTCGGACTCCGTCGTTCATTGGGAAGAACAAGAAGGAAGTATTCTTGGAAATTCAAGACGGGGTTTGGAAAAGGATACGGGGGTGGAAAGAAAAAACACTTTCTCAAGCGGGCGAGATGTTCTTATTAAATCAGTCGTGCAATCGATTCCAACTTATGCCATGTCCCGCTTCAAGCTCCCCGATATAATTCTTGAGAAAATTCACCATGGCGGCCAATTATTTTTGGGGTGGATCGGCGAAAAGGAAAAAACTCCATTGGGTTTCATGGAAAAAATTGCAATGATAAGTATTTTGGAGGCTTAGGATACCGACATCCGAGAGCTTTTAATCGCTCTTCTCGCAAAACAAGCGTGGAAAATAATTACCCAACCATCATCTTTGCTAACTCGAATTCTTCGAGCCAAATATTTTCCGTCGGGTAATTTTTTTGAGGCTCAAATGGGATCAAGACCATCTTGGAGTTGGAGGAGTATTCTTGAGGCGAGACCGTTGCTGTTTTTAGGAGCTAGAAAACTGATTCGTAGAAGTGGTACAAGCACTAGAATTTTCTGAGATCCGTGGTTACCTCGTATGTCCGACTTTCGAGTTCGCGACCCTATGAATAATTTTGATGAAAACTCAATCGTATCTATTCTTATTGATTCAGATTTATCGGCTTGGAACGCACCCTTGTTCGTGAGTCTTTTCTTCCCCAAGAGGCAAATTTAATCCTGTCGCCGGCAAAACCGGATCTTGTCGTTAAATGATCTTTGGTGTTGGCATCCTTCAAAGAGTGGAAAATTTACCATGAAGTCCGCATATCATCTTGCTATGAATTCGGATATTCTCTCATCTCGTAGGCCCCAATCCTTCGAGTTCTTCACGAATCCCACTTGGAAAATCATCTGAAATTGACAGTCCTCCACGTTTTAAGATGTTTGCTTGGCGATGTCTATCAACCGCTCTCCCCCAGCCCCGATCTCCTTGCTCTTCACCACATTGACTCCGAACCATGCTCCTCAGTGCTCTTTCCTAATTGCACCGCCATCCACATCTTCTTTGAAGGTTCATTTGCAAATGATTGTTGGCACTTTGTTTGGACTTCTTGATTATGTCTCCCAATTTTCACAATCGCTTTCTCTCTTTGGTTTCAAAATGTTATTTTGCACTCATCCGAGGAAGTTCGAACCCTCTTCGTGACAATTTGTAATCTTATCTCGTACCAAAAATAAGAGCAAATTTGAACATACAAAAGCTGATCCGTCATCTGGTGTTATCTACAAATAATGTTCTTCAAGATTTTCATCGGGGTGAGAATCAACTCGAAGTGCCATCCCCACATTTTGTTGAAAACGATCCTGACTTTCTCTTCCTTGAATGGTTTCAAATTGTGTTTTGATGGTGTTGTGTCTCATGCGCATGATAATTGTGTGGGTATTGGTGTTGCTCGGTGGATAGCTCGGCCAATTTCTCTCGTATATCTCCGAAAATTTCACGGGTACTGACCGGAAATTGCGTAATTCTTAGCTCTTCGGGAGGCGATGAAATTCGCACAAAATCTGCATTTGACGACCTCTCAATTTTTGGAGATGTAGCGGCAATTATCTTGGCGACCCGAATGGAGAAGCACTTGGGCCTTCAAGTTGCCGTGTGATTTTGGAGGACATACTTAGCCTAAAATCAACGCTTTCTCTTCGTGGAATATTTTGGTTTAGGCGTACTTTTAATCTAGTTGCTCATTGTCTTGCATCTTATGCAAAAATATGTCTTCGAAGAACGTTCGGGACTCGCTCCCGGATCCCCTATGTCAATCGTTCTTTGGACGATTTCCAGCGCCTTTAATATAAATGTTCCTTCTCAAAAAAAAAAAAAAAAACTAATGGAATAACTTTTGATATAATTTTTTTACTCAAGTGTTTAGTAGTTTCTTATATTTTATATAAACTCATTACTAATAAAAACATAATTTGTTTTTTTGTTTCTACTTATCAGAAATTAGAGACCATATCCGAGTATAAATTCTTATAAAAATTACACTTGTATTATACTTGACATCGTATTTTATTATAAAAATATGAAAATTATATATTTATCAATGATGTATAACTATAAAGTTCAATTTATAGATATTTTTTCAAATAAAAACCAATAATATGGTATCTTGATTATTAAAAAAATCATAGATTTTTCTTTTTCTAGTAAAGGAATATGATCTAATGGTGCAAATAACCTCTTAAATTACTATAATGAACATAGTAATGAGTGAGTAAACTTTAAAAGTAAATTTTGTGCATTGGTATTATCATGAATATTAGATCAATATTTAAGTTATCAAATAGTTTAAGATATACCCAATTTTCATAAAAATACAAAATAACACATCACTTGAAGTTCTTTTAATTTTATTCTTACTATATATATATATACACACATTTTTAGGCTCAATCAAATCATATATTTTGCTCAAAAATTTCACAATATATTTTATATTATTAATTTAAAATATTTGGTACTCAGATTTATCATAAATAATGATATTGAAAATTTGAAAATATTTTAAGAATGTAATTTTGACATCCGAGTTTAGCTTAAATTTGAAATTATTAGATATATTATTTTAATATTTCTTCTAAGTTTTACACACATATAATCTTTCTTACTCCATATACATTTGGTTTGTCTTTGTATTTCTTACTATTGGTGATATAAATTTCATATAAGATATTTAACAATAGGCCTTATAATATATAAAAAATTCATGATGGGAGACAAGAATTTCATTATTTTTAGATAATCATATAAAATTACCGCTTATGATGTGAGATCTAAAATGAGTAATAATTGTTATTCGCAAAAACATTCTTTAATCTATATTCATCATCTTCTTCTATATTCAACTTTGTTTAGTGCATTTCTAGCCTAATAAAACAACGAATACAAAATATATAATATGAATAAATATCTCTCTTATGTCATATAATCTTTGGCTTAATTGTAAAATATGCCCTGTAACTAAAGCCCTGTGTAGCAAACAAGGACATTAAAATGTTTGATTTGCAATTTAGGACAATAATTAAAAAATATTAGCACATTGAGGACAAATTGCACGACTTTCATTTTTATTTGGGGATCTTAATTTTTCGGGCCGAAATTGATGATTGGACCCATGACATGGCGTTTTTGCCTAAGTGGACAAATTTGGAGGAAATAAAACCAATCTTCCCTCCCATGCGAAAATAAATCCCCAAATCTCCCAAATAAAACCCTACAGTCCACAATTTTCATTTCTTCTCAAAACCCTAAAATCCACTCTCCTAAATCGCATATCTGTGGAGATTTCATTCAAAAAGTGGACAATGTCTCAAGTTACTGGTCTGTGGATCACATTCATCGTAGGCGGGCGACTCTTCATACTTCTTGAACGGATGACAACCTTGGGAAAAAAGTTCCAATCTTGCCTGCACTATGATGTGAGTATATAATTTTGAACTTTTAAATCCTTAACTTATATGGGTTAAAATTATAATTTGATTGTTATGCGTTATTTGAGAAAGAATATTTTTTATTTGAATTTTAATAATTGTAATGAACTAAATTAATAGTTAATTAATTATTTAATTTAATTATTTTGGTTTGTGGCGGAGAGGAGGTGCGGGTTTTTCAAATGGGAAGATCCCCCAATGTGTAGTCGAGCTCGGGCAATCATCCCTGGTTTGCTTAGGAAGATCAATGACTAGAAAGAAGAGTTGGAGAAGGTTTCGAAATGTGAAAACATAAAGCTAAGAAGATTGGTGATCATTTTGCCACTCATTGTTGTTATAACCACCGCATTCTCATAGCATTGAAGGATGAGGGTATTGAAGGTGATTTGAAGATGTTGGCCTTGATTTTGTATTGTATAGTAGTATTTATAGATGTTGAATTCTATATTGAAGATGTTGGCTTGAGTTGAAGATGTTGGCCTGATTTTGTATTGTGTAGTAGTGTTTATAGATGTTGGCACGATGAAGACGTTGGCCTGATTTTGTATTGAAGGCCATTTGAAGATTATAATGTTATAACATCTAAATGTGCCAAACCTGGATTCTCAAATCATTCAAAAGATCTAATAACATCTTATCAATAAATGAATATGCAAAAACCATTCAAAAGATCTAATATTTGGATTAGCAAATCACTTGCGCTTTCATTGGTTACAATCAAAAAGGTAGCCACGCCACTATATCCAAAAGTAGTATCTAACAATCAAAAGTAGTCAAAGTTTACTAATCAAAGGTATCCAAAACACTTGGATGTACAAAACACTTAGTTGTTCAAAACACTTGGTTGGATCACTTCTTTGTTGGATGTCTTGCTTAACTTCATATATTTTTTCCCTTGTCAACCATTATGGGTGGTTTGGATGTCATATTGCTTGCTACCGTAAAACATTGGTCTTTCACCAAAAACACCGGAGGTCCCCTAATGTGGAGTCCTTGGGTTGCATGACATGGCATTGGACATCTAGAATTCAACATTTGGTTGTACATAGAAAAACCCTGTTGTAGAATCCTTTGAGAGGGTGCAACATAAGTCCGGGATCATTGTGTGGGAACATCTTCCGAATCACTTCTTGAGAAGCTTGTCTTTGGTGGATATATTGTAGGATTGGAACTTGAAAGCTACAACAACAACAATAAACAAGGTTAATACTTACAACAATATTATTTCTCACAAATACAACTTGAAAGCTACAACATATGAACATTAAATTCTCACGCTTGGTTGTGGCTCATTTCCACTCAAAGGCAATGTATGTTCCCCATCCTCCATGGGATTATCATAGATTTTCTCAAACATGTAAACAAGGTCAATACTTACACATGAATTGCTTCTAAACACGTAAACAATACTTACATTTGGAGGATGCTCATTGTTTAGGTCAATTTCTGAATATTGGTTTCAACATCACTTCTTTTGCCTTCTCACCGAAAATAAAAGAACAATAGTAATTAATAGATAATATGATTTATTAATTGCTACAATTAAAAAAATACTTAAAATACCTGCAATTTACTTGGAACTCGGAAGTGTCATCTGCTTTGCACACCACAAGTGGCATTGTGGCCTTGCACACCACACTTTCGTATCTCACGAGTTTGCTTCATCTTTAGCTTCATAGGTTGTTTCCCTTTTTTTTTTTTTTTCTTCTCGCTCACTCTGGCTCATCACTCTCTTCTTCTTCTTGCTCTAGATGGCCTCCCCACAACTCTTCCAAAATTTGGAGGAAGAGGTGGGATGAAGTCTAGATGACCCCAAAGTTGCTCACCATTCACTCCAAAAATTGCGACATTCTTGTAGGTATCCATACTATAACATTTTTCTACATATTGTTCTCGAACCATTTTCTCGTAAGTACATTGCACCGATTGCATGTTTACATATCGTCTCGATTTGGGCTATGAAACGAGAAGATTTATGAGGGTGATTAGGGTTTTTAGAATATGTAAGATTATTGGTCGATTAGGGTATTCTAATCGGCCCTTTGAATAAAAAACTCCACATCACCAACCATCTAAGTCATGTCACGAGTCCAGGCATCAATTTCGGTCCGAAAAATTAAGATCCCCAAATAAAAATGAAATTCGGGCAATTTGTCCTCAATGTGTTAATATTTTTTAATTAATGTCCTAAATTGCAAATCAAACATTTTAATGTCATTGTTTGCTACCGGGCTTTAGTTATAGGGCATATTTTGCAATTAAGCCTCTAATCTTTTATACCTCTATGTTAAAAATAATTTTTAAGATTCTTCTCATTAGTTTTAAAAATAAAGCTTTGTTGAAGGTTTATTATAGATTTTAATTAATTTTTTTATTATTTTATTTGAGTATAAGTCCTTTTGTAAAATTTCCAATATGTTGACTTCTTGTAATTAAAATTTAAGTTTATATTATCATATGTATTGAATAATTTCAATCAAAAGAATATATTGTTAAAAGAACTAAATCATTAACATAATCTATATTTGAATGTACAAACCTCACGGCTATATAAATTATTATAAAAAAGTTAATTAAGCTTCATAATCCCAAAATATTTTTATTATAATTTTAATAATATTTTATATTTTAGTTTAAACAATTATTTCTTGGTAAAAATATATAAATGGCCACTAAATTATATATGGACACAAAAATCATAAGAACTTACAGGATGTACTATATAGCCATTGAATATGATCGTTTGAAAAGATTATCTCCTTTATGTAATGAGTTATATCTCTCTATATATATTGCTTATTGCACCATAAATTCAATATCATATATTTTTAATTAATAAAATTTCCAATTATAATTCTTGAAATGTAATGTAGTTTAAGAAATTGAAATTTTTAATCGAATACAAAAAGACTTTTATCTTGTAACTTAACAAATAAAAGCTAAATACAAAATTAAATTGCTTGAATGATCTTATAATTATTTATGCTAGAAGGACAATTTTGTCTTATCAAAAATTCGAAAACCTTCCAAGTCATTTACACTTTTATAAATAGTATAGATATAGATTTTGATTGTGCGATTAATCTTAAAAGTTTGAGATAAACCCTAAACCCTAATAACATCCTGAATATCCCAATATTATCCCAATTATGATTTAATGCTCAATATTATATATAGGGCTGTTATGATCTTTCATTTCATGCATCTTTTTTTCTTCCTAATAAATTATGCATGGTAGATCATTATTCATCGGGTTTCTTGGGTTTTCTTTCTTTTTTCTTTTTACCCTTTTGTGTCCGGTTAAATTACATGTCACTTTGAAAGTTTGAATCTTGGTTTTTTTAGTTAATCTCAACTTTGATAGGTAATTAACAACACACTAATGATTATTTTCATAATTTGCCGCATGATTGCGGACGTTCGGGCGGTGAGGTGTACCGATTATCGAATGTTTTGAATCCGAAGGGCGTTCTACATGGAAATCCGTTGCTACACTTCGATGAAGAAACATACGTTTTATTGAATTCTGTTAAAATCGCGATTTCTAATAATCGCATACCCGCAACCAATTTTATTTACTAATTTTATTAAAAGATTAATGTAAATTAAGGTGTATTATAAATAAATAATAAAAAACAAACAAATAACTAATTAAAATAAAATTTTCGAGTTATATTAAAATATTTTATTGTATAGATAATTTGAATGATTAAATTCCTTTTAATAAAATTATTAACTATTATAATAAAATTATTAAGTGAGTTAAATATATATGAATCATATGCAACATACGCGTTTTTTACTAAAACTTTTACTAAGACTTTATTAATTATGTGCAACAAATGTGCTTTTTACTATTAAATAATAAATTTATTTTTATATAAATTATTTAAGTCACATGCAAATTATAGGTTTTTTACTAATTTCTACAAAACATAAAGATTGTTAACAATAACACCAAAAGACTATTTTTAAAGCAACATGCATATTTTTACTAAAGTTTTATGAATCGCGTGCAACACATGTACTTTTTAGTGGAGTTACATTAAACACAAATGTCTGCGGAACCGTCACTCTATTAATATTATGCCTTCACGAGCGAAATGATCTGTTTATATCCATTTTCAATCCCCTATTACGATTCGTTGCGATGGCGGGATCATCCGTCCCTTGATGAAAAATTGCACACGGGGAGGTAAATTTTCAATTGGGCTTACATTTGACTTGTTATCTTATGTTTTGTTAATTGTGCTAATTGAGTCATTTGATTGTATATTTCGGTGTCTTAGGTAGGAGAGTAATAATCTATGGACTTTACGTGATTACTCGTGGGGAAAGGGTGTGGAAATAAGAAAACGCTCTCTCTGGGTTTCCAATTCCAACACTCAAGAAAGCTATTGTAACAATACCATATTAATGGTATTTTTGTGAACAGGGTAAAATGAGTGGAGCATATCGGTTACTCAAGCACGGCTCAATCAAGTATGGCATCAATAGAGGCTCTTATTTACGCTCTTTCAACCGAAAGAGTCCGGAGCCAATGGAAACTTCGGTTGGGACGTAAAACTTGCATCAATAGCTTACCTCGGTATACAAATATATTCTATTACATCATCATTAATTAGTACATTCATATAACTTTAATTACATATTTATTTGACATATAAATATTTTACAAATATAGGGAATTGTCACGTCCTGGAATCATGACTTTACATTCCATGACTTTCTTGACATCGATTGTTGTACCAAAGAAAAAGGACCATTGCTTGTGTCCGTTTTCAATCAATCTTCTGCTCATTCTCGTTGCGATGGCGGGATCATTCGTCCTTGATGAGAAATTGCACATGGGGAGGTAAAAATTTAATTCGAAACTTACAAATAAAAAAGCTAAATATAAAATTAAATGACCTTATAATTATTTATGCTAGAAGGATAATTTTGTCTTATCAAAAGTTTCAAGAAACCTTCCAACCATCACACTTTTATAAATAATACTGATTTTGATTGTGCGAGTTAATCTTAAAAGTTTGAGATAAACCCTAAAACCCTAATAACATCATGAATATCCCAATATTATCCCAATTATGATTTAATGCTCAATATTATATATAGGCCTGTTAAGATCTTTCATTTCATGCATTTTTTTTTGATAAATTCTGCATGGTAGATCATTATTCATCGGGTTTCATCTCGAAAAGGCTATGCGAAGGAAATTCTCAAGAAGTTCTAGATAGATAATTGCAAGCCGATTAACACACCAATGGAGTGTGGAATCAAGTTATCAAAGTATGATGGAGAAGAAAAAGTGGATCCAACATCACAAAGAGTTTGGTCGGAAGTTTGCGGTATTTGACGTGCACAAGACCCAACATTCTATATCTTTCCGACTTATAAGTCGCTACAATATGGAAAATCCAACCACTACTCACATGAAGTTTGCTAAAAGAATTCTTCGCTATCTCAAAGGTACGATCAATTTCGAAGCTTATTTAATTTAACAACTAATGATTATAAACTTGTTGGTTATAGTGATAGCGATTGGTCCGGAGATGTGGATGATCGAAAAAGTACTACTGGGCTTTGTGTTCTTCGTGGGAGATAACGCATTCACTTGGATGTCAAAGAAGCGGTCGATAGTCACTCTCAACCTGGGAAGTTGAGTGCGTAGTCGCCAACTTGTGTTTGCCATGCAATTTGGGTGAAAAATTTCTTGAAGGAACTCGGAATGACACAAGAGTCAACTAAGATTTGTGTCGACAACAAGCCCTATGGCATTGGCAAAGAACCCCTGTTTCATGATCGAAACAAGCACATCGACACTCACTACCACTACATACGAGAATGCATATATGCATATCGAGAAAGGGCGATGCAAACGAATGCGTGAAGTCTCAAGATCAAATTGTGGATATCTTCACCAAACCACTCAAGCATGAAGACTTCATACGACTTAGAAGTTTCCCGAAATGACAAATCAAGTTTAAGGGGTATTGAAATAAACTTGATTTAGCCCAAGTAATATTGAGTTTGGAAGAATAGTTTTGAGATAAAAGAAAAAAATAAAAGCCCAAGCCCAAATGGCCCAAGTTAGAATTTATCTAGAAAAGTCTTATGAAAATATCTTAGATATTATTTGTAGAAAAGTTAGTAGAACTTTCAGGAAAGTAGATATTTTAGAGGATGATTAGTGGATGAATTATAGCCATTAGATCAAATAAATCCTAGACATTGGTTAGGAAGTTGTACTATTATAAATAAGGGTGTCTTGATCATTTTGTAAAAAGCCAAATTTGAGAAGAATCAATACAAGTAAACATTTCTCCACCAAAATTCTCTTACATTTCTTAGCATAAATAACCTCCCCTCCTACAAAAAAAAAATAATTATTCTTCCAACTTCCAATTCTAAATAACTTTCTTTACCTTAATTTGCAGGTTTCTGAAAGTGCAAATTTCGGTCTAAGTGAAGTCATAAGATTTGATAATTTGACAAAGCTGGATATATCTGCGAATTAGGTTCTTGTCAAAAAAATCATTGAATCGGGTGATAATTTGGAAGTTCTTATCCTCCGTGAGGTTTGTTAATGTAATAAAATAGTTTTTGCTTCTTTTTTATTGATTTATAGTAAATGGCAATTTTTTTCTTGTTATTCAGGTGGATGTACGCCTAACGGACTGACTGGAACCCCAACAGGTGCCTAGATGTCTGGATGTCTGTCCCTGCATCTTAAAAAGGTGAAAATTGACAATTTTGGTAGCACAATGATGGAGTTCGAATATCTTTCTTTAACTCCCTGAGTTCCCATGAGTTGATTGTGCAGAGGGTGAAAAATTCTTTGTAATCCTCGAAACCATATTGCGTGTTACCCCATTTCTTTGGATTTAACCTGAAAGACTTTTTTTTTTTTTTTTTTGTTTTTCTTATATGAAATGTATTCTTCATGAACATTGAAGGAGTTGCAGCAATAATGTTCCCGAGTATCACATACCTGTAATATGTGATACCTATAATATCGAGCAAAATGAGTCAAATCAATCGCCAATTCATAATAAACTGCAGAAGAATTAGGATTTGGAGCTCTTTATTTTCGTATCAATACAAGATTCCAAGGGCACAAACATCAATTTTGATTATAACTAGTGCATTCCAACTATCAACAGAGAATGTAAACTTGTGCAACAGAAATACAATTACAACAAAAAATCTCTGGCTAAATTTGTCAATTAGACGATACTAGGAAGGAGACTTAGCACAAAAAAAAAAGTGCAAGTATCTCATATCGGTCAAGAAAGGATAAGTCAAAAAATGACTATTGACTCAAATGCACAATTGTATGACTATTCCCTGGCTAGAAGCATCATGCCAGAAGATCGTTGTTTAATGAAAAGTAAACAGATTTATTAACATGACCATGAGATTCTTTTCAAAAAAAAAAAAAAAAAACATGACCATGAGATTTATCATTTTTGCTACAGAGCTCATAAATTAAAATCATGTCAATTACCAACTCATTCATCATTAAACAACACAAAATCCAAAACAGCAGACAACTTCTACTTGGGCTATATAAAGTAATTTCAATTTAAAATGCAAAGTTAGGCAAAATGCCTTGCATCAGATAAACGATAACTCTCAACTGAGATTGTAATTTCTTCTAGCCAAATACATTCATCTTCCATATCAACAAAACACTTGGCCATACCATCAGCAAGCTTATTTGCAGTTCGGGTATAAACTTAACTTCTCGGCATTGCGCTTGTTCGACTAGGATTCGAATGTCTTCCAGCAATAAATCACCGTATACACGTGAAATCTGGAAAACCCAGCTTCCATTGCTCTGCGTAAGGCAAAAATTAATGAGATCCCTTCCACATATGTGTTATTTTTTCAATATCTTGACAAATGGTTATTGGCAATAAGAAGCACGACATAGCATACGTGGGGATTACTTGTACCACTGCTTTGATGAGTATTTTTTTCTCGGCTCTCGAGAGCGTCTGTTCCTTCCAGCCTTTTAGTTTATTGGATATCATTTCCATGATAATGCTAAAAACCTCTTTTTTGATTTTCCAATGAGAGTCGGAAGTCCTAAATACTTCTCATGGTTGTCCATTCCCCTAACTCCCAATGCCTCACATATTTGTTTCTTTGAATTTTCCTCAATATTTTTGTTGCACGTCAATTCCGATTTTTCCAGATTTATTTTTGCCCGATGCTTCCTCATAGAGTTTGATCAAATCGGTCCATTTTTGTGCTTCCGTCTGAGTAGCTATAAAGAATAAGATACTATCGTCTACAAAAAATAAACGGGACACCGGTGGAGCTTGTCTGGCAACCTTTGTCCCATGTATATCCCTCTTGTTTTCAGACTCCTGAATAAGTGAAGAAAAACCTTATGCGCACAATAGAAACAAATATGGCGAAAGAGGGTCGCCTTGGCGAAGGCCTCTTTCAGGATTAAAACTTTCTGTGGGAGAACCACTAATGAGGATAGAATAAGACACAGACTCAATGCATCTCATGACTAGATTCACCCATTCGTCATTAAAACCGATTTTTATGAGTATTGCTCGAAGGAAAGGCTATTAAACTACGCAATTAGTCACCCTTTAAACTCAAACATGTGTATTCTACCTCGTAGTAACATTAAAAATAAGTCCAACAATAATCCTGGCAATGCAAAAAGAAACACTCGCTTCACTATCCACCCGTATGCTAGAGTAGAACGCCCGACGTTCCAATTAGATTGGATTTTATTCTACTTGTAAACAATTTTATTGGAAATTATAATAATAAAGGTATTTTTTATCTTATGTTATTTTGCATTTATCACATATTTGCACGTATGATAAAGTCCTTAGATCAATTTAAGCTATGAGGTATGGTCGAAGCATTTGATAGCGATCATGTAACATGCCTCTAAGGCTTTGATCTAAATTTGTTTCAAGTCGACGTTAATAAAATACGAGTTCGAACGGGTGGGTGCTTTCTAAAATATGAGCATGACTTGAAATTTATTTGATTATGAATTTTAATAAATGTAATATGTTTTTAATCAATGATAAACCACGTGCATAAATTAATATATTATAGTTGTGTAATTCGCATAATCTTCTTTTTTTATTTTTATAGGAAATTCACATAATTTATATTTTTTTTTTGAGTTACGCATACACACTTCACTAGGGATAGAACCCTTGACCTCCCACACATAGGAGGGAATGATACCACTAGGCCAAATAGGCTGGTGGTGCATAATTTATATTGACACGTCTAATTGTTAGAATAGACTCCGAATTTAGATAATTTTGTATAGTATTTTGGCCTTTTAATAAAATACAAGTTTGACTCAATTAATTAATTCCCAATTATAAGCACGACTAAATATTTATGAGAAAGTATCTCGTGAGACTCGATTCACGGTTTCTATCCGTGGGTCGCCCAGTCGATCATGTCAATAGGGAATCGCGGGTCAACAAAAGGTTAATGGTACGGCAAAATTAGCGCGGTAATATTTTTTTTAAAAAAAATAATACTTTTGAAAAAAATAATTTAATTATAAAAATATAATATTTTTAATAAAAAAAGTGACATGCTTTGTTAAATATGTTGTGGAAGATGATGGAAATAGGCAGTATGACAAGAAATTTTGTTTTGACATAAAGACTTTGTAACAATTTTCTTTTAATTAGAAAGTATAAAATAATATAAAGTTATTTTATTAAGTTTTATAAGTTTCTTGTTACTTTTATTACAATTTGGATTTATATTTGTTTAGGAAGTTCCCGATAGAAATGAAGTCATTTTCGGTTTTTATTTTTTTTATGAAATTATTCTTTTAAAACACAACCAAATAATTTTCCAACACAATCACGCGAATCTTGTGAAAATACACTATAATCACATAAATCAAATGTTGTAAAAATTGGGCTACCTGGCGCCCGACTAGGCGCTAGGCGTCCCTAGGCCGATCCAATTTTCCTAAAATTGCCGGAAAAATCGGGGCTAGCGGCCTGAAATCGGGCTAGGCACTGCCAGCGACCAACAAATCATGCCTAGGTGCCCGCCTTTATATGCTAGGAATTTCATTTTATATTTTGTTTTATATTTTGGAAAACTTGAAAATGTATCAAAAAATTAGAGTTATTGGACCTTGAATGGAAATTTTGCAAAGTTGGATGACAAAATTGCAAAATTTAAAACTGAAAAAGGACCTCTGTAAATTTCAAAACTTGGACAGTAGTAACTTAAAATTATTATATTTTAAGATAATAGCAAACGTTTAAAGGTTTGAGTTAAGAAAACCAACCCTTGATAGTCTAAGTACTCAAGTGAGAAATTTGAAAGTTTAGGGACCAAAAATGAGATTTTCAAAACCTAGGCGCGCTAGGTGGAAAAAATCGGCCAAAAATGGTAAAAACTAAAAGAAAAGAACGGAAGAAAAAAGAAGAGAAAAAACAATACTATTTCTAGGTGCCCTATGCCCCGGACCACCGCCGATTAAGCGGCGTGGCGATTTTCGCAACCTTGGTCCTCGTAAATCTATGTCAAAATATATTCGAAAATTACAACCAAACATAACCATGACATAAATTGGACAAAAATCAAACATATTTTCATTAAGCACACGAAAATCAATAAAGTTTGAAAATTCATTTTCTAACATTAAAAACTATAATTGGACTTGGAAATATATCCGTACAACGGTACAAGGACTAAGGCTTTGTTTATTTATGTTTCTAAACACCTATTCCCACATTCTATAACTATCCATAAAAATGGAATAATGTTTGTTTATAAATTTTCCATTTTCCATTTTTCACATCTCAAACCTATAATTTCAATTCTCAATTATTGTTTTTTATTGATTTACATTGTAAAATTTATAAACAAATATAATTTCATTTCTATAAATACTTAGAAACTGGAAATGAGCACTTTTTTCTTTTTTTTTTTGACGGCAACTGGAAATGAGCACTTGAAAATATAAACAAAATAGGTCTAGTCTTTATGTAGGTTGAACAAAGAAAAGCGCGCTGTTTGCAAAATCGCTAACATATGAAAAGACAGCGACTTTGGAACAACACTACCACCGTCCGACGCTTAAAACCCTTTTCGATAACTGAAAAACACTCTCCACCGTTGATCGTCTTCAAGCTCATCGTCAACATCACCGCACACTGTAACGGGTAATATAATCTATTAATCCTTTTTTTTAAGCTTAAGCAAGAAATAAATCAGTATCTATTAGCCTATAACCAAATTGCGCCATCTGCCTTGTTATCGGACTCACTCTGCAATTTTGGCAGTTTTCTTACTTTGAACTGTTTTTGTTGAAAATCCTGCGTGAGTTTTTTTATGCTGAAAGGTGCGTGTTTTTGAATTTCAGGATTTTATTAATAGTTTGATATAAGGGATTGGGTGGTGGAACTGAAAACAATCGGAGGTTAATTTGAATTTAAGTGTTTGACCTAAATTGACACAATAAATTGAAATTAATCTCCAATTAGTTGGAGTGAATGGGGAGTTGGTCATGGGTGGAGGTGGGTTATGAGCTGTGAGGTGAGATTTATGTTTTCCCAATGCATAAAAAGAAGAAGAATATGCAAAGTAAGAATAAGAATATGCAAAGTTCTTCAGTTTATTCAATCTGGAAAATGGATCCTTTTAGAACTAAATTTCATAGAATTTTACTTTGTAAGTTTTACAATAATGCCTTAGTTTCTATACTATGCATCAACATTGGATGTTAAATTTCAAGGATTTTCTTTGGTAGACGTTTTGTAGGTTTGCTTGGGGAGTAGATAGTGTCATAGTGTGTGCTAAATAAGTGCTCATTGATTCCTCGCCTAGCCATTGTGGTGCTTTATCACTCAAATATTGACACCCCCACCCCTGCCGATGCTTGGGGATTCTCATTGACTTTTTAGAAGCTATCCTGATGTTTTTCAATGTACTAATTTGAAATATGGGATTTGACAGAAAAACATGGGATTCGGAGACCGTGGAGTAATTGGTGATAGATGGTCCTCAAGGATCCTTTGGCTCTGTGCATTTGGAAGTGCTATCGGTGCGCAGTCGAGCGATGTATATTGTTTTGATATTATTGTTGTCAGCGAGTGTCTATATGTGGATATGGTAATACGTGTGTTATTGAATGTGCATGCAAACTAATAATTGGTACTTAGCTCTTCAAAATTGTCTTGGTTTATCAGTCTATGCTGTAAAATTTGTTGTCTGCCAAAGGTTGAACTTTTATTGTGTTGTAATTCATTGTTATCTTTCTCGAAGTTGCAAGGCATGGGCAATATAAAGGTGCTTTCTTGGTGGGATGCATTTTCTTTGCTTATATGCGAAACGTGACAGATAATAATCTTTCGAGGGAGTGCACAAAAGTTAATGTTCCTTACAGTTAATGAGGAAGCTGCTAGTGAATTTCATGCTTGTCATAATGTTTTCGCAATAGTTATCGTGCCTTTGAGAAAATTGGCTTGTTGTATGCATACATAAAAACATAAAAAATAAAATAAAATAAAAAATTAAAATCTTAGTCTGTTTAGCATGTATCTTCTTCTCATCATTGGGACCCATATTCTGGAAAATATCTACATTGAGAGTTGTCGAACATATTAACGATTTTCATCTTTAGTCAAATCAAGTGCTGGCTGCATTGAGGGTTGTTTAGCATGTTGTGGAATTTTCTCCTTTAATGAGATGAGCTGGCATGGCTGCACGAGGAGGTCCTCTATTTCCCATAATACCTTCGGTGAAATTTTTAGAAAAAGTCAATCTGAATTGCATGACAAAATATATATTGTTTAGACAACCATGAGATTCCAGATTATTCCTGCATGTTGGAGGAAGATGTCTCTGCAAATTATGAGTGGGTTGGTAATTCCACCTATAGTCTTTCAGAAAATACCTTGAATTCTCTTAACACTTACTAAGATACATGTGGTAAGAGTAGTCTCCCTACCCCATCTTTTCTTTTTTTTTTTTTTTTTTTTTTACGTTTTTCCTTTTTGGTTTCGTGCTATGTAGAATAAAATTACTGGAGAAGAATGCATGCAAGAAAAATATATATTCGTAAGTGTTACTATTAGGTTAGTGGAAAAAAATTCCAGACCTAGTACGTAATAATTCTCTCTAACTTTTGTTTTTTTCTCTTCTTGATTACTTATATTTAAAAAAAATGACAGAGGGAGAGGAAGAAGAAGAAGAAGCTTACATATTCTAGTCGTCTACTTTTGCAGGTCTTTACATGGTAGCGGTTGAAAGACAAATGCAGAATAGAGAAAAAATGATGGCTGAAGCACTGCGAGCTGCTGAATCAGGTTCCCAGGGTGGGGAATAAATCTGAATCTAGACTAGTCCAAATGTTGAGTAGCACATATTTTTCCCTTTATGTTTAATTACAAGCTTGTAGATTTTTGACACTATAAATTTGATCGTTGAGCTTCATCTCTAGATGATCACATGCATGTGGATCGATATATTTTCTCTTTATTGAGTTAATAAGAAGTTTCAATGACTCTTGACATTATTTGGCTTACAGGCATTGTAATTCCTGCTGCTATCAGTTACGAGCAACGAGTAACTTTTTTTCATTTTCTGATTTGTTGCTTAATTTTTATTTTTTGTTCTCTTTTCCCACCAAGAGGTCTTGACCAGGGGCCTTTCAAGAAAAAAAAAAAAAACAAGTGTTGCTGATGGTTTTAGTTTGTTTGAGCCTTCTTTCTGCTGATATTTGCCGTCGTCGACTCTGTAATGCAGCAGAGCTACAAAATGAGACAGACTCATCTTTCTTGCTGTAGATCTTGCTGTAGTAGATGGTAGTAACTAAACTTTGATGTTTGTTGTGTATTTGCAGAGTTACTTGTAGTGCCCCTTGTAACTAAGTATAGCACAAGAAATCAAATATTCACACTAAGTAAAAATATGAAGATTTCTCATACAACAATGTTTACATGTTGATACCATTTTTTTCATCTGTAAATTCTGATGACTACAACTAATACCTGCAAAAGTATTAACATCACCTAAAATTCGATCGCATTACCGGGGCAACGAGGACGACCTTTGAATCATTTCAGGCAGAATTCTAAGAGAAACTGGCGAAGAAACAGAAGCAGAGGGCCGGAGGAGAGGCGTACCAACCCGACTTGAAGTCCCGTTAGCAATTTTGGAGTGATCATTAATGAAAATATTAGGAGGTGTTTGCATTTCGATTTCTGCACCCGCATTAGGCCAAATCGAGGAGTATCTGGCAACTGATCGTCATATTCTTCGACTGATATCACGGTGCTTGTGTCCGTGTGCACAGTCGAATCGTCTGCAAAACCGCCTAATCTTCTCCTTCTGCGAGCTGCCTTTTTCCATCCGTCAATCGTTTCTCGTATTCTCTGTGGGATTAGGGCTGCCTTGTAGTTTGATCCCATCTGGCCAAAAAGCAAATAAAACCAAGAAATGATTAGTTGTAAGCAAACAACTATTTTTTTCTTTTAAAAGCTGATAATCACTTTTTTGGAGTTTGCAAACACTCCCAATATAATTGTGGAGCTTGTAAATGCAACATTCTATTCAGTTGATTAGTGCATAATACTTTAGGTAAATTACAAAAACTACCCTTGAGATTTTGTCTAATTACAAAAGATTCCAGTTATCTTTCAAAAATTACAAAAAACCCCTTTAGTCATTACAAATATCGCCTCGAAGTTTGTTTTTGTTTTACAAATACCCCTCAACAGGTGCAATTTGTAAAATAGAAGCAAAAATCAAGGTGATCTTTGTAGTTTTGAAAAATAACTAGTTCTTTTTCTTTTTCAGTAACTAGAGGATAGTTTTTGTAATTAACCGTAATACATTTGCACGATGCCATTCTTGATCTGTCGGCCTTTGTTGATCAGTATGTTTTTTTACCTGAGTAACCAATGCATAGAGTGGCAAGGTGCTGTAGCTGCATAAAAATTGTCCCGTCAACCTACGCAACAAAACTTAACGTCTCAGCCTATCGACGCTAAGCAAAGTACAAATTTATATTCACAGATGAAACGGAAGGCATATCGTGTAATATCATACGCATACCCCAGAATTAGTCGTAGATACACAAGGAAATGGTTCTTTATGAAGCAGGAATTGTATCCAAACTGCCACTGTAATTAAAGACGAAGCTCAATCAAAATTTCCATTTATATGCACAAGAAGCTCCAACTACACCACAAATTGTAGACTTAAGATGCCATTTTTGGAGAAGATTTAATTTAAATTTTGAAATTCTAATCCAAAATAACTAAATGAGAAACACATGCAACACAAAACTTCAACCTTCTAAACTTCCATTTCATTCTGTTCCATCACACTCCACAACATTTTCATGCCAAAATTTTGAGTTGTGAGTAAAAAATCGAGATTGGAAAAAAAGGGATAATTAAAAACACCCCCAAGGTTTGGGCTAATTACAAAAAAATCCAGAGATATTTCAAAATTACAAAAACAACCTCTGGTTTGATTTTGTCTTAAATTTAGGAGGTTAACTGTAATATTTCTACAAATATCAGGGTAGTTTTTTGAAATATTTTTTGTTTATGAAGGGGAAGATGTAAGCAGAATCAAACCTTAAGGGGTTTTTGTAATTTTCAAAATCTCTGGGTTTTTTTAATTAGCCCAAATCTCAGGGTTTTTATGTAATTATCCCAAAAAAAAAGAACCAACAGCAAGGAGGAGGGAATAATACCCAGAACCAAAAGAAAGAAGCTAGCTCGAATGCATTCTGCACATGTAAACACAGGAAGATTAGCGTCGGTTACATAACTGAAGAATTTCAAAGAAAAATTAATCCATGGTTCAGAAATAAAATTCCAGGAGAACTGGCTAACCTGAAAAAGGATAAAATGAATCAAGGACAACAATAATTCTGGCTTATTAAACCAAAATAGTTCATCTCTGAGTTTAAACTTAGGTCTCAAGAAACTCCCACTTATTCCAACACTCTCGAGCGCCAGGGTTGCAATAACATGCTGCAGTTTTGTGCCCACAAATAGGACAAGCTGCAAATAAACACATTACATACAATGGAATGAAATAAATTTTGTCGAGGACATAATATTGAGCTTCATATCACTTTCTTTGTACATCAATAAAAAACTGGAAAATACTTATTTCACTTTTAGTTGATCAAAAATATGACGAACTTACGAAGACAGGAATTAGTGCAATCCAGAAATAGAGATTAGAACCTGCAAGTTTCAAAGTCAACCAGCCGTAAAAATTAGCTAAATGATTACATGAAATAGGTGAAAAAAGTAAGATTAGAAATTGCAAGCTGCATTTGAAGCAAAAACATTTATTCAAAGTGATACGCAGAAGAAAAAAAAGGGGATAACAATATCAGAGAAAAAGTAAGCAGTCTTCATTTCCGGGCAAATGACATCGAAAAGCAAATTGGCCAACCAACTTTCCCCAGTAACAAGGGAGTTAGTTTACTTAGGCAATTAATGCTCCACCATTTCCAAATAAAAATGAAAGCAAAAGACATGGAAGCTTCAAAGTTCAAACCGACATACCTTTCACATTGAACAACATAAAAGCTACGACAAATCCCCAGAGCCGGGCACTGTAATTATTCAACAAGAAAGGAATGTCAGCAAAGCCTCTACAGCTGAGGTTTTGCACTCCAAATATGATGTAACTAGTGGAAGCTCAAAAGTTGGCTATCAATGTATTATACATTTTAGCAGTCGCATATGAACTTCAAGATTTGAGCAATAAGAATATTGATAAACATACAAGAATGAGAACTTTAAAATAATCAGCTATTCTAATGATATTTTGCCTTACCTAACACCAACTATCCTTTGAAATTCTTCTTCCATGGAGCGAATCATATAGCTGTGAAAATCATATTTTGGTGTGAGGTTGTGGTTCTGCCATAAACAAGAAAAAATAAGATGTAAACAGACATCCTATACATTTATTGCCAATCAAAATATCATATAATGATGTCAACCATCTTGCTATCATGTTTACATACCGTAATGAAGCCTTGACGGAGTGTAAGGTAATCGGCACGGACCACTGAACGCCCAAACTGTCTGAAGAAACAAGTCTGGATGTTCCAAAAATAATTTCAATCAGAACGTCGGTTGATAAATATGTGTCTTTGGCTGTATGATAAAAGTATGGATAGGAACATTAAATTCACATCTTCATTTGGCAGTTGTTTATTATTCTTTCAGGAATGTTATAGTGTAATTAGTGAACTGAATCTTGGTGCAACTTGAATCGGTACATATTTTTGAATTGTTTATATGACAATAGTAAAATGAATCACTACAAATAAAAATACAGTGGGAAATAAGTGAACCCACCACCCAAACAAAAAATCTGCTCCTGTCCGTGGAATTTGACACATGGACTCTGACAAAGGTCGATTGCCTTTGCATTGTAAGTGCTCTGGTGATTTCTGCAAGAGAAATGAATATAATAGTCGGTTATTATCCTATCTTCCCACGATTTACACTCAAATCTTACATTAACTTGACCGTTGGTCTACTCGTAACTTATCAGATCAAATGAATTATTTGTTCTTAAACAAAGCAATAGCAGTACTATGTCAAAGTTTCCATCATTAAAAACTCTCTCCTAAAGTACTATATTTCCATCTTGAATACAGGCATTTATTTCATTTTCATAATTCCTTTACTTTTAAGATGCTATTATGGGTCCTTTTCAATTTTCATCCTTTTGAGAAACTCCTCTATATTGAAGTGATTCGGCAGTTCCAGAAAGCAAAAATGAGAAGGCTGGATTTTGCGAATTAAGATTTTACAAGATAAAACTTCACATGAAAAACAGTTATGAGATACCGTGTAATGAATTATGTCTGTTCATGTGAGCCTCATCCTCCCAAACTCTCCAACTGTGGATCTGCAAGAGTTATTGAGAAGCAATTAGTTACAACTTATGAAGATACAAACATAAGTAATTGCATCTAAACATCTTCAAACACGGAGTCTTACATAATGAGCTCATATCCAAGTAAAGTTTGCAAAAATATGGCATTAAAGAACCAAATGGTAAGAGAAAAATTATCAAAGAAAAAGATTAAAAATATTAGACACCACAAACATAGCTCTTGGCTGTAACTGAAAAATCAAAACACCACCTTTACAATTGCCAGCAACATTGTTAAGCAGCTATAAGATATGTGCGTAACTGCCATAACAAAGATGAACCGATGGAGTTGCTCGAGGCCTTCATATGACACAAATGGTTCGTAATTCTGCATCAAAAATCAAACCTAAATACTTTTTAGTAATCCGTGCGGTGGAAGTTGATGAAAACACTTGCACACACACATGAATATATAAGGACGTAAATCGTAATGCATCATCTCTAAAATGAGCGAAACAAAACGAACTGGTGCTCGCATGAAGTTCCATACTGAATTGACTAACCTCCGGGCAGGTATTCAGATTTAGACCAGTCAGCATTCTCCTATACGAGTGAGGACCGATGAAAGCCACCAAAAGTTTCCGCTCCTTCAAGCTATTATTTTGTCGCCCCTCATCGGATTCGTGGTCGGTGCATGGAGTAAATACACTACCATAGAACTTTGATGGTATGCAAATATTAGATATAATGCTTGAAGTTGCTGTAAGGAGGAGAGATATGAAGCCAAGAAGCATCAATTCTGTTTCAAACGAAGCTCGATGTTATAAATTAGGAAATTAGCCAAAATAAGTAATATTTCCTAACATTATTCATTACGATATTGCACGACGAATAGCTATTACCTTCCTTCATTTTCTCCACAGCTGCTAGCAGAGGTTTTCTATTAGTTTTCTTCAACCACTGAAATGATAAGAAACATAAGCTCAAGGAAGATGATGCCAGAAAATAAAGCAAAATGCATCAAACTCATTGTGACCAAGTCCAAGGTTGCAGAAATAGCTAGGCACTAGTCGGGCGGCAACCCAACGCCTAGATGAGCACCTAGAAATAGTGTTATTTTTCTCTCTTTTTTTTTTTTTTTTTTTACCAATTTTTGCCGCCTGGCCCGCCTAGGCGGGCACCTGGCTAGGCCTGATTTGTTGGCTGCCCTAGGCCGATTTATTGCCAAAACGATTTATTATGCTGATTTTAGAAAATCGGATCGTCTTAAGGCGCCTATCCAATTTTTACAACACTAGGACCAACATCCTATGACAAAACAAAATGAATCTTAAACTCCTGGATATTTAATGTAATCACCCAATTCACCCAAACAAATGCTTATGAAATGATCTCACAACAAAAGGTCAACTCAGTCGAGCTCGAAAACAAATACTTCAAAGCCTTTTAACAGCAAATTGTTTGAAATGCTACATACCATTTTGATCCTAAAACACCTATAACCCAAATGTGACATATCACCAAACAATGTCTGCATTAAAGAAGGAGCCAATTTTAAACAAGCACAAAATGTCACTTACATTGCCTAATCGGTGAATCGAGCGCTCAACTAGCAATGAGACAACAATAAATATGGTCAATACAGAAGCAACCGACCATGTTGGAGTCAAGCCCAGTGATCTCAACTCCTTTGAACTGTCTGATTCTAACATCCTCAACTAAACCCAAAAATAACTAATCCCTGCAACTTTATAATGTGGATATTGAGGGTATCATATCATTCCAAGAATCGATAAAAGCTCAAAATCAAGAACACCACAGTTGACTAAACATTGTACCTTTTAAGCCCCATATACAAAACGTAATCAAATTTGTCCTTAAGAAAATAGATAAAATTGAAAATGGGATTCGTTTGAATGATATCATAAGCAAGAAAGTTTTTTTTTTTTCCTTTTGTCTTTTATGGAAAAAGAAACAATTTTTTTGAACTCAAGCGGCAAGCCCGCATCCAAAAACCCACAACTTATTTAGCTATGGGTTTCCATAAAACTGAGGAAGAAAGGAAGAAAAATGCAGAGTAGTTTGAACATTCGTAATCTATGAAACAGTGAGAAAAACCAATCTGGCTTGTTTCTCCATGTGTGTGTGTGTGAGATTTAAGTGAGAGCGAAGTGTAATGAGCTGGAGCAGATGTTTCCAAGTAAATTCTGGATCTTCCAGGCTTAAACTTTGTTCTTTCTTCCATTTTTATACTGTTCCAACATGCGAAACTCTCGCTCTCTGCCATCCTCTCTGTTTTTTTCCCGACGCTTTATTTCAACGCAGGCCTTACGACGTCGTCTTGTATCTGACTAGGCAACTTTTCTTTTTCTCTTTTGAAATAGCAGGACTCAGGTTTAGTATATTACTGAAAAAGAAATTAAGGCCTTGTTTGTTTATGTTTGTAGCGCCAATTTCCAATTTTCAACATTCAAAAATGAAATCACGTATGCTTTTATTTTTTTCCAATAAAATCATCATTTCATTTTCCAATTTTCACATAAAATAACATCTCAAACCTATATTTTCAATTTTCAACCCTATACTATACCATATATCGCTTTCATCAATCACTTTCTCACATTTTTATCCAATTATACATGGGGACCCTACATTACCAACTCTATCTACTTAAAATATTACTATTTTTTAATTATATATATTTAATGGGACCCACCAACCTACAATCTTCCAAATATAATATTATATATACAATTAAAAATTCAACCACTATCAACTTTTCAAATTATTATATACACAAAATACTATTTTAAAACTACTCAACCAAACATAATCTCATTTTCAAACATATATAAAATTCATTTTCATTCTCTCATCATCCAAACATAATTCCAGGTTTTCACACGAAAAACTAATAAATTCTCCAAATTCTATTTCCAACACTAAAAATTAGAAATAGTTCATGAAAACATAACCATACAGTTTTCACAAAATAAAAAAATAAAGTATTTTATTAGTTTTTTCCAATTTGTTGAATGAGTTGACTTTCTGCCTTAAGAAATTTTGTGCTAAATTCTAAATTATTATTTTAATAAGTTGGGGAATATGAGCTAGTGCGAGATTCACAGATATGTGTGCGCGGTGGCATGCGTATGCCCAAAAATTATTATCTGCTTTAGACTAAGTCTCACCATTTTGTTTTCAAAAATGTGTTTCTTGGTAGAGATAGGTTTATGATGGGGAGTGATTCATTCCACACTGATTGAACACGCCAAAGTGGTAACTGATTGGTATGAATGAATGGAATTAGGTTGGAATGGAATGAATTTAGGAATGGAATAACATTAGGAATGGAATGATGTAGTATTACTATTCTTATGATTGGTATGTCTAGAAATGGAGAAATAAATGGATGACTAATTTTTACTTGATTTAAATATCTTGATTGGTAATTATAAATTAATGATAGTAGTTGAGAAAAATAATTTTAAAATATCGAATTCTCTTAAATAAGATTTTTAAATAATTTTTATTAAATATGTTATTCGTAAATTGATATAAGATTATTTTAATGTGTGCTAAATAATATATATATATAGATAGATTTATATCTATGATATCAAAAATATTTTATATAATATTTTTTAGGGATAATTACAAAAATACCCACAAATTTGGGCTAATTACAAAAGAATCCGGAGATGTTTTAAAATTACAAAACAAACCCATCAGGTTTGATTATGTATTAATTTAAGAGGGTAACTATAGTATTTTTATAAATATCGGGGTTTTGAATTTTTGCTTATGAAGGGGAAAAATATATGAGAATCAAACCTTAAGGGGTTTTTTAATTTTAAAAATCTCTCGGATTTTTATGTAATTATCCCAAACCCCAGGGGTATTTTTGTAATTATCCTATTTTTATAAGAAAATATAGAAAATCAACAAAAGAATTTTATATCAAAATTTTGATTTAACTATTGAATATTGATAGAAATGGACTATGATTTATTAAAATATTAAATATAACTTATATTTAAATTATAATTTTTTATTTATAACACTATTTTTCAAAAATATAGATTATATCCAACTTTTTTAGTTATTTATAGAAATATAATTTTATTAAAAATAAAATTTGAGTCATTTTTGATGATTGGGAATAGCTAAACCTACGGGGAGAGGAGGAATGGTCATTCCCATACTTTTGGGAATAGGGATTCCCATGGGAATGAGTATTCCCATTACTAAAACATACCAAACATGTGAATGGAAATGAAACAAGGAATGCTCATTCCATTCCTACCCTATTCCCACATACCAATCATGCCGTAAGGGATATACACGAGGATTAAGATTTTTATTTCACATTTCTATTATTTTATTGTATGGAAATGAATGTCAATGATGTCATAATCGTATATACGCTATTCATCAAATACAAAAAATAAAAAATGGAATATGAGATCTGACTCATGTTTAGGTCAATCCATCTCAAGAGGTGTCTTTTTCAGGATCAAATTGTGAAGCTCAACCCAAAATGGATGGTGCCTCTAAAACGGGTGCAGCCCACATATTAAGATACTACACTCGATGCATATAACTTCATTGTAATATACGCTCTTTTAAATGTCTTAATTAATTTTACAAAATGAGATTTTTAGCGATACCTTACCATATGTATTAGAGTGTTATACTAATTTTCTCTTTGCAAAATAATATTTCAAATTAAATTTCATTTAGTTAATATATACATAATTATATGTACACTAAATAATTAATATGAGATAAGTAAAATTCACAAAACGCTAAACAATAAAAAGAAAATAGAATACGAATTGATTGTGGGAAGAAGTGAATATATATAAGGCACAAGCACACGTGGCAATAAAACAACTGCATCAATTAAGAAATCTAAAAATCCCAACTAAACAATAAAAAATGTGCATGGACTAGTGGATTTTCGCATGATTGCGTAGAACGTGGATCCAGGAAACAAGAACAAACTCAAATTTCAGCTATTAATTCATTTTGAAAAATTGTTGCATATATCATTTATTACATCATAATATGAAAGATTGGTTAATTAATGTGTTCCAAACTTAATAGCGTATTTATATTATTATTCTAGAAAAAAAAAATCACTCTCAGTATCTGCTCCGTTTCTACATGGAAAAAAATTAAAAATTATAATATGGTCATGTATAGTAAAGTGCAACATGTTTGAAAATAGATCTGTATTTGTATACCTCACATGCTGAATGTATCCTGATTATAAGCAAAAAACCACTTGATAAGGGAACTCAATTATTATAACTCACCTGCAAGTTTTTGTCAACGTTTATTTATCATTTATCAAACTTTTTTTTTTTTTTTTTCATTTTTCTCAGTATCTTCTGTATCTGGACTGCATGAGCCAAATTCTTTAACAATAATTAAAATAACAAAAGTCAGCTCCTTCTACGTTTTCCAAATGGCACAATAAATTTCTTGTTTTAGAATAGTACGCACACTGACTTTTTTTTGATTAATTCGGTATCCAGTCCAATGCTTTAATTATAAATTAGTAATTTTTATTTTATTTTATAATAAAAAATCAGTGTATTGTATAAGATATTTTGTGTCCCAAGATGGCCTCAAAAGAATTTGCACGTAAAAGAATATATAGAAGAACAAAATGAATTTAAAGTTCTAAACCTATTAACTAATGATAGCTGCACTCTACCAGCAACTCAAACCTTCATAGTCCCTTGTTGACTGTCATTTTGGGCCTGTTGAGTGTTCACTGTGTCCATCATTTTGGGCCTGATCGATCCCAGTTGTTTACAATTTTGGGCCAACTGATAAATATGGTTCATGTATAAAATTAATCAATATTCCTTACGCAATTGAAATACATGACATTTTTAATATGCTTTTTATGTCAACGGAAAGGCCATAAAAAATTAAAATTCTGTAATTTTTCTTCAAAATAACTACATAATACTTGAGAATCATGCACTGTTTCTTTATCTTACCTTCCAGATGCATAGGATTATATATAGTCCTGTTTTAAATAAAATATATTTAAAAACTTTGATTTCAAGAGGAGAGATTCTTCACATAAGTTTAAACCTCAGGAAACCTAAATACCAACCAAAACCTCTTGAGGATGTTGATATTCAAATTTCCTATATCATCTGAACGTTACTTTTGCTGGTTCTACTCTACCACTATTATTATTATACTGTTTATTTTGGCAAATACTAGTTTGCCTACTAATAAACAAAACGTAGTTTAAGAACGGATGCATAAAAATTAAGTGTTGGGAGAACAAGACAACTGAAAACGTATTGATCAAATATCTGATGCCTTTTAGGCTTTAAGTAGGGTATTCAACGTAAATGTCACTTGATTTTCAAATTTCAGAGGTTACAGAGCCCAAATAATGTCAACAAGGAGCTAATCAGTCACTATTGAAAACAAAACTTGGTGAAATGCTGTGACACTATATAATAAATAGATGGGGTAAAAAACATGGGCACCGAAAAACATTACACAGTAACGTCTGTAAGAAGAGCTACCAGAAACAAGACTCTAGGACTCAATGGCTGGAGGTTTCGTTTCCAAAATATCACCCGTCAACTCCTGCTCACTGAAAAGATCCGTTTGAATGGGAACATCATCTATCTGCTGGGACGAAATAACATCATCAATAGCTCTTCTAGCAGCAGAAGCCTTATCATCATCAACAGCCTTTTCTTTCCCCTCCTCAAGTTTATGGGAAGCTTCGTCTTCTTGCTTTGGTGGTGGAACAAAAACGGTATTTTACCCCTCTGCCAATCATGGAGAATCATCTTTGCAGCAGTCATGAAGTCAGGTTCACCTCCCTGTCAATAGAAATAGTGTTATCTAGCCTGGAGTAATATTATAACTCTCTACAGAAAAACAACTATTGAAAAGCATCGGATTTGCATCAAAGTGCAATCACATTTTTACCTCCTTAGAAGTTTGTGCTTCCAAGATTTTGAAATTTTCATGTAGTATTGAGTGTTTGTAGAAACGGAAGAGGTTTACATGATTATATACTTATAAAGAAGGATTAATTGCAAACATACCATTGAGGCTCAGTCTGATTACAGCAAAAAACAGCTATCGTTCAAAAAATTAAAAAAAGAAAAGCCTTAATATATTACAAACAACCTCCCTTCAGGTTTGAATTTGAAAAATGGAAACAAATGTCAAAGAGGTATTTGTAATTTTGAAAGACAACTTGAGTTTTTGTAATTTGGCTAAACTTCAGGGGTAGTTTTTGTAATTTACCCTATAAAAAATGTAGATTACCTTTAGAAGTTTCCCACTTGACTTGCATAGCTGAAGAAGGAAATCGCTATCATCCTCCCTGAAAATCAAGTAAATTTAATCTTGATTAAGAGACTTGTGGAACTGTGAAAACAAAAACGGGCGCATATACACTAAGTTGAAGTGCAAGTAGTCTGACTGGCAGAAGTGTTAAGTTATATATTTCTAGCAGATAGTTTGATAATCGCAATGTTGTGAAAGTAACCATATTCATGGATGTGAGTTTCCCTCTACACTCTTATAGGTTTGTAATTAAAATGGTAAGCACCCATAACAAAATAAGATAGAGAGAGAAAATCCCGTGAACAAAATAATTTGGAAACTAATGTTTATATATTGCTTTCTAACAGCAAAAACTCAGGCTTTACCAGTGGCTTATCTTATAAGCTCTCTCTAGGTGCTCCTTTTCACGCGTTTCAGAACTTCACCAATATGCTCAGCAGCATCGTGCAAATTAGTCACTCGTACCTGGGGACAAAGAGTCAATCAGCCTGGCATTTGCCGAAAGAGCAGATGGATAAGGGCATTACTGTGAATTATGCAAATTGGAAAAGGATCAAATAGTATAAATGGAGCCCCTGCAAGTATGAGCCTTGAGCCTAAACAATTGCTGCAAACAATTTTTTCCAACTACATGATTATGTATATGGAAGACACATTTGCAGAGCAACAAACGTGTTTTTGTATTGTACAAGGCGATCCTTTAACTTTTTATTGAATGTACAGCTCCATTATGAATCGCAACCAACCATCAGTTAACTTGAAAACTGAAGAGCACTCCTCTTTTGTTAGCTTCATAAAAAGACTAAAGAGCATTCTTTAGTTTAGTTTTCACAAAGTATAATTAGTTAGTAATGTTTGATACTATGCGAATCCTCCAACCAACATCAGCACCAATCATTGATTTGAAGCACGCCTATCATATACAATGCTCAAGAAACACTATAAACATACACTACTAATCAAAGATTACGTACCACGCCCTTCAAGACAATATCTGTCTCAGTGTCGTGATTCTGATAAACAACTCCAGGGCAATCAATCAGAAAGATCTTCTTTGTGAGTGTTATGTATTGCCACACTTTAGTCTCCCCAGGAATAGGTGCAACTTTGCAAACCTATACACAACAAGCATAAAAGATAAAAATAAACCACTTAAAACTAAGTTAATAAAAAAGAAGCCATTTTGGTTTTATATCAAAACAATACATTGTTAACTATTGTAGATGCCAGTCGTATCCACAAAAGGCATTGACTATTTAGAGAAGCATATTAAGGGCACACATAAAGGATGTACTAGATTATTTCATTGAGCACTGTGAACCATTGAAGGGAAACCTAAGCAAGTTTTTCTCCTTAAAAATAATTAAAGAAACACCAAGGCAAATGAAGGCCAATCTGGAATGGTTTTCATTAAAAGATAAAGTTCAACTAAGAGATGGCCAGATTTAGTCAAAGCAATTAAGGGAGGCTTACGAAAGAGCACACAAAGTATGATATTCAAACATATTGTCCAAGGTACTATGTCTAACAAACCATGTCCGCCTTTTTGCTTTAGTAAGCAACTTAAAGTAGTATCAGGGACAAAAACAAAAGTTACAATAGAAGGAACATTAAGGCATGACTCAACTACGAATAAGTCAAACATTTTGTCTCTAGAATCGGGCATGCCTTCCCAATGCTCAAGAAAATATAACTGGAATGCTGGAAGCTACTACTTGTCCACAAAAGGACATTCCGAAACTTTTGTTCAAAAAAATTTAGTTCAATAGTCAATAGCATACAGAGGTCCTAAGTTACAAACATTTACCGGACAGTGGTTAGTTCTTGAATAATCTCAAGCAGGTTTAAAGCATAGTTCTGGAATAATCTCAAGCAGGTTTAAATCATCAAGGAAAAGAATAGCGAAGTAACATTATTTCTGCTTATTTTGAGAACCACTACACCTCATGAATCAGAATTAACAAGTGCAAACAAAAGCTAATTCAAAACTAGGAGATAAATTACAAAGTGAGCCTTACATTCTTTGTACGTAAAGTATTGATAACTGATGATTTTCCAACATTGGGATATCCAACGAATCCCACAGATATAGCTTGCTTGTCACTTTTGAGACGGGAAAATTGTCTTAATACCGAGAGAAGAGAACCCTGAAAGCAATCGAGTAGAGGACAATGAAGCTTAGCAAGAAACAACATTAAATGCTAGTGGACAAATGGACAGACGCTTGCAAAAAGTGGTAATTACATGAAAAGTATGAAGGCTTCCATAGAAATGTTGAATGGTAGTATTATGGTAAATGATGTCATTTTGGTGGCTTGGTACTTATTTAAATCTTTGTTTACATTTTTTAGAGTCAGAAAAACTGAATAACAATGTTATGACTTTTATTGGTTCTTTTTTAAAAAATTAATATGATATCATTCACACAACAAAAATATCATAAAAAGATGAGATTTAACAAAGGATTGACACTTCAACCTATCCTACAGTGATCGATTAAATGACATGTAAGCCTTGGGATATGCAAGGGCTGTATTAAAATTGTACGCCCACATGGGAGTTTGATCAAATTTAGGATATCGTCCTACAAATCATCATATAATCAAGAACTTGAAACATGAAACATACCATTACGGGGAAAAGTGATTAATGCCCCCTACCACTCACTTATATTGAAAATTCACCAGCATCAGATTTTCATCAGATTTCAAGGTGAGAATATTGCATACCTTTCCAAATGATTTATTTACGCTCGCATGAAAAGCAAGAGCAGGGTATTCCTTGGAGAGAATTCTAAGCCATCCTTTTGTTGCCCAAGCTGGAACCAAATCACACTGCCAGTGGGATGAGAAGATAGTAAAAATTAAAGTGAGAGGAAGTGGCTCACTGAAGACTAAAGAACTAATGCTCTCAAACACATGCAAGTAACTGGCAGAGACCTTGTTTAACAGAAGAATCATGTGCTTATGCTTGCAATGCTCCTTCAAATGCCTCTCCAAATGGTAGCATCTTGTACCTTGTGGATCCCTGGCATCTAATACCTGCAACCAAAAATTGACGATTGAAAGCTAAATACCATTGCAAAAGACATGGAAGAAAATATTAACAAGTCATATCAACTCAAAGCTCTGGCATGTGCAAAAACCAAACTGAAAAAGTTCTCCAAGAATGAATATGAAACTATAACATACAAGAATTTCCACATCTGGTTTTTCCTGCACATCAAAGTGAGTGAGGATTCAAGTAAAAAGAAAAAGAACTTCTAATCCACTCTGTTTGAGAAAAAGAAGATTCAAAGTTCAAATTAGCCACGGCAATTAGCAAAATATATAATAATGTATACTTTACTCTTCCAAGTTATCTGTCCAAGTTTCAATACATTCCTTCCCAGTTAAGATAAGACAAATGTTTCAAACTCTTAACACACACAAACTCCTCATACACATTCTTGAACTGTTATTACCCAGCACCACTGCATATGTTTTAGTGTGAGTATTCCAGGCTAAAAACCATTTCATTCATATAATAAAGAAAAATAAAGACTTCATAGACCAACCAAATCATTTAGAAAAACATTCAATGGAGGAGACAACTATTGAAAACTCATGCTTTTTGACTTTAGCCCAAATTTACCTGGACGACAACATCTGAAGAGTCAATTACTTTGTAAAGCTCTCCCCATATGCGCTTACTTTGACCTTTTTCAAACATTGTGTGCCGTACTAGATCTCTGAACCCATCTTCACCGCCTTCAGCAGATGTACTAGCACCATGTTTCTCTTCAAATGCACCTGCAAAGTACATTTCAAAAGTTATCCAGTATGTTTTCAATTACCCAGAAGAATTTGAAGTTTCTCAAATTACCCAAAAACTATCATACTCAATAGTATCACCATATCCTAAAGTCAGACAAAGGAAAGATTATATATATCACAACACCAGATGAATACTACTCACCTTGAGAACCATCAGCTCTCTTCACCAATGATTCATAATCAGATGCCAGCAGTTTCGGTCTCTTCCTCTTCGACTTAGAACCAAAAGCATCAGTGAAAGGCTCTGTGTCGAGGAGATGAACTCTTGCTTGCTTACAACACATTTAGGAGAAAAGAATTGAATCAGCAAACAAAATTGCACGTAAGACAGTTTCCTGCATGTGGAAATTAGGTTTCCCTCATAAACATAAGAGATTCACTTGCAGGGCTTCAAACCTTTTGATGGTCATTCAAGAGGGACATCGGTAGCTTTCTTTCCTTCAAAAGCACATTATAGTTGCTTGACATACGAGTTTGAAGCTCCTCTCGGAAATATTCAAGCTCTTTCTGATTCACAACTCGTGTGTTGCCTGTGAAAGAGAATGAACGAACAAGGTTAAGTTTCAGTTTGTATTCTACCCAAATACCCAAAAACCAAAATGGTATTGAGAAATTCTAGGATATCGTGTAATAACTACGAACTACGGAACTAGAGATGGCATCTTGTTGCTTCTGAACTGATTCCATGATGACTTTAGAGATTGAGACAACCTATTATGTGTACCAGTAGTGCGTCCTGAACTATAAAAGACTCTAAACAGATACGATGCATGGACTATAACTCGCTTTACACAATCACAAAGTTGCACTTAAACTTCTAAATGTCGAACCCAGTTTATATTCAGTTAAGAGACGCAATTTTGAAGCTCTGCCAGAAATTTAGTCTCATCAAACTGGTTCTTGACCATATCATTCTTGAGATCTTAACCAAATTCTTCTAGCCTCTTTTAAAGAGAGCAACTAGCATTTTACAGTCTAGAGTGAGGCTACGCGTGCTATTAATCAGAAACGTAATTAGATTGTTAGACATTCCGTTTTTCTACCAAGAGAGATCTGTCATCTGTGTATAATACAGATAGTATCATATGATAGTTTCTATATGTACCATTTCAGCACAGTGAGCCAGTTGCAGTTAAACCAAAATTCCAGCAAGCATATTGGACTACTCTATTCTCTAATTTAAAGTCAGTGCACAAAAAAATAGCAAATTCATGTACAAAAAGTAGCACCAATCCATTCCCAATTCGTCATATGCCATGCCAAATCATTTATTTCAATAATTTAACAAAACTTAGATATCCTTTGAGCTGAAAAAGGAAAGGGCATATAAGCTGACTGCAATAACAACGCACCAAACCAGCGGCGATCAGGCATAATTCGAGTGGATGGCAATTCCTTCGACTGCAAATCATGCTTTAGGATTTTCCCCTGTGCGTTGCGCGTTGGGCGCGTGTTGTACATCTTGAGCCGCCGCACTGTGGCGGCGCTCCGTCCATTGCTGGTTTTGGTTTTGGCTTTGTCTCGGTTAGCATCCAGTGAATGCTTCGGCTTCCCCGAAACATTAACCGATCTCTCTTTCTTCTTCCCCATTTTTTTTTCCAGCAAAAAGCAGCGGAGCCTGGTAGGTCTGCCGTCTGAGATAGCTGATATAAACCCTATCTGTGACGGCCCAAATATTTTGACCAAATTATGCACTGGGCTTCTGCCTCCGTATTGTAACGAGATGGGCTCACATGTATAAAAAGTTTTTGGGGCAAAATTGGCTTTTTAGTATTTTAAGTGGAGTTTTCCATAGATTGGGTCCTTTTTTAATTATTATTTGGATTAAGTCCTTTAAAATAAAAATCAAAATAAATCCAGACTTTTAGTTCAATGACATGTTATTCGGAAATTTCAAAAATTGATATCAGGATCATACCGTAGCAAAAATATCCGTAACATATCGTCAAAAATTTATGACGATTTTGTATATATATTCGAATCTAATTGACTGGTTTGGTTTGATGCAGAATAAAAATGCGAGAGAATCAAATATTTTTATTATCTGAAAAATACAAAAAAAAAGAATAATCAACATGAAATCATTAAATTAAATCCTATTTAGTTTTTAATCAATCGAAAATATATATAAATCACAATATGACATATTGACTTTTTTTAAAAAAAAATACTAACATCTCTTAACATCAATGTTCTCAGAATCTAATTCATAACATAACACAGGTCATTATAGATGTCAATATTTCAAGATTATTCTTGCCATGAGACTCTCTTGGACTTCACGGACTTTTGTTGCATCTAAAAGGAGGGAAAAAATGAAATTGGCAAATAGGAAGAAAAATCTTAAGAACCGTACCAATTTTTCCCAAAATGGTTCAATTCGAAAAATTCAAAAAAACAATGGATATTTTGGATTCGACACTTATTCAATCCGCGTTTCGGATTGCGATCGAAAAAATCTAAATTTTGTGCACAACCTTAACTACAATGGGTTCAAAACCTTAGGGTGCGATTGAATATCTTTCATTTTGAAAATTTTTCATTTTTTAGAGAACAATGGTAAAAATTATTTGGGAAGGAAAAAGATGAATTTTGAGAGTGTGATTGGATGTGAGATGAAAGAGTAATGATGAAAGTTGATTTGATTTAAAAATAATAAAATAATAATTGGATATAATTGATAGTTGGAAATGTGTGAGTGGATGAATAGTGAGATTTGTGTGAGAATGTGTAATAATGATTAGTTTTTGTGGAAAAATGTGTATGTGAATGGTAAGAGGAAAAATGAGAAAAAATGAAAGTTAGGGAATAATATATTTTCTAAAAATTTCATAAACAATGATGTGTTTGGTAAAAAAATTCTCCAAATAAACGAAAATAAAATCTCTTTCATATCAAATCGCATCCTTAATATTTTTCTCCAAATAAATGAGATGACCTCTAAAACCAACTATTTATAATAAAAGATTTATAGTATTAAAAATGAAAAAAACAAAATAATTAGTTTTTCTAAGTATTTTAAGTATATTGTTTAGTTATTACACTTTGTTATGATTTAATTTTTCATTTTGTTATTTTAATTATAAAATTCAACTTTAAATTTTTTAGTTCAAATATGAAATTCACAATATTAAGTTTAAATAATAATTAATAATTTAAAATTTAAACTAGTCTTTTATCATCAAAAATGTTGTTTTTTTTTAAATATATACGCTTTGAATTAAAGTAACAATTTATACTGTTTCAAGTATAACAAATTGGTTATAGATGTCATATATGATTTTGAAATAAAAATATCCTTTAAGTTTTTTATTAAACGTAACCAATAAAAGAAGAATAAATTTATTTCGTCAATATAAAATGATAAGTTGGTTTTGCTTTTCCTCCATCCTCACCCCCCTACATTTGCCTAGCTCCAAGCCTCCAAGTAGAATGTCATTTTTTTGATTGAAAACTCGGCTGCAATGGATATTAATGAGATTTCATTTTCGAATTTTTTTCGACCAAACATGCGATTGTTTACGAATTTTTTCTTAAAATATAATATATCTAACTTTCAGTTTTTCTCATTTTTTCTTTCATCAATCACATCCACACATTTTTACATAAAAACTAATCATTATTACATATTCTCCCACAAATTTCACTATTCACCTACCCACTCACACATTTCTAACTACCAATCACATCTAATCATTATTTTACTATTTTATATCAAATCAACTTTCATCATTACTTTTCATCTCACACCCAATCACACTCTCAAAATTCATCTTTTTTTCTCCCTAAATTTTGTTCACCACTATTCTCTAAAGAAATGAAATTTTTCAAAATGAAAGATATCCAATCGCACCCTTATATTTTTGAAAGGAAAAAGTCCACCCGGCTTATCCCGTCATTTTGACATGTTATAGCGGTCACTTGGATAAAAAATTTGAATCTTTTTCATTTAAAAGACAATCCAAAGTCAAAACATAAAAAAATTGAACACTCGAGAGGCTCAACAAAAACCAACTTTGTCAAATTTATTAGTCCACTTTTATAGGCCCACAAAGGGAATTTGCAAAAATAATAGAAAACTCTATATATTTTTTTAATGAAAAAAACTCTATAGAAATTTATTAAAATGTTGTAGATAAATTAATAGGAATCCTAAGATAGCTAGTTTGAAATAGACACTCTATATAATTTGTAAAAAAAATAGTTAGTATTTAAAAAAATTATAAGTTGGAAGTATTTGAAAATATAATCGAGTTTAAAATGAGAAGTTGAGAGTGTTTGGTGAGAAAATTGTAAAAATACTTATTTGTTTGTAAAATTCAAACTAGATGTAGAAAGCGAGAATCAAGACCTATATCATTGTTTTCAAATTCTAATTAAAGAAAATATAATCGAAGCGGTAAATTGATCTTGACAAACACTTAAATATTTTTTTAATCCAAAAATGAGAAATATTTTTGTTTAGTGATTACAAACACTATATATAAACTCCCGAAAGGAGCAATTAAGATCTATTCAGTTGATCTCTATGCTATAATTTTTTTTTGAGGGAATCATTAGACTTTCATTAACATAAAATAGAAAAAAAGCCTTGAAATTGTCACCACATATCATGTTATTTTCAGAGAGAAACAATATTGAAAATATTATCCACCATGGATGACAAAATTCAATTGACCGAGCACCCACGGCATAAAATGCCTACGTGGACAACCACAAAACCTTCCACGTGGCGAACCTACAATCAAGAATAACACCAAATGTCCAAATGACACACAAAACAGTCACAGCTAGAAACCCGAAACTATTTCGTCTTTCTTATTTACTTGGAAGAAGGAAGGAATATTCCTCTGCATCCAAACATGGCGAAATTGCGGGATTGTGAAACGACACCGTGTAAAGTGGGCTCGCCTTCTTCCAGTTGAACCTTTGTCATTAAGCTAAGTTAATAATTTCTCCTCTCTTTAGCTGAAAAGTTGGAAAAATAATCGCTTTCTCCACTAGTCACTTTCCTCTTTTTCGTCTATATATGTATTTATATTGGTTGTATTGTGTGAGTAACTACGTGCTTTCTCTTTACCTGCTTTACTGAGTCATTCCCCAATAATTTTATCTGATTATCATCCTCATTTCCTTGTTTATTTTTCCTTCAATTTCCGTTCCAGATCTTCGATTCTGTGAGTTGATTTGATCCCCCTTTTTTTTGTAGAGTTTTTAATTCCAGAAAGGTTGATCTTGCTTTGTTAAGTCAGTGATTAGCTCCGGTTTCCTCATTCTGATGATTTATTTTAATTCAATCTACAAATCATCGCTGAATTTTTCATCCAAACCCCAATTTCTCTACTCTATTTCATCCAATTTTTACCACTTAGGTATTTTGTGCACAAATTGCTTACACCGTCTCCGTTTCCGCCTTAAAATTTGATATCTGCTCAAATCCTCTTCGTTAACCCTAATTTCCCCAATTTTCTTTCGACAAATAGGCCATTCTTTTTTGAGTTCGATCTGAATTTGAAAATGGGCGATCGCTTGAAGTCGAGTACAATTGATGACTTACCACTCCACTTAATTTTCGAAATTCTGAGCTCTGGTCGATTGAGTGCGGTAGATTTGGTGTGTTTGGAGTTGACTTCCAGGACCTTTTCGGCGAGTCATGGATTATTTCCACAAAAGTTTCGGTCTTTGGTGGATTGTGCTGCCTTTAGGCTTTGTGGGTCGCACCCCATTTACTATTCTCTTCGGGATAATGAACAGAATGAGCTTTACAATCGATGTAATGGGAATTGGAAGCGGGTCTTGAGGTTCTTGCAGTCCGTCGAACAGTCCTCGCACATGGTTCAAACCTCCGCAGGCAATGTATTATTTCTTGAATCTTGTGATTTTTATAGTCTTTTAATTCATTACTATTTCAGAACTCATTATTTGGTATTCGGTTTATTTAGTGGACTTGAGGTATGGTTAATTGATTTATCTATAGTATTGTTAGTGAGGTTAGATATCCATTCAGCTGAAGATGTAAATGATTGAAAGTAAAGTTATGGAGTCGTGGTATAGCAGTATTGTTGCTCATCTAAATTCTAATATCTTAATAAACATGTTATTTCATGTTGAATTTAGGATTGAACATGAAGCTAAGAATAAGCACTCAGAATATTTTTGCGAGTCCAACTCTGTAGTTTTATTGGAACTGCTCGATAAGTATTGGAATGCAATTATGGTGTTACATTCTTCACCTCGTGTTTGTAGTTAGCTGTGTCATCAAAACTCGTTTGAGCTTATCTACCATTTTAGATAGGAAAAGATGCTAGGAATATACCAATTAAAACTTCACTCTCCTTCTATTTCCCCTGTCCCACATTCCTTGTATTTCCATTTTTAGTCACCCAGATTCACTTTCTAATGGAAGCAATATGTACTTTCTTGATGCATGACTGCTGTAGCTTTTTTTACTGTTGTTACTAATCCAAAGGATTTTATAGCAGATGCAGATCAAGAGCGGAAGGTATCACACGTTACTGATCAATGACTTGGGAGTATACTCTTGTGGTTCCAGCTTATGTGGTGTCCTTGGTCATGGTCCAGAAACAACGCAATGTGTAGAATTTACCCCAATCAGTTTTCCTTCTCGAGCTCGAGTGATTCACGTCTCAGCCTCCCACAACCATGCAGCCTTTGTTACAGAATCTGGAGAGGTTTGTCATACCCTTATGCTCGATCATTTGGCTGCACGTTTTTGTGTGGTCTTAATCGTATCATTTTAACAACCGCCAGATAATATGTATCCTTGAGTATCAACCCAGGTGACTTGTTCAGCACATCAGGTTACTTTAGGTTTGTTTAAATGGAACTTTTCAAGTAGAAGCGTGTTCACAGAACGTGTTGCTTATTTTCCTTTCCCATTCCATTTACCAAAACTGTTGCGTAGTTGCTAATATGCTATGCCAATTATAGCTGTGGGTGTTTACATGAATGCTAATCCCTTTGTGGTCGCTCATTCGCTTGTGCTTGCACGCATATAAAAATATGTGTTTTTGTTCTATTGTTTGGTTGGGAGATTCAGTCTTTGTATCAGTTTAAATTAACTTGCTACATATGTATTCTCAAATGACATGTAAAGGAAAATCCATAGTAATTCTTATTGCTGCAACCCAGATCTGGGGCATCTAATCAGCTTTCAAGAAAAATTTCAACATAGAATATTTTCAAGTACTAATGCACTATCTCTTTATAATTGCATAATCTGGAATTTGGGTTGGCCATGCAGGTTTTCACATGTGGAGATAATTCATCATTTTGTTGTGGTCATAGAGATACAGGCCGTCCTATATTCAGGCCAAAGCTTGTTGAAGCTTTGAAGGGTATTCCTTGCAAGCAGGTATGCCATTTTATTATGTTTTTCCCAATGCGGGGGAATATTAAAATTTGTTTGTTATTCTTCTACCTCATTTTTCATGGAGACTGCGGCATGTATGATAGATCAATTTGAGCCTTGTGTTTTGCTTTTCAAGTGCATTAGTCGAAATTACCTGATCTTGTTTATTTTTTCAAATGAACATATATTTTCCTACTTTCACTATTCACTGTTATAATTCTTTTTTGAAACAAAACTATTATCGAACAATATAATTAAAACTTGACAAAATTAGGGCTCGGGTTTATGATAAATGGAAGGAATGAGGTGAATTCTTTGCCACTTGGTCTTTATGTACCAAGTCATGGAACATTTTTTCTATTGTGACTTATGATGTCATGTATTCAAACCATGGCATCCTATTTTTCTTTTCTATGGATTCATGAGATGCTACTAGGACCGTAATTCACTTGCTATAGCCCTATGTAATAAAAACATCATTTTTATGGGTTTGTTGTGGATTGGAGCTAACTTGGTATCTGCATAACAAGCTTGTAGTCCGGGTTGTTTTTGAGCAGATATCTTATTTCCATTTGGTCTGACGACTTATGTGCGCTATCGTGTAAAGATCTGTATGTTGATTTGCTTTCTGTTTGTCTTTTCTTCTCATTTTCTTGTATCACAGTTTGTCTTAAAACTTTTCAGATGTTCTGTGTGATTGCAATGTTTCAAAGTCAAAGTCACGCAACATGTTTGCCTCGTTTCAACTTTTAAATCACAAGTTATCTATTTGGTCAACACGCCTCAACGATAATTTTGTGCTGAATTAATTTCTTAAATTCATCATTCCTAATCTAGAAGGCCGGTTGAGGCTGCTATTTAGATTGTCATCTGCTAAATTTTTAACTGAAGTTGTGGCTATCAATTTCCAAGATAACATGTCTAGTATCCAATTAATCCAGGATTGCATCCTTTAAACCTCAAGCAGGAAAGGTTTAAATGCATCAATAAAGAAAGATTTCCCAATTTTAACTTACAAAAAGGGTAAACACTCATTGAACAGTTTGAATGATAATTTTTTTTTTTTTTTTTAACTTTTCACTTGCTGAGGCAAAGTTAAAACTTCATGTTTGAGCTTAAGTGTAACCTATTATGATAGACGTAATCTCTTTAGGTAGCTGCAGGGCTGAGTTTCACAATGTTTCTTACAAACCAAGGCCATGTCTATACTTGTGGTATCAACACGCATGGTCAGCTTGGTCACGGGGATACACAGGATAGACCTACCCCCCAAAAGGTGGAATTTCTCGAATCTGTTGCTTCTATTGTTCAGATTGCTGCGGGCCCCGGTTATGGCCTAGCTGTGGCGGATGATGGAACACTCTTCTCGTTTGGGTCTGGCACCAATTTCTGCCTTGGTCATGGAGAGCAGCACAATGAGCTTCGACCTCGAGCAATTTTGTCGTTCAAGCGGAAGGGGATTCATATAGTTCGGGTGTCTGCTGGTGATGAGCATGTGGTGGCTCTTGATTCCAACGGACATGTATATACTACACTGATTGGGATGAAAGAAATGAAATATTTTGAATTTGTGAGAATTTGCTTAAAATACATTAATTGTTGTACATTATTTGGTGATTGCAGGTGTATACTTGGGGCAAAGGTTATTGTGGTGCATTGGGCCATGGGGATGAGATTGACAAGACAACACCAGAACATCTTACCAGCCTTCGAAACCACCTCGCCGTGCAGGTATGGTCAAAACTTGTTGCATTTCGTTTGAAGGGATACCTACAAAATTTCCTTTGAGATTTGTCTTAATTATTATAAAACCCAATTATCTTTCAAAATTTCAAAATACCCCCATAAGGTATTACTACCAACACCACCTTGAAAGTGCAATTTGTAAAATAGAAACAAATATCAAGGGAGTATTTGTCAATTTGAAAGATAGCTAGTTTTTGTAATTAGACTAAACCTCAAAGAGTATTTTTCTAATTAATCCTTATATGAAGGAGAAAATTATTGAAATGCAAAATCAACACATTACATTATTAACTTTCTTTCCTCTTTTTTTCAAAGTAAGAAATTATTGAAATGAATTAGAATGATCTTCTGAATTTGCTGGTGTTCATTCTTTCTGACTGTTCCGTATATCTTTACTAACCCATTTCGGCCCCTGTGCTCTAAACAATGTCTCAGAATACACTTTTGCCATTGCTCGTTCGCTGCGTATCATGTCCTCCACTTGATTCGTGCCGTGTTTTTGTATTTATAATATACATATTCCTATATTTTACAGGTATGTGCCAGTAAGAGGAAAACTTTTGTTCTGGTGGACAATGGATCTGTCTATGGGTTTGGTTGGATGGGTTTTGGAAGCCTTGGTTTTCCAGACAGGGGAGTCTCTGACAAAATAGTGAGGCCTCGAGTCCTAGATAGCCTGAGATCCCACCATATTTCTCAAGTTAGCACAGGCTTGTACCATACCGTTGTAGTTACAAACCAGGGACGCGTTTTAGGGTTTGGCGATAACGAAAGAGCTCAGCTGGGGCATGACTCACTCAGGGGTTGTCTCGAACCGACTGAAATCTTAATTGAAGGAAGAGTAAATGATGCACAACCTTAAACAGATGATTTTGTGGAGTTTTCAAACTTATCGCAGGCTAATTGTTGATTTGTTTATAGCAAATGTTTTTCTTCTTTTTGTCTTCTGTTTATTAATACATTTTCGTGAGTTGTGACACTGAAAATCATTCCTTCTTGTAAGTACTATGGTTTATGGAAAGGTTTGTAGTTTTATATTTTCAATCGTTAATCGTGCGTCCCCGCCTAGTTACACATGTGCCTCAAATGTGGTGTTATAAGGTTCTCTCAGTTTACTTGAGGACATCGAACTTGGGAGTGTTTGCAAAACTTACGCTTTTAGAAGAAGTGATTTATTATAGAACAAAAAAAAATCAAACCAGAAGTAGAATAAAAAATCTATAGCACCAATCTCTCTATTTTTAGATTTTGATGAAACGTAAGTAGAATCGAAAAGTTGACGGTTCACAAACACTAAAAAGTGATTTTTTGTTCTACCGAAAGCTAAGAAACATTTTTTTTAAGTGATTTCAAATGCTCCCTTGTATTGATTTTGTAGGTCCTTCACAAGACAATTTATACTAGGTTTTTGTGGCTTGATTTTGTAATATCTTGGCATGATTTTTGAGTATTGTTGCATGGTCCATGGTTTGATAAGCTGCAAAGTCTCAGCATGCTTTTGAAGGGTCCCATGATTCCATTTGATTCTGTGAACTGGATGCTGCTGCTTTTTTTTGAATTGTCTGTTTGCATTGTGAACTTTGATGACACCTATGTTGTATTGCCCTGCAACAAACTGGAAAATAAAGTTAAAAACCACTGTCTTTTGATGACATTGGGAAAATCACTCTGGCATTGGAAAGTTGTTTGCCCCTGCAATCAACCTAAAAGACAAAGGTTCAAATCAAATATGATATGATATCCATTTGTGATTAAATTATATTGGATTATTATATGTGAAGATATCAGCATTTTATCTCAAAACATGTACGGATGTGCCATACATCTGATTACGAGTATTTGCAAACTCTAAAAAAAAGTGACTTCAACTTCTAGCTTTCTAGATGGAAAAAATAGATGATTTTTGCATTTAGATGTTGAGAATTACTTCTCCCTCTAGAGTTTGCAATCAATCCCTATTAGTGGTAGAAATTTCCCATTTTGAAACTGGAGTAGCCTTGTAATTAGACTAATGCCCCTGTATGCGGAGAATTGCCGATCCACATATTCCAGACTAAACTTGTTTATAAGTCTCATTTTAATTGAACTACGAACAATCCCTGAGCGTCCTATCTTGTCGATATATTTATTCACTTAGTTGGTGCACACCCTCAACCCTTGAAAAACAGATGCAATACGTATAGTATAGCAGAGATATATCAAAATATATATACTAATCACTATCAGTTACCAAATTTGATGCAATCCCAAAATGCATGTTAATGAATCAGGATCATTCTTATTTGACAAAACATGTTCTAAAATAACAGATATTGATTCTAAAATTTGATGCAATCCCAAAATGCATGTTAATGAATCGGATCATTCTTATTTGACAAAACATGTTCTAAAATAACAGATATTGATTCTAACATGGGTGGTCTGAATACTAGACTTCGAATCATCTCCTTGATTTTGTCTCCTGAATATTCAGACAAGAGCTGATTGTCAGATTTGTTAAAGTGTCTCATCACTAACATTCTAATCCCTAATATAGAACAGAAAAATCAAATTGAATCAAAGGGATCACCGAGAGAGCTTAAGTAGATAATTATATAATGCACCCCTAATGTTACAATTAGTTGTATTTATAGTTGCAGTACGTTTTCACTACAATCACGTAAATCTATATGAAAAATACACTTTAAAAACCATAGCAAACATATTTTCATTTCCAAACATATACCATTGCAAAAATTCAGACAATAAGCCAAGCATATCTTAAATTCTTACACGAAAATGAGTAAAACCCAGAAATTAATTTCCTAACATTGGAAATTGGACTTGGAAATACATTCATATTAGTCCCAAACTTTCATCTCATTTATCCCACGAAAAAGACAATGAAAACATAATGAAAATAAACAACCAAAATCAGAAACATATTCTAAATGCTTTCTTGTTTATACTACAATTCAGACTCAGAGAATGATAAAACTTAAAAATTGGTTCACATCTCACAGGACATGGCCAACTTTAGTATTTACCAAATCATATCGCAGTTGTGATTCTAGTCACGTTCGATGCTAGCTATCAATCAACATTTAGCAATATTCAGACATGTTATGAATTTTTTTGACAAGAGGCCCGAGTCAAGGGATGTCAACGGGCGGGCGGGGAATTCACACGAATCTGTTCAAGAAATTTATCAACTGAGGGAGTTTTAGATTCTTAGATTCTTTTTTTTGTTCTTTGATCTTTTGTTCTTTGATCTTTTGCTTACTTTTTTCGTTTTTATTAACTGCTTCTTGTCTCTTTATTTTTGTCCAGGTTTTTCCGCCTTCAATGGCGAATTCGGTTCTAGTCCGCCGAATACCCACCTCCGGAAGCGTCATATGCAAATGTGATCGCTTCTTCGCCTCATCAATCAATCCAACCTCCCCTTTGATCCCAAGAGAATCGTTCCAATTGGCACTTACAATGAAAAAGATGGAAAGAAGGTTCTTGGTTTTTCTTCTTCGGAGAATGACCTCCTTGCAGCGTCCTGGAAGCTAACCTTGATTGGAAAATTTTCCTTCGCGATCCCTCACCCCAAAGGAATTGATTCCGGATTTTCTCGCTACTGAACTTGAAGGGGACTTTCTCCTGGAGCTTTGCGAATTCTTCTCATATTATCATCAAATTACAACTTGAGGAGGACTTTAATAAGTTATGGATGGGTACTCTTTGGTCGTTGGGGGGACGCCGACGTGTGTTCAAGTGGACACCTTCGTTTAATCCAAAAATGGAAGCTCTCTTTGCGCCAAAAGATGGATTCGTCTCTTAGGAACTGCGCTTATACATTTTTTGATCATAATGCTCTATTTGCCATCTCGCAATATTATAGGTACACCGCTTCAAGTGGACTCCCTAACAGCATCTCGATCTCGATTATCTATGGCACGGGCTTGCATTGAACTGGACTTATTGAAGGAGAGAATTGAAGAGATTGTTCTTGAGTTCGATAATACTACACAGGTTCAAAAGATTATATATGAAAGGATTCCGGAGTATTGTACCCATTGCAAGCACATTGGTCATTCTATAGTGGGATGCTACATGAATGGGAATGTTACTCGTCCACCACCACCTATGAGGCATCCTTCCTCCAGAGTAGGCTCTGATGATCACGACCTCAAGGGGTTAAATGGTAATATTGATAAGTTTAGGGGTGTTTCGGGTATTCCTAAGTTCTCCAGGGCAGAAAACCATAACCATTCCAGAGTGCTAATAGAGTCATTGCTCAAAATCATGAATGGATACAGTAAAAAGAAAGGACCAAGAGAAACGGGATTGGTTTCTAAGAGTGTCCGAAATTAGCCAACAAGTCAAAACATACCTATTTTGCTTTGATAGTCCCCTTATCTTTGGTAGGCGGCGTGGCGATTCTTTAGAAAAACGCGATTTTCGGCCATTGGATTCCTCGTCACTATTAATCAAGGGCCCGATAAGGTTAATGACTTACATCCGGATGAGCGTTTGACTCCACAACCGTGAATAAAAATCTGGTAGGCGACGTGGCAGTTGCTAGAAAAGAGCTTATGGCAAAAGTCAGAAATCACAATAATTTGGGCGACAACTCGTGCGTGAAGGCTGTTCTCGATAATGGAAATTCCTATAATATAATAAAAATTGATTTTGCTCAAAAAAAGGATCGGTTAAGCGGAGGAGCATGCGTTGAAGTTAATGGATCTCATCGATGTCTTAATTATTCTATTCCAACTTTATCTTCTTTTGAGAAGAATAAAGATGCGCATAATTCGAGCCATGCCGTCTTGGTGAGACTTGCAGAGTCACCGAGGAATGTCCCTCGGGTCCACCCCATTTAAATTTACAAATGGCTTCTTTTTCGAATTTGGAGAATACTCCTATTGGGCCCCAACTTTTGTCTGATTATATGTTTAATATTGGGCAGAATTGTTCTTCTTCACAGGATTTGAATATATCCGAAATAGTGGGTGACAACATGATTAACGGCTCGAATTTTCTGACAGAATTGGTACCAGGCGTGAATAAGGGTGTAAAGGGTGGCGCAATTTCTGATTTCATACCCCCTACATTTTCGACATCTTCATCACCTTTGGAGGGTCTCATTGGCCATTTTGATAATAATGATTATTTGAAGGGTCCCACAAACACACCTTTCCATGCAAAGGTGGATTATGACCAGCCACTTTGGTTTCTAGCTTAAACAATTACAATAATCCAAGCACTCCCCCTCCATGTGTGGCGGTCAACAAGGTGGCGGGCCCTAGTGTTTTTTTGTCTCCTTTGGCAACCCATACCTCTCCATCCTCTGCGTCCGTCCAACAAGGAAAAAAGCCTCAGCATGATAACTTGGACCATCAATGTTATTCTATTGGGAGGTCACATGTGTCTTGCAATGCTAAAGGGCCCACATCCAATCAAAAAGTGGAAAATAACATGCAGCATATTTTGGACTTTGGTAAAAGCAATTTGCATGGCCCATACCCCCCTTGCCCCTCACGCGCAGAACCCACCATTTGTGTGGAACAAGATGCTTTTTTGTCCCCTTTGAATAACTCAGCCAATAACTTTAATATGGCCCCACCACACCTAATCCCCTCAGCTGCCTTGGATTCGCACGCCCAGGATGATGGATCGCGTGCTTTATTGGGCCAAAATGCTTGCCTGCACATTGCCCAAGTTCTCCCCAGCCCATCCGACCCCACCAAGGGACCCGCACCTTTGGATCGCCTTGTAGCAGCCCATCAGCATATGGCCACTTATGTGCTCACAGAACCAATATGCGACCACTCCCCTGTTGCTAGCTTCGAAGCCCAATCGTCCAACATGATCAGCTCCAAGGCCCAATTGGATAGTTTCCCTGCTTTGTCTTCTGAGCCCACTCAAATTGAACCAAACTATGTTGGAGACCACTTGAACAGTGAAAAAAAATTAATTTTGGATGGGAAAAAAATTGACACACAATTGCGCAAGGATGGAAATTGTGCATTTGCTAGACAGTCGGATAAAATAAAAAAACTCGGGGTTGACAAAGTCTCGAAATCGACAAAGAAGACTACAAAGTCGGGCAAATTGGTTCATAATTTTCTCTACAAAGGAGGAGCGAGCCAACGACCCCACATTCGATCAGGTGTTTCTAAATCCTCTTCTCATTCTAATTGTTAATTATGTCGATTAAATTCTTAACATGGAATGTGAGGGGTATTGCTAATCCGGGTAGCCAACGTCATTTGCATGCGTTAATTTCCCGTCATAAATTGCCTTTTGTTGCGCTTTTAGAACCTATGACTTTGCCTGAGTTTAGTTTCTATTGTCGTAGATTTGGCTTTGATGATGGCTTATCTAATTGTTCTAATCATATCTGGATTATGTCTACTGCTCAATTACATTTTGACATTCTTGTTGACCATACACAACTGTTGCACTGTAGGTTGACATCTTCTTTGTTGCCTCAGCCTATTTATTTGACTTTTGTGTATGCTAAATGTGATAGAGTAGCTAGATATGTTTTGTGGGATACCTTGCGTGAGATTGCGATTAGTATGGAGGGGTTACCCTGGCTTGTTAGTGGTGACTTTAACATTTTTTTGCATGATCACGAGAGGATTGGTGGCTCTTCTGATAGGTCTGATGAGATGCTTGATTTTGCCTATATGATTGCGGATTGTGAGTTATTTGATGCGGGGTGTGAGGGGTCTATCTTTACGTGGGCTAGAGGTGGGCTTCGGAGAGGCTTGATAGGGCTTTGTATAATGAACAATGGGGTGATATGTTTACTTTCCTTTGTTACGCATTTATCTCGTGTTCGCTCCGATCATGCTCCTTTACTCATATCGTGTCGGTTTGCACCGCATGTGCCTTGTTCTTCCTTCCGATTTCAAATATGTGGATACGCTCACCATACTTTTTTGCGGGTTGTCAAGGAAGCATGGGGACACCCCACCTGGCCGTTTTTTGGAATGAGGAGCTTGCGGCACAAGTTGAATAGGGTCAAGCGCAGACTTCAAGATTTGGAATCACCGACGCGTTTGGTAATGTTTTCGATCGGGTTAGACTGGCCGATGAGGCGATTTCAGCTGGCTCGATCGCTTTACGATAGAGATCCGTCTCTCCGACTCATCGGGCCGAGTTACATCGTTGTTGTGCCGAGTATGAGCTTCGTTTGAAAATGGAGGAGGATTTTGGCGCCGTAAAGCCGCTGTTAAGTGGGCGATCGAGGAGCGCAACACTAAGTTTTTCCACGGATTTGTTAAGCGAAGCGGTGTCGCACTAGATCCACTCGATTGACGATGATGGGGTGACGTTCACGCGGATTCTCGAGATTCTAAGTCGGCGATTCGATTCTTTCGATCTTATTGACTTGACTTGGAGTATCGACTCCCCTGTCGATGAGTTCTTTCCCGCTTCCCGATTCCGTTGATCTTGATGGACTTTGTGCTATGCCGACGGCTCGGGAGGTTCGCGATGCGGTGTTTGGGATTGATCCGTCTAGTGTTTGGGGCCCGATGGATTTTCATCGTTGTTCTTTCAAAGACCTTTGTTGGGATTTAAATCGGATCGGATGTCGAGGATGCGGTGGTTGACTTTTTCTCGGGTAATCTCATGCCGTCCACGTTCACGCTACATCCTTAGTTCTCATTCCGGTTCCTCACCCTAAGTGGATCGAGTTTCGCCGATTAGCCATTGTGCAACGCGTGACGAATAAGATTATCTCAAGATTATGAACGCGGTTGGTCTCGATTACGCTTTGATTGTGTCGCCGAATCGTGAGTGGTTTCACACCGGTCGTGTCATCTCGGATAACATATTGCTCGCGCGGAGCTTATCCATGATATCGACTTAGCCACGGATATTCCTAATGTGGTGATGAAGTGGATATGGCTAAAGCTTATGATAGGGTGCGATGGGATTTCTGTATCTGACTATGATTCACATGGGCTTCCCGCTCGGTGGATTGATATGGTTGGCGGTGTATTGAGCACGTAACTTCTCTGTCCGGTTAATGGTATCCCTTCCGGATATTTTCCTTCGACTCGGGGGCTCAAGTGCAGGGGATCCTTTATCTCCCCGCTCTGTTTGTTCTGCGGCGAGTATTTTTCCCGTTGGACTCCACTATTAGCCGACACCGAGATATGATTTATCGGACGCGACGAGGTTTTCCGTGACGATCCGGCCTTATCTTTGATGATGTGGTTATCTTCACGAGGCGTCGAGGATGGTTTGGTCACGTTGAGACACTTTTTGGAGCACTATTCGCTCTTACAGGCGGTGGTCAATGTACGAAGAGTAGTTTCTTCTTGCCCCACGTTACATTGACGGGTGGGAGCACATGGTGCAGTGAACCGACCGCTTTGTTCGCGATGACTTGCCGATGACTTATTTGGGTGTCCCTTTGTTCAAGGGGCGTATGCGATGAAAAGAGCTCTTCCTCCCGGTGATTCGGAGGATGTTGGATAGAGTTGCGGGGTGGTCGATCGACATCTCTCCTTTGGTGGTAGGCTCGCTCTTATTCGAAGCACGCTAATGGCCACCCCGTGCATATTCTTCAGTCATGCGGCCGAAAAGACAGCTTCGGCGCTTGGAGCAGATCATGGCTAGATTCTTTTGGGGGATCCTATGCGGGACAGAAGAAGACTCATTGGATCGATTGGGATATTATCCGCCACCCTATTTCTCGGGGCGGTTTGGGGTTGCGCCGACTTTTCGATATTGCCGACGCCTTGATTACAAGTTGTGGTGGAGGTTACGCGAGGGCCATTCGTTGTGGGCTCAATTCTTGATCGCCAAAGATCTTTTACAATGGGCTTCGGTCTCCTGTAGAGCCTCAGAACACATAATCATAGTCATCGGTGGAGCGCTTGAGGCGGATCGGTATTCGGGCCCGGGAGCGGATTTTTTGGTCTATTGCGGTGGTAGTCGGGTCGACACGGGATGATATTTGGCTTGACACGCCGCTTACGGATCATTGTTTGGATCGACCTTTGGGGCACATGACATTGATTGGTTTATTCGCGATGGTGAGTGGGATCGCGATAGATCGCACTGTGTCTTGGTCTCCGGATGTGGGCTTCCCGAGAGTCTCATTGAGGATATATCCGGGTTCCGATTCTCGGGGTCCGAGGATATCATGCGGTGGATGCTTACCTCTCACGGTGGGTTCTCTATGTCTTCTCGCTGGGATTCTCTCCCGGTAGAAATGCTCGAACCTTCGCGGTGCCATTTGGAACGATGCTCTTATCCCTACTATCTCCATATTCCTTTGCGCCTCCTTCGTAATCGTCTTCCCCGGATATCAAGCTTCGAGCACGTGGCACTTCCCTTGCCTCACGTTCTTTGGTGTTGCTTGAATAATCCACACTCTTCTCCTCGTCGAATCTATCCCTCACCTCTTTTTGATGAATGATCTTTGCTCATTCGCAAAATTGTGGAATCACTTTCTTCCTTGGTTTGACACTACACTTCCACACACCACTCGATATGATATTGTTCCTCTCATTCGGAGGAACCGCACACACGGATCACACACGAGGCACTTGAGTTTCTTGGTTCCCCGCTTGATTTTATGGTTTGTCCGGACGGAAAGGAATAGTGTCAAGCATCGACAAATTCCTTTCTTGGCATCTCACATTATTTGGCGGTGGAGCGGTATCTCTCGGATCCTTGTTTGGTCGGCGTCGAGCCCGTCAGTTGGTCCCGGATGTTTCCCTCTGTTGGCTTTTTGCGGGGAGTGCTCCACCACAGTTCCACGCAGCCGTAGGGATGGTGATTTGGCGAGCTCCTCGGCCCCCGGATCAAGTCAACACGGATGGTTCGTTTGATCCAGCACATTGATTCTTTGGCGGAGGGTTTGATACGGGATCATTTGGCGGACTTATGTTGGCGTTTCACGCCTCCTTCCGGCGGTGTCAGCTTTCACGCCGAGCTACTAGCGCTTGAGATGGGATTGCGGCATGCCCGACGGTTCTCACTTCGGTTTGGATCGAGTTGGGCCGACGCGGCGGTGGTCACCACGATCACTTCGTGGCCTCGCTCTTGGCAGTTGAGATACCCCGATTCGCATTCGGAACATCTGAGGACCTTCGATCTTCGATTTCCCACATACACAGAGGGAATCGACCAAAGATCACCTAGCGGAGTTGGGAGTCACGCCTTTGCGATCACTTTGTTGATGAGGGCACGGCCTCTCACCACCTCCTGGGCTCATTCGGATGGACCAAATGGGATACCCGAGCTTGATTTTCATAGATCATTGGTTCTCATTGTATTTTTAGATTCTCATTATGATAGTCTTTTCTAGATATCTTAGTGATAGGTTATTTGTTCTTTGATTTTCTCCCGCCTTGACGGGCATGACATCAGTATGACATTTTGTTTATTTGATATACGGTAGGGATCACGCCTCAATCCCCCCACCCCAGGTGTTATTTTGCTTAAAAAAAAAAAAAAAAAAAAATCGGGCGGGGCGGGCGGGGCGGGGAATCCCGTCCCGTCCCAGTGAGACAAACGGGAAAAAACTCCCCATCCCCGTCCCCCGCTTTCATTATTTTTTTGTAAAAACTAAATTTTTATTTAAAAATGATTTTTTAATATTTAAAAAATATATAAATTATATAAAAAGACTAATAAAACACTTATTATATAAAATAAATTAATTTTTTTTTATTTGTATATTTAATGTGGATATATTTATAATATATTATATATATTTAATATAATATATTATATACTTAAAATCGGTTCCCATGGGGAACGGGGCGGGGAAATATGATCCCGTCCCCGCCAACGGGAAAAAAAAAAAATCCCCATCCCCGTCTCCACGGGGAACTTTCGGGATTCCCGCCCCATTCGGGCGGTTTCCCGAGGAATGGGGAATCCCGCCCCATTGCCATCTCTGCCTGAGTGTGTCTCCCTTGTAATTACATCCCTACTGAACAAACATAAGGTGTTTAATTTTACAGACAGGAGTTTTTTATTATTTAATACCATCATTAACGTGTACATTTATAACATAGTAACAAAGAGGGTTTAACAAACATATATGGATGAAAACAAATGGACAAATCTTTGTCTCATGATATCCCATTTCAACAAAAGGGGGTTGGGTGGGGGGTCATTATTTTTAATTTATATTATAATAATTATAAAATTACTTAATATAAAATCTTAAAATTATCTTTTATATAATATAACACAAAAATACAAATTCATATAAACATAATATTAAAACAAGCGTTATTTTTACTTTTGAATAATTGTTTTATATTCATATTTTATATGTGCATCTATGAGTCCGTATATATTGTCGACTTTTTCATCGTAACTTTTAATACTTTATAATATATTAGTAGAATTTATCTTCTCCCATATTTAAACTAGTTACGGCATAACAATTAATCAATTATATGGAGGGATGCCCTTTACTAGTTGAATAAATTTAACTTGGGGACAGTTTTCTCTTTATTAGGTGTGGGATTGAAAATGCCATTTCAAGTCAATTTGAAGCCAATATGCTAAAACAACTTACACAATCCATAAAGCATATCGTACCTTCCCTCCTAAATTGTAGACCAGGACCATTACATTTACAAGTTAATGAAAACCAAACAATTTTCAGAAACGCCTAATATTAAATGAGATCAATTAAAAGGCAATGTTTTTGAAACGGGACGGGAATTGGGTCGCCTAATATTAAGTTTAGACAAATTATGTGAACATACTGTTGTTCTAAAGTATAAATATAAAATAAAAATAAAAGAATAAAATAATCTCTAATTGTATATAAATAATGCAACATATATATACTTCACTAAATTGGTAAAAAAGTTTAATATAAAGGCCAAATAAAAATGAAATAACTTTATGTAGTGCCGAACGAAATACAAAAAATTAACACAGTTTTTTTTTCTCTGTAAAATATGTTCCGATGGAAAGATGTACGACTTGTCTTTTCTAATTTTTTTCTGTGTAAATTTTAAAAAATAAGTTGAACCAGACAATGTGTTATTTTTCACTAGTTTTTACTGGGTCGTGTTTTTACCGGGTCACACTGGGTTCCTGATACCATTATAATTAGCCTTTTCAAGACTTCAATTTGACTGTCCAAACTCCAAATAAGCGTCTCACCGCTCCATTTTCATTTTATTTAATATTTCGATATATAAAACATATCTAATATATAAAAACACCATATAAAATAGATCTGGTATATTGAAACACCATATAAACATAAATATCAAGTGGGTTTTGACAGGGACTCCCCTTACAAACTAATATCTGCACTTTCCTCAAAAAAAAAAAAAAACACTAGTATCTGCATTCTGCACTTATCTTCTAATTCCAATAGTAGCTATAAAAGGCAAAAGCCAAGAACCCTTTTCAATAAAAAATTGAAGCTGACAAAAATTGAAAACAAGTAGACCAAACACACCTGTCCATGCATGTTCCTAATTATGCATAAGAAAAAAAAGTTCAAAAGCAACCATTTTAATTATCATCAAATAAACAAAGCAAAACAAGACCAAACCAGTAGTCAAGTCCAGAATCAGCAAAAACAGAACATCATGGTACAAATGCTACAGAGAACTAAAATTACAGGCTCATATTCACAAATATGTTCCTCCTTTGATCCCTGAACAAAGAGTTAGCACACATACTAAATAGTAAATACTCATCTCTCTTCAAAATTAAATTCATAACATCAGATCATAGACTCCAAATTTTCCCTAAAAACCTCCAACATGTTAGCAAAAGTCACAATCCCAACCACACCACAATCATCATCAATCACCCAAACATAACTCACGCGCCGCGCGATCGCCTGAATCATCACCGCCACCAACGAGCTCCCGGGGTGGCACACGATCGCCTCTGCCCGTCTCACCATCCGGGACGAGTAGCTGCTACACCTGGTGTACCACCCCAGTCTCGCAACGGCGTGGTGGGCGATGGCAGTTCCTCGTCAGACAAACTGCCATTATTGCCACTGCCGTTGAACGGGCCCACAACGAACTCATCCAATAACCCCTCGAGATTCTTCTCCTTCAACCTCTCCTCCACCACCCTCACGATTTCCTCCGGCGGGCCACCACAGTCAATGTAGGCCATTAGATCGCCGGCCGACAGTGTCATGATGGCTGCGGCAACCGTCTCGTCGCAACAGGCGAGGGTAAAGGGGAAATTTCACCGATTAATATTCCTCCTTCGTCGATTACACCGATCGAGGTTTGGTCGACGAGGATCGGGAAATGGCCTCGATTGCCGACAAAGGCGGGGGAATGGTAGTCGGCGACGAGGTAATCGTGGCTGATGATGCCGAGGGTTTCGATTGAGAGCGTTGGGATTGGGGAAAATAGGCCGATTAAGCCGAGGAGGAATCTGATCACATCTTCTTGTGTTAACCAACAGAATTCTTGGCCGTTGTGAATGGTTGAACAGATTGATGATGGTTTTGGGAGTTGTTTTCTGTGCTTTGAGTTGGTTTTTATTGGGACCACCAGATTTTGAGCACCTTGGAGGATCAAATCAATGGCTTCTAATAAGCTGCAAAACACAATGACAAGAATTGAGCTAGATATCAAATCAATTAGCTAGATCATTTCGAGAAACTAGATTTATAAGTTTTTAATCCATGTCAATCTTGATTAATTTCAGGAATTTAGCAAGAGAAAATACGAGTTTTTACTCATAAGCCAGAAATTAACCCAATGTGCAAAAACAGAGCAAAGATTCTGGAATTTCGATATTTAATTTGAGAATCAAGTCAACACACTATATTTAATTCAGATCTGACCATACTATACTAAAATTATCGAAATTCTAATATTCACACTCAATTAAGCAGAATCAATTCTCAAAAAAATAGGTAAAATCAGCACTAAACCTGTAAAATGTTACTCGGCATTCTAAATTTTCAAATTTCAAATCTACGTGTAAAGAATGAATGAACGCGGGACAATTAGACCCGCGTTGATCTCGTGAAAAGCTAAAATAAGCCTTGATTTATGCAAAAACAGAACAGAACAGAACATTCTAGAGAGAGAGATTTGTGATTATCAAAAATGAATAATACCTAGAAGATGGTTCCACGTGCCTCACGAGGCCCTCAATTTTTGACAGCAAAACAGAGACTGGAGATTTCAAAGCCAAACCAGGCGAAGCTAAATTCTCGTCTCTGCAGAGATAGCAGATAATGTCGACCATGCACAATTTCCCCAAACAAACGCACTCCGGATTTTTCCGATTCGACGAGTTGTGGTCGCAGCTCCAGACGCTGATGAAATTCTCGTCGGCGGATTTTAGGGCGGCGAGGGCGTCGGCTACGGTGGCGGAGGCGGGGAGGGAACGGAGCGGCGGCTTGCCTAGGCAAAGGTCAGCCACCTCATAAGCCAACAACTGAACTGCCATGCAAGAACAAGACTATGGATTAAGATTTTGGGGGAATTTTAAGCGGAGAAGACGATGGAGATGTTTATTTTTGAAGAAAATGGGAGAGTGAAGTGTAGTATATGAAATGAAGGTGAAGTGTGTAAGATATATAAGGGGCTGCTGGTGGGGTGGGGTTGGGGTGAACAAGATGGGTAAAACGTAGTCTTAAGACAACTGCACTTTCTCAATTTACATGTGATATTTTGGCAAAATTTTAAAATTTGTCTGGTAAATATTAATTAGGATTCTTTGGATCTAGATATTCAATTTAGTGTTAAGAAGTTTAAATTGAGTATAGACTTATGCAAAAAAAAAATAAATAAATAAATAAATTTACTCCGTATCAGTTCTTATCACATGAAATACACCTAAGTTGAAAATATTTAGATTTTTGGATTTTCCCCAAATTATTTATTATAACTCCCCTATTTAATTTGGCGAAGAAAACTGTAACAATAAGTAGAGATGTTAATCAGGTCATGTCGGATAAATAATCATTGGGCTTTGGTTGAGCCAACCTGCCAAAATAAGCAATATATGTTTTGGAGTGCAAATTGTTAGCCCAACCTGACCTTATTTTGGGGCAACCCATCGGGTCGGGGCTAAATTGACACCCTTAACTAGAAATGTTAAAAAGCCCGTCCCAATCGGGCGCGGTAATAGGGACGGGTTGAAATGCGATTTTGCAAGCCCCGAAGGGCCAAGCCTATTTGGCCCGACTCGATTAAGCTCGAAACACCGAACTCGGTTGTACGAAACAAAACCAAATGTATTTTTAATACATGGGTTGGGTTGAGCTCTCCAAAATAGCGACCCAAAGAAATTTCGGGCAAGCCCGTCCCGACCCAATTTTTCCACTTGGCCCGACGGACTAGCACCGCCCGCCCCACCGGACAAATTGACACTCTACTCTTGACAATAATAGTGGATTAAAAGATAAAAAGGACGAGATTTTCTATTTAAAATGGTGTTTTATCTCATATTTTATCGCACATGTGATTTTCAAGAGTAATTTCAAAAGTTATAACATGTCTTACAAAAACTCACGATTTAGACTTGCAAATTAATATACATATGATAATCATCCATGTAATAAGAGATTGTAACGCCATTTTAAAATAAAATATTCTATCAAAAATTTAAATGCCTTTTAAGATTTTTCTCTCCAATGTAGATTTATGGGAAATCCTAATAAGCAATTTTGGGGAAAATTAAAATATTCTCAATATTTTTAAGTCATATGTGATTCTCTCGATAATATGGTGCCAATTTTAATTTTGACGACTAAATATGGACTTAAAGTGAAACCCCTCAAGTCTCATCCTTCGAAAAAAAAAAAAAGAAGTGAAATCTATCATTAGTTGGAGACTAAATTGAATTTGAAATTCAAACAAAACTATTTCTTAGAATTTCTTGCTTTTTAACACTTATAAAACATTGTCATTTGTTTTATTTAAACTGCGTTATTAAGTTATTTTTGTTGTTTTTTTCCTGAAATTTTGTATTAATTTTTTTTTGCTACCTGATCAGCTCGTAATCAAGACTTTTTTTTCTTTTATATATTTCTATTTACTTAAAAAAAACACTTATGAAATAGGAGAAAACAATCATAAGAATTTGATATTATATACTTGTACGTAAATTTTATGAAGGGGTACGTACGGTCGAGAAAAAACAGGCAGGAAATGAGTGGGGTCCAGGCGGTGGGCTCCACTTGATGAATTTTTTTGTCCTTCCAGTACGAAATTGCTGTAACATATTTATAGATTCAAACTTTTAGGCTGCCAACAGTGTCCAATTTACTAAAATTAGGCACGTAGACGCTGACTGGGTTAGTAGAAACTGTAGAAGAGGCTGAAATTGCTTTGTAAAACATTTTTGTTAAATTTTCGCTTTAAGAGATTTTTGTCTGATAGCTAGTTATTTTTTTTGAAGAATATACTATTTATCTACTTTATTATTTCTTAAGCATCAATCACATGTAATTATAATTTCACTAACTAAAATACCACATCAACTATTATTATCGTATTTTCTTATTTTTTCTAATTACCATTCACGTCATAATGTAATACTAGTTTACTAAAAAAATAATCACATCAACTTTTACCATTACAATTTTAGTTTCATATTATGCAGTCAAATAAACATAGAGTCAAAGTTACATTAAAAAGAAAAAAAAATAAAAATTATACATGTTACAAAGACTAGGTGTATGGTATACCTAATGTTTTGATTTAGGAAAAATGTTCCATTTTATAACAAATGGGACTGAGACATGTACGATACATCAAATGTATGTACACTAGATATGACGTGTACAATCTTGAGATAATAAAATAGACATAAGAAGGGTTAAAATATCAAATTTAGAATTAACCATAATGTTATATAATAACGTCTACTTTAGAATTAACTAGTAGGACGCAGACCATTCATGACACTATGTTTGACGAAATTTAATGGTTTAATTGGCCAGTTAAATGAGAACAAATTAAACCGAAACAAGTGAGTCAAGAGAAAATTAAATGTTTCGATTTAAAAGCAAATTAAACAAATTTTAGATGCATCAACTCTCAATAAAGAAGTTCTTTAAATTTTACGGCAGTTTTTATACATATAGACACAACTTTGCATGAAAACATTTCAGATCTTGATCTATAATAATAAAAGAGATCCAATAGTATAAGCATGCATAAGACTCACATTAATTTTTATGATTTTTTGTGATAATTCTTAAAAATGTTACTCTTCTATATAATAAGATTTATATATTAGAGGATGTTTGACTGAGCTAATAAATACTCTAAAATATTTTATTAGCTGTTTAAGAGTTTACAAATTCTAAAATCGTGTTGGTAATTTTTTATACGAGTTTATAAGATAAAAAAATTTATTAACTGCTTATAAGCTCCTAAAAAACGACAAGCCCACATATATATAACTCATTTTGATAATAAGATATTTTACTCTTTAATTTTGAGAAATTTAGGCTGCGATTGGATATGAACTAAATTTCATTTTCGTTCCGCTAGAGAATGTTTTTTGACAAACATGCGATTGTTTATGAAAATTTTCAGAAAATATACTATTATCTCACTTTCACTTTTTCTCATTTTTTTCTTTCACTAATCACATCTACACATTTTTTCACAAAAAACTAATCATTAGTACACATTCTTCAACAATTTCACTATTCACTCATTCACACATTTATAACTATCAATCACATCCAATCATGATTTTACTATTTTTAAATCAAATCAACGTTCATCATTATATATCCATTCACACTCTCAAAATTTTCCAAAAATTTAATCAATTTCTATTTCACTATTCTCTAGCGAAAAGAAAATTTTCAAAATGAAAGCATATCCAATCACACCCTTAATACAATTTTTTTAATTACTAACATTTTATCAAGCAAATTAATAATAATTTTTTTTTTGGGAAGAAAATCTAATGACAATTTACAACTCTAAAAATGTTTTATAAAATAAATCAATTTATAATTATTTAAAATAAATATAGTCACATCAGAAAGAAAATCTCCAACTATTCATTAGAACACAAAAACAAAGCACAGGTCCACAAATTAAATGTTTAGCCCCTAAAAAGTTTTTCTCTTCACACTAATAAGTTTGTTTGGGTCCCATTCTTTTCCTTTTTGTTTTCAGCATCGTCCAATTACGTTAGGGTTGGTGGCTAAGTGCTAACTTAATTAAGTTGCTTAAACTTTTAGCACGTACAATAACGTTTGAAAGTTTATAAAATGTAGTGTGTTCACAAAGTTTTAGAAGTAAAAAAATTATAAACTTTAAAATAAAATAAAATGATTGCTTAATACTACTGAAATAAATACTGGGTTATGAATTGAACACTACCTATAATGCCATAATCAGCAATTGAGTTGATTGAAGGATATTAAGCTTGATTAAAATTTTGCCCCACATAAAATTGGTTATAGTTGCAGCATTAATTTAATTGGCGCTGCGGAAATGATGTCGCTGAAACATCATTATCTCACAATTAGGAAAACAATTATTTTTTAATAAGTTGGGATTAGTTAGAGGAATGAGATAAATTTCAAAGAAACTGAAAGATACCAATAAGTTCGAACACCGGCCAATACCCTTACAAAGAGTGAGCGATACCACTTGAGCTTCAATTAAGCTTGTCGTAATTAGGAAAACAAATTAAAGGTGCTTTAATTTAATTAATCTTGGTCAAAGGCTTAATCAGATACCATTAGAGCATCTTCAGAAATCTATGATTCGCACATCCATATATACGAAAATAAAAAAGAAAAGAAAGAAAGAAAGAAAATGATCATAACCTAAACTAAACCATATAGAGTAAATCAAAACATATTGGAAACATGACATTATTTTCGTCCTTTGTGTTTCTAGCTCCAAATCATAGTCAGCACATGCCTATAAATTAATAATTGTACTAATTCATAGACTTCTTTAATTTGTCGAGGTTTTCATACCAATAAGATTGTCGTGGTCTTGTAGGATGAAACCTTTTACAATTTTTTTTTAATATTCTACTTGAATCAAACACTAACTACTAATTTTTATGTATTTATTTTTTTACCATGTACTAATTCGTATACTTATTTTACTTGTATCAAACAGTAACTACTAAATAAACTTAAAAGACAGAGGTTTAGATATCTTGATGGGTCGGACATCATTTGTCTAGTGCGATTAACCTGACTGATTGTGGTTTGTATTCTATTACGCCAAATTATATGATATATCCAGTACACACCGAATGGTAGTGGCTGTGGGATATCTGTTATAAAAAAAACATATAGCTCTGGATATATTTTGCCGTTCAAAACCGCATAGTATTGGATTTTGGGCATTTTGTGTGATCAGGGGCGTAGCTAGGGGGGGGACCCTGCACAAGACTCAAATTTTTTCTTGTCCCGTTTTTTCTGTGGAAAAAAAAAGAAAAAAAAATTTATATATTTTTTTAAGGGAAAAAAATAGTTGAGCTGAGGGAAAATTTTTTTGGGCAAAGGGTACTTATACGGGCTGGCTACGCCCCTATTTGTGTCTCTATAAGACTTACTAATTGGGCTACTAATCTTCAGTTGTTTTCTCTCAAATCAAAAGATAGTTAATTTGAGAGTTGATATTAATAATATTTTCATTAATTTTTCTTTAAGGTCACTGTATACATTTTTTTATCTTAGTTATCTACTTTACCACATTATGCCAAGTGAGGTTGCAAGATAACTAATTTACTAGTTCAATGATTAGCTCATTAATTATAACGTATAATGTTAAACTAAAGTTTGTTATTTTCAACGTCACTGAGAAAAACAGATTTCTTTGAAGTACGTATACGCATACTAGCTTGTCTATTTTTATTTTTTAGATCACCAACATATAACTAATCAGCACATGGATATAACTATAAGCTATCATTCTATTTTTTTCTTCAGAATAATAATAATTATTATATTTTCACATTAAGCGATCATCAATGAAAACCGTTACGAAATTAATCAAATAAAAGTTGAAGACAAATCTTTTATAATAGCAATTAGCTGTATGTTCCTGTTTCTACTCATTTCAGATCTCACCTCTAAATTTTGATATTGTATTTTGTATATATTGTATTTCATTACAGATAGATTTACAAAAATGTATATGATTCAACTAATACGTGTAATTTAATTAACTAAATATGCAAAGCAACAACTACGTACTTGTTAACAGGATTTTTTTAAAATTCCACCATTTTATGTTAAATGCAGCAAAAATAACGAAAGGTATTTGTTGGCTAGCTTCTTTATATTCCTAGTTGTTGAGAATATCCATTTTACCCATTTTCTCATTTCAGTTTGTTATAAAGTTGCTTGTTGTTTTAGTTAATAGTTTAGATAGTTGCTTTTTATCAAACACGTTTTAGCGGTTTTGCTTGTACCAAATTGTATATAAACGACTACACAAGACTCCCTTCTGCGTGATGTGATAATGAAATTTACCAGCTCATTTGCCTCATTTTCTTCGTGTTCTACATTCCAATATTCAAGATTATCTTAGAATTGCAACATGGTATCAGAGCAGGCCCATTGCTCGGCCCAAGGTGGGCCGTATCACAAGATGTGATTGAGCATGGTGGATCCTGTTATGATGATTAAAGAATTGACGAAGGACTCACAAGTGGGGGGCGTGTTGAGATATGTCACTTGTGAGTTGTCCCACATGGATTAAATAAGGGAAGAGAGTCCACTTTATAAGCCAAGTGAGCTACTCCTCCTATCACCAATTGGTTTTAGGATGGAACCTCACTTGGTGGGCTTGGGCTCTCTTCCCCATATTGGGTACGCTTCATGTGTGGGACCGCACCAGTCCCCCCCGAATTAGCTCATCGACCGTGACCAAAGAAGATGAACCGCTCTGTTGCATGGCTCGGATCATCCGGGGATGATCTTTGGTCTCGAGTCCACTAACAGTGCGAATTACTTATCGTGGAAGCGTTCGATCTCTATAGCACTCGGTCGCGAAAACTAAGCTAGATTTATCAATGGAAAGATTAAACCACCAAAGAGTCTCCTAAATTGAACAGTGGCAAAAGGTTGATTTCATGGTAATCAGTTGGATACTCAATTCCATATCCAAAGAGATCTCTGAAGCCTTTATCTATCGAAAATCGCTAGGAGTTGTGGTTGGATATTGAGGAAAGGTTTGGACATAGTAATGGTCCGCAATGTGATCGGCCCTACAGAGGAGATTTCTACTATTGCGGTTGTGTACTTTACCAGTGAAACGATTATGGGATGAATACTCCAATCTATTGCCTACTCTTGCTTGTGTATGTCTTTGGTCATAAGCAAACGGTTGAAAATGACAAGAGTACTAGGGCGATCGCTTTTGATGGGATTGATCGATGCGTATGAACAGGACTAGAGCGGATCCTATTAATGGATCCATTACCTCGATGTTAACAAAGCATACTCGATGGTTTTGAGGATTGAGAAAGCAGATCATCACCAGGACTTCCCCGATGGATTAGAAGGTGCGGTATGGTGGCTAATACAAATAAATACATGAATCAAAGGCCTGGACCTTGGTCCGGATCCAAGCCAAGGGCACAATCAGCACCTATCGAAAATCAAGGAGGAGAAGGCCAAGCTCATTTGTAAACATTGTCGAGCACTGGACATGAGATCACAGAGTGTTTTAAGGCGGTTGGGTATCCTGATTGGTTCGGATTACTAAGGAGCGGAGGGGAGACCTATGGCTAATCTTGTATCTGAGAACCAATACAGGACAAGGGCGATGATGGTGTACATAAAGGAATCCAGGGCAATGAGATCTTAGTAACATAATCCAACGAGAGTTTGCTAAACTCATGGCTAATATGAGCACAGGTGGGAAGGATAAAGGTGGTATGTCCTTTGCTCATTTTCTTTGGATACACTAGTAAGGATCCTTCTAGTTATCAATGTGCTTTTAGTACATTTGAGCATTTAGATAAAGGTTCATGGATTATAGATACGAGGGGCTAGTAGACATATGTGTACATCTTTATCCTCGCTTACCAATCTTCGCACCATTTCGATCCTATTCTGTGTTTATGCCTGATGGCACTTCTAAATCGATCACACACATTGGTGATGTGTTTATTTCCTCCGATCTTAGTCTCACCAATGTGCTATTTGTTCCTACTTTTAAATGCAACCTACTCTCTATTGCTCAACTTACTCGGGACTCTAATTGCAAATGCACTTTCTATCCTTCTCATTGTTTATTCCAGGACTGGACGACAGGTAATGGGTGTGGGACAGCCGTTGGAAAATTGTACATGCTTCAAGTGACCTCTTACTTTCCCTCTTCATTTCTCGCAAAATTCACTTCCGACTACTTATACGATGATTCTTGTAATCTTCAACAAATAGACACCCATTGTAATAATGTGCTTACTCTTTGGCATAAGAGATTGGGGCATGCTTCATGTAATACTCTTAAACATTTGCCTTTCATGCATTCCTTGTGTACTGAAACTCTACAACATGATTTAAAGAATTATGAAGTTTGTCATATTTCTAAACAACACGTACATCCTTTTCCTACCAGTTATTCTTGTACTTCTGCTCCCTTTGAACTTGTCCATGTGGATGTATGGGGACCATTTCATTGTGGCACTCTTTTTTGGCATACTCCTTATTTTCTCACTCTAGTAGATGATTATAGCGGATGTACTTGGACCTATCTTATGAGTCACAAATCTCGGGTGCCATATTTGCTAGAGAAATTCATTCTAATGGTTAAAAATCAATTTCAATGTGTAGTCAACACCTTCGGGAGTGACAATGTGCATCAATTTGTCAATACTCAATGCACCTCATTGTTTCATAATCATGGCATCATTCATCAAAGAAGAAGCTGTGTTTACACTCCACAACGAGAATGGCATTGTGGAGAGGAAACACAGCATCTTCTAGATACGACCAGGGCCCTTCTCTTTCAAATTCAAACTTCCTATTGACTTCCTGGGCCTTTCTCCCTTCTCATAGCTACATATTTAATTAACAGCTTCCTAGCTCTCTCTTAAAATGGAAGACACCTTATGAAATGCTTTACCACAAAGCACCTGATTACTCTTTGCTTAAACCATTTGGTCGCATTGCATTTGCTTCGATATCTTAAAGGGTGTCTTCCAGGCTTTTCTACTCTTCCTCCGGTTCTTTCAAAGACAAAGATGATCTTGATTGGGCCACACACCGTAAAGATACTCGCAGATCAATTCATCGCTATTGTGCGTTTTGGGTGAATGTCTCATTTCTGGAAGTCTAAGCAAACTACGGTCTCCCGGTCTCGGTGAGGAATATAGAAAGCACTTAGTACCACCTTGTGTGTGAAGTGCAATGGATTACTTTCTTGGCTTCCGATATGCTCCTCTCTCCTTTTTCCTATCCCACTCTATTGCGACAATCAGTCGCTCTTTACATAGTGGCCAACCCCGTGTTTCACGAGCGTACTAAGCATTTGGAGATAGAGGACGCCATCTAGTCCGACATCAATATAAAGTGGTTTGGTTCTTCCGAGAAAGTTGCCTCCTCTCGCTCGACTTGCCGATATGTTCACTAAGCTTCTCGCTTCTCCTGTGTTTCCTCCTTCCCGTCCAAGCCGCACATGGTGATCTTCCCCCTGTTGCATCTTGAGGGGGATGTTGAGAATATCCATTTTACCCATTTTCTCATTTCAGTTTGTTATAAAGTTGCTTGTTGTTTTAGTTAATAGTTTAGATAGTTGCTTTTTATCAAACACGTTTTAGCGGTTTTGCTTGTACCAGCTGTATATAAACAGCTACACAGTACCTCCCTTTCTGCGTGATGTGATAATGAAATTTACCAGCTCATTTGCCTCATTTTCTTCGTGTTCTACATTCCAATATTCAGCATTATCTTAGAATTGCAACACTAGTATTATTTCTAGAATATTCTCTTTTTTATTTTTATTATTGTTCTAAATTATGCTGAAAAACAGAGAAAAAATGACGACTTAAATTTGTCCAATTGCCCCTGCCGGTGGATATTCGCTGCAAAAGGCTCGAAACATGCAACTTGTGATTGTGACACAATCTCAAATAATCAAATAAGTGCCTATTTAATTCGTTTTGTTTGACTATATATCGTTATTATTAATTTATGAACAGAACATATGTCAGATTCAAGTGTCACACATATAAGAATATATATTTGGCCCATATAGTATAAACACTTTCGCTTATTATCAAACTTGTCTTATGAGGTCAATTATTTTATTTATGTTGAATTTTATTAATATTTGAATGCGAGCTTACATGTATAAAGATAATTCACCACGAGTTTGTAGCTCAAGTGATATCACTCACCCAATTTCTAAGGGTGTTGACCAGGGTTCGAATCAAATATCTTTCAATTTCTTTGAAATTTATCCCCCCTCCAACCAATACTTCATTACTCCCAACTTATTAAAAAATGACAAAAACTTGCTTGAGACGGTCTCACGGATTTAGATCTGTGAGACGGAGCTCTTACACAAAGTTTTAAAGGTTTTTTTTCAGATTTTATTTTTCTTAGAGTTTATATTTGTTTTATTAGGGTTTATTTTGTTTCTTGGGTTTATTTTTAATTGATTCGGATTTTTAGGATTTTTAGGGTTTATTTTTTATTTTTTGGATTTATTTTTATTTTTCGGGTTTATTCTTCATGGTTCATGTTTTTAGGGTTTATTTTTGTTTCTTCATGGTTCATTATTATTTTTAAATTTATTTTCATGGTTCATGTTCTCAAGACGGAGCTCTTAGGAGGTCCGTCTCACATGATTTAGACAGTGAGACCGTCTCACAAGAGACTTGCTCTTAAAAATATATATATATATATATATATAAATTGTATCATGAGTGACATGTCTGTTAAGCTCTAAAATTTTCTTGGGGTATGAATATTGTACTGTGTAGATATAAATTACTAGTTAAATTGATCGGATTGTTAGGTTTATAATTGACCTAGCTAATATATAAGGGATGTTATCAAACTATAATTCATGCATGTATGTGTCAATATTGATAATTCTATGTGATGATCTAAGTAACAAAACTATTAGTAATATTTATTTGGGATAATTACAAAAAGTACCCGAGGTTTGATCTAATTACAAAAACTCCAAATAACTTTAAAAACTTACAAAAATACCCTGAAGTTTGAAATATATTTCAAAACCCCCTTCATATTTGTAAAATCATTGCAGATTATCCCCTAATTTTAACACTAAATCAAACCTCATGAGTGTTTTTTGTAAGTTTTAAAGTTAGCTATTTTTTTGTAATTAGATCAAAACTCAGGGGTACTTTTTGTAATTATCCCTATTTATTTTTCTGTCCAAAATTAATCTAGTCCCCCCCCACATATATATATATATATATATTACTCACTGATGCACTTTAGAATTTTCTATTTCAAAATTTCTCACTGTATTTTGTATCCCACACATTATATATGTTCAACATACGCGCGTGTATGTATACAATAAACTTTTAAATATGTACTTGGATTAATCATATATACAATTATACATATAATCATAGGATAAATATGTTACTCGAAAAGAAAACTCCAACCCATCGCTATATATCATATATAGCATAAATATATATGTTACATCGGATACAAAGTAAAAAATTAAAATAAATAATCCAAATGGAAATTTCAACCCATTGCTACAAGAAGGAGAAATAATATTACCCATTTGTTTGGTCTTCAATTTTTTATTACCCGCAAGAAGGAAAATAATACTTTCCCATACACTTTTAGATGTAATCAAAGTGTTGAAAAGGTACCAAGTGGTTCATATTAAAAAGAATTCTAAGTTGAATGACAATGGAATATTCCAGACACATCAAATTTTTAATTCTTATATTTCAATGAATTGTGACTGAAGTACAAGAAACTCGTGCAATGATTGATACATGTTACAAATCTCAAAAGAAAATTTCCATGTCAAAATCATAAACTAGAATTCTTTATTTTATTATATATTAATTTGTTTTCTTAACCATACCACAAGATTGGTCAATTAATTCAAAGCGGTCCAACAATAAATACTAAATAGTGAGAACATCATGAGACCACCCAATTGATCAATTTATAATCAGTTCCTTATAAAATACCACTTAATAATATTTCTTCTAAGTTCCAACACAATACCTAGTAATCGCCGACATGAAATCTCATACTCCACCTTTTCTATTTCATTTTCTATTTCATATATTTGATAAAATATGTATATAACTATGATATTATCTCGTATACATCTTTATTCATCCGATCACAAATCAAAACAAAAACATAAGCATATAAACATATTGAATCCCTACAAAAACATTCACTCGAAAAACAAAAGGTTGCACATGCATTACGAAAATTTTCTTTTGAGTTGTGCTTTAATTTTTATTTTTAAATATTATTAATAAATATAATTAAATGTATTAATAATATCATTAAATTATTTAATATGCCTCAAATGTAAGATTTCGATTTTTACATTTAATATAATACTTCACAACTCGCGTACATTAGTGTTCACTAGCTGTCCAATTAATCCTGTAGCTTTCACATGTGAACAGATGAGTTAGACATTAGAATTAAATAAAAAATAAATGATTAAATAAATAATTAAAGACATAAAGCTGTTGAGAAAGGGGTTGATGGGTCCAAAAGTATGGACGAGGTACAAAACTGATGAGAGGTACAGTGGCTTATATACTTCTTACAAGTTTCCATCTTGATTGGTTGTTCTCTCTATCATCTTTCATTATAATTATATAAATAACGGGGTAAATTGCAATTTTACTCTATAAATATTGTAGCTTGCAAGTAGGGGTGTCAATTTGGACCCGACACGCAAACCCGACCACGAACCTAACACGAAATTAATGGGTATGAGTCCGGGACTGGGTGCCTGGGTCAAATGGGTCGAACCCGAATAACCCGACAATTAAACAAAAAAAAAAATTTAAGTAAATAATTAATTGTAAGAAAAAACAACAAACAATACATATCCTTAAAACTTAAATGATAAAACCTCCTTAATTATGTATTTGTTATTATCATGCATGTTTTTTTAATATTGTCCCTAAAATATGATCAACGTGTTATGTTATTTATGCAATTATGTTATTTCTTTTTGTATGTTGTGAATTGTGATATTTTTTTATTGATTGAATAGTGTAAGATAGTTATTGATTTTTAAAAAAATAAATTTATTCAGATTAAAACTTTTAAATATATAGGAAAATAATTTTATTAGACGGGTTACGCGGGTCGGTCCGGTTTACACGTGAAATAAGTAGGTCGGAGTCTGGGTTCAAGATTCTGACACGAATAATTAAACAGTCGGGTCCGGATCGGCTATTTCGACACGCGAGCCTGCGAACCCGGACCCACGAACTCGAACCCCCAAATTGACACCCCTACTTGCAAGTGGGTGTGCAAAATTTGTCATTTTTAATTTAATTTTGGGCAAAACCACCATTTATGTACAAAAAAAAAAATCTATGATTTAGTCATAAATTTATATAAAAAATTTCAAAATTGTCTAGAAAATCTCATATGAGTTGCATGTAAAAACAAATATATATATATATATATATATAGACACTGACTAATCATGTCTTATGGTCTAACCTAATAATATTTTTGACAATATTTTGAAACTCGGATCGGACCAAATTTGGTTAAATATGGAACTAATCAATTAATCATATAATCGATTCGGTTATGTATTAAAATTGGGTGACTAAAAATCATTGACACTCGATCAAATCCAAAAAACAAAAACAAAAACCGGTGATTCCATTAACCCGTTCAATTTTTTTAAAGAAAATAAATTTTTCTTTGCTTTATTGCAAAATTTGAAAGAGAATGTGTTTAGTAAATTTGCATATAACTTGTCAGATAATCAATTTACATATACATTTGCTATTATAGTTGAAGTTGTTGAATGGGGACATGAATATGGGTAGAACATTAAGCTGGCCATTTGGATTGTGCCTATTGCACCTTCTACTGTTAATTCTCCGATTTCTCATTGAAGAAGAAAATGTAGAATTCAATATAATTGAGAAGTTAATCTTCTCTTCTTAATGTACACATATATACAAGATGAAAGGGAGTTGTGCTTTTAACTATCCAACTAACTCTATAACTAACTATACTAACTGAAAGTTAAATTACATATAAATGAAATGAAATGAAATTCAACTAGTTCTTGTATCTTGACACCCCCTCAAGTGAAGCATGAATGTCTATCATGTGTAACTTGTTTGTGAAATTGTTGAATAATGGGGTGACAATGGCTTAGTAAAAATGTCGTCGCCAGCTTGTTGATCGGATGGTATGCGAGATGAGTTTGAGTAGGCATTCTTGGAATTTTTCTCGGACAAAATGGCGGTCTAACTGTATATGTTTAGTCCTTTCATGGTTGCAAGCATTTTGTGTGATACAATACTGATTTGACTTCTTTGTCAGATGTATATACAATGGCGGGTTGCTTGTGTTGGACTTTAATGTCTTGAAGAAGATAAGTCGACCATTGTAGTTCACAAGTGATTAATGCAATTGCCTGTATTCGAGTTCAACATGACACGCTTCTTGTTTGCATCTTTTTGTTTTCCATGAAACAAGTGACTCTCCCGGGTAAATAGCATATCCACTTATGCTTCTTCTTGTATCGGGGCATTTTGCCCAATCGCATCACTAAAACCCTTTAAGTGTAGAATGGAATTTGAAGAGTAAAAGAGTCCTTTACCCGGATTATTCTTGATGTATCTAAGAACTCTGAAATGAATTTCTTTGTGAGATGGGCTTGATGGGTTTTGACATGAACCGACCGAGAGTATGAATGCTATAGGATAGCTCGAGTCTAGTTATTGTTAGATACAACATTCTTCCAATCAATCTTCGTATTGAGAGGGATCGATAGAGGAGAGCTGAACACTTTGAATCAAATTTTGAATCCATAGGGGTGGTGCTTGGTTTGCGCCAAGTAAACTGTTTTTTGTTAAGAGATCTAAAGTGTATTTTCTTTGACATAAATGAATTCCTTTTGAAGTTCTTGCTACCTCAATGCCTAAAATATATTTTAAAGTACCAAGGTCTTTTATTGTGAAAGTATTATCAAGATGTTGCTTAATGGCATTTATCTGGTTCATGTTGTTTCCTGCTAAAATTATATCATCAACATATACACATAAAACAAGAATAGAATCGAATCGATTTTATAAAAAGAGAATGGTCGATTTTGATTGATTAAAACCATAAGTAAGTAAACAAGAAGTCAATTTTTGAAACCATTGCCTTGAGGCTTGTTTCAAACCATAGAGACTCTTGGTAAGATTACTGACTCTCTTGTCATCCTTTGCACAATATCCAGGAGGAGGTAACATGTAGACTTCTTCATTTAAATCCCCATGTAAAAAAGCATTGTTGACATCCAATTGATGGAGAAACCATCCTTGAGCAAACAAATCGCAATTACTAATCTCACAAGAGAAATATTAGCAACAGAGAAAAAGTATCAAAATAGTCTAGCCCTTCTTCTGTGTGTAGCCTTTAGCTACTAATCTAGCTTTGTATCTTTCTATTGATCCATTTGACTTTCTTGTATACCCATTTACATCCAATACAATGTTTGTTTGGAGGTAAATCTGTTAAAATCCATGTATTGTTTTTCTCAAGTGCTAAAAGTTCTGTTTTCATAGCCTCTTTTGCCATTCTATGCTCTTTGGCGGCTTGTGTATAATTTTTAGGTTCAGAATTATGCTAATGTTTGCTATAAAATGTTTATGATTGGATCTAACCGTTGACGAGATAGAAAATTGCGATATTATATTTTCTATCTCGGAGACAAATTGAGTGGGAATTATGCTTTATTGAGGAGGTAAAATACGATCAAAACCTCGAAGATAAGGTGTGTGCTCCTTGATCCGGATGACTTTCTAATGTCGGGAGGAGAGGAGAGGCTGTTCATGAGTTCTATCCGGACTTTCAATGACTTGCTCGATTAACTCGATTGTCATGAATTTCTTTGAAGAGTTGTAACTAGTTGTGGAGATAAATTTCACGTATCTGTCTCATTGTTTTCTTGTCGATAGAAACTTGTTGATCTTTGTATAGGATTGACATAATAATCCATAGAAGAGTTAACAAGAAACATAAGAGATGAGGATTGCTTTGAATCTGTCATGTGAAAAGGAAAAATGTCTTCACAAAATTTTACATTTCTTGAAATGAATATTTTCTTCTTTGTTAAATCATAAAGTTTGAAACCTTTGGAACCAAATGGATAGCCTAGAAAAATACATTTTGTAGCTCGAGGTTGAAATTTATTTCGTTTCTTTGCTAAAGTAGAAGCATAAGCTAAACAACCAAAATTTTTAAAATGAGAATAATCGGGTTTCTTGTTAAAAAGCATTTCAAAAGGAGTTTTATTTTTAAGAATAGGAGTAGGAATCCTATTTATAATGTGAGCAAAGTGCTTAATATACATTCATCCTAAATAAATTGGAACCTTTGAATGGAACATTAGAGCTCTTGCAACTTGTAAGACATGTTGGTGTTTTCTTTCAACAACACCATTTTGTTGAGGGGTTTCAACACAGGTTGTTTGATGTAAAATACCATTTGAAGAATAGAGATCATGAAGAAGGAATTCGGTTCCATTATCGGACATCTTAAGGTCTTAATTTTCTTATCAAACGTGTGAAAACCATGTTTATAAAAGATCAAGATGAGCTTTTGTATCGATTTATGTTTTAACATGTAAATCCATGTACATCTAGAAAAATCATCAACAATTGTAAGAAAATAATCAAACCACTAAGAGACTTGGTAGAAAATGGTCCCCAAAGATCACAATGTATTAGCTCAAAAACAACAATGGTTGAACAAGAAGATCATCATTAAAGGATAGTTTCTTTTGCTTTGCAAAATGACAAATATCACATGTACTAAAATCAATTGAATCGTCTATAGGAATAGGTAAAAGAGAAAGTCTTTTGGCTGGTATATGCCCCAACTGGAATGCCAAAGTAATGAATTTTCGTAGAAAAAATGAGTAGTTGTGTTGATTTGAGAGTGTGCGGTGATACAATCCATCCTTTTGATTAGCGAGCCAATCATCATGTTCTTTGTTCAAATCTGTAAAATGCAATGTGATGATAGAAAATGTAGTGCACAATTTGAAGACTTTGCAAGTTGAGAAACATATATTAGATTAAAAGAAAATGAGGGTACACATAAGACTTTGTATAAGGTAAGGTGTTCGATAACTTTACATCACCAATATAAGAAGTGGTAGAGTGTCCATTTGGTAAATAGACGAGGAATAGAGATAGGAATAGGAGCATTAGTGAATAGAGACTTGTCACAAATCATGTGGTCTCAGTGGCACTGTGTCAAGAATCCACTTACAACTATGCATGTTTTTAACACAACCAGAGAAAAGGTAAGATACCTGGTGTAGGATGTGTAGTGTTAGAGTTCATATTGCCATGAGATATGGATGTGGTCAAATGAGGAATTTCGAGAAGAGTTTGGTGATGTTGCCTAGCAAAAGGCTAAAAATTGATCCAACATATCTTTGGTCAAGATTGGATTATCCACAGGAGTTTCAAGAAAGTCTCGAGTGTGTCACAAAGATTATTTGCAACACCCGAATCTTTTGCAATTCTTGGACCTTTTGGGCCTTTCCATCCCAGGAGGGATATCCATTATTTGAAAACACTTGTCAATTGTATGGCGGTGTATCCACAATGAGAACATTTTGGTTTTTTTTTCTCTTTTGATTGAAACTTAGAAAAATTGCCCGCGCTTGCCATCATTGCTATAGACTCCATTGGAGAAGCGAGTTGTAGAAATATTGTTGAGCCCTCTTTGTGATTCTTCTTGAAGTAATAAGGAGTATACTTTTGCAAGAGAGGGTAGTGGAGAATTAAGTAGTAGTTGGCTTCTTAACCGAGCATAAGACTCATTCAATCCAACTAGAAACTTTATGAGAGTCATTTTTTGTGTAACAACCATAAGAGATGAAAAATTACAGTACATTTTCCACATGTACATTTCATCATAGGCCATGGTTGATGTACTCATCCCACAACCCTTTGAACCGATTGTAATATACGGTGATTGAACTCGAACCTTGGCTAATAGAACTCGAGATTTTTCCAAATGAAATACTCACAGGGCCATCACTCCTAAAGATATCTCACTTTGAGTTCGTCCCCAAACATCTTGGGCGGAGGTGAAATAGAGTAGGCTTTGTCGATGTCTTTACTGAGATAGAATTTAGTAGCCAAGAAAGCACTAAATTGTTAGCACGTTGCCAAGAAACAAAAGAGGGAGAAGCGGCGGATGGAGCTAGTAAAGAACCATCAATAAAACCACCCTTATTCTTGACACTCAAGGCCATTGATACAGACTCTATTCCAAGAAGTATAGTTATCACCCCGTAAATGGCTCGAATACAATGATGGCTCCAGGATTGTCACTTTCGATGGAGAAAATACGGAGATGAGGGATCATCGATTACTAGTTGTCGCAAATGGATGAATATCGATCTTGAAAAGAATGGAAACGACGCTTGAATCTTGATTGAAGATGAAGCGAGAATGAAGCAAAATAGATGAACAAATGGAGAGTATAGAACTCAAGATTGGAGATGGCGGATGATTTTCATCGATACCATGTTAATTCTCCGTTTCTCATTGAAGAAGAAAATGTAGAATTCAATATAATTGAGAAGTTAATCTTCTCTGTTCTTAATGTACAAAGCATATATACAAGATGAAAGGGAGTTGTGCTTTTAACTATCCAACTAACTCTATAACTAACTATACTAACTGAAAGTTAAATTACATATAAATGAAATGAAATGAAATTCAACTAGTTCTTGTATCTTGACATCTACCTTTACCCTTTAAATTGTTATAAATGGATGGATAAGATGGAGCTTCCGAAAAGAAAAAAGAAAATTCAATAAGAGAAAATGTTATCTTTAGAATTAAATGTAAGATAAGGATTTCAATTTGAATTGAGATAAGAAAATTGTGGATTTTGGAGTTGTCAGTATGTGATAATGTTAGAAATGCGTGCCTTGGCTCTTATGTGGATATCTAGGCCCCTACATTTGAGGCCCAAACTTAACCCAATTTTAATTAAGTTGGGCTTTTGCAAGAAAATCAACATCGTTTTAAGGTGTATGAATGTGGGTTGGGCTTTTGCCTATTGGGCTTTCATATTTTGCAGGGTATAGAGAAGCAAGGAGCTGAAAACAAGAAAAAAGTAATCGGCGTCGACTGTCGCGTTGCAGTTAGAAATGGAAACTCGGATAATTCTCAACTTGGGCCTTACTCGATTTGATGGGTATAATAAATACCCAATTACAATCAATATGATATTTTTGGTTGGGTTCAGACTGTTCAGTGAAGCTCATTGGATCCCGATTTGGGCTGGCAAAATTGATTTAATAAATAATGAGACTAAAAATATAAATAATAAAATTCTAACATAAATAATAACTTCAAAAGATAATCTTCAAGATATTCTAAAGATATTTAGAAAAGAGTCCTGTTGGTTTGTACCTCTCAATTGGAATCGCCGACCGGCTCGTGGTTTCAAGTTGAGGATAGGACTATATATAAAAAAAAGTTGAGAAATGCAACATAAAATATTTGATAATGTCGGCAAATTTTGTCAAGTCAGCTAACGATTTGGGCTATATTTTAAGACGAAATAAAACCTGAAGGGAGTTTATGTAATTTTGAATCTTTTCTAGATTTTTTTTATTACCCCAAACCTCATTTTTTTTAATTATCATTTTTTTAATGGTTGGCCAAAGCAGTGGTACACATAATTTTGAAAATTTTTAGAAGGATAACTTGTAATAGCCAAAGTCTCATCAGAGGTTGTCCTTGTGGACGTGTAATTGAATGATGATCATGTTAAGTCACTTTCAAGTTCTTGCCAATTTTCAACTAGTCATCAATTTCTTAAATACGACCAATAATAGACCTTTGTCACTTACCAATAGATTTAAAAACCAACCCGCAAGGGTAATGGGAGTTGGTGAGTAGGTGAGGAAGACGGACTGAAAGGTCGCGAGTTCGATCCCCTACCAACACTTTCTTGGTTGAAATGCACAGCGCTGCTGGTGTGGTTTTACCAGTTGGCGTAGTTTGCGCTAAGACGTCCAAAGAGGTTTATCCAGTCTTGTACTCGAAGAGTAGCGGTGAGGGTTCCCCGTCATCAAAAAAAAAAAAAAAAAAAAAAAATAAAAACCAAACTGTGTGCTTGGGTTTTCAAGTTATGTTTCTGAAATATGTGATCAAATTTAATACTAGTGTAACACCACTTATCTTCGTTTCTTTTCCTGTGAAGAATGACAAGATTGGTTACTTTGGTTTCGTTTTCATCGCATTATATTTCAATTTTATGTATTGGAATATTTCTACTAAATTTTTGTGTAAAAATGAAAATTGTATCTACGTCGATGATGAATTGATGATCAGTTCAATTATAATTTTTATGTAAATTTTGGTATCCTCATCATATATTGTCATTTGAAGAGACCTTGTACATTTTCATTTAGTATATTACACTATTTTGTTCTTGACCTTTACTTATCCTTAATCTGATTATTCTACTTTTAGCATTGGAGGTTCTTTGGATTTTGATCCGGCATGAAATAGGCCGAGCTGGAGAATGGGCTTTCGTAGTCAAAGTCCAACTCCAGGCCCATCGAGGGTTACTTCTTAAGGCCCAGTTTCTAGAAGCTTGTAGTGCTCGGGATTGGTATGCAAGATTGGTATAGCTCAGAGTGTAATTTAAATTCGCCAGATTAAGATAAGATTTTGCAACAAATTTCTGACAGATTCTCTTTAACCGTTTCCGGAAAATACAGAAACCCTAACTGAGGCCTTATAAATAGTCATTCAACAGTATGACCAAGGCCAATGCATTTTTACTATTCCATAAGAAACTTAAGCTATTTCTATCTTCTTTGGAGTAAATTCTGACTTGAGCGTCGGAGAGGGTACGCCGGAAAAACCCTCCAGCCCCCCTTTTCTATGCAGGTGTTCGGTAAAACGGAGCAACTCGGTCAGGTGCATGGTGGAGCTAAGTCATCATAGCTATCGGACATTTTCTGGTATCACCAGATTTGGCAGGGAATTTCGATGCCCTAATTAAGGACTTATTTGTTATGATGCATATATATAGAAGCATTCATAAGTTGATTATAAGTTTGGATCTTTATGGTATTCCATATTAAGTTGACTGTAAACTTGGAAATGAAATTAAATTTATTTATGGTGGCTTTTTATGGAAATACATAAAATGTTAATAGTTAAAGAAAATGCGGATGAGATCTTCTATTCCGAGCGGTATTTCATCTTCTATTCCATCGCACGGGATGATGCCACGTGTATAAATATTACCATATTAATTTTGGAGTATAAATCACGCCTAAATTGTGAGAATTTTAATATGGTAACATTTATACACGCGTAATCATCCGTCTTGAATGTAAAGATGAAACACTATCCCTGGAATAGAGGATCCCATCCGCTGAAAATGTATATTGATAGGTATACACATTTAATAGCACAATAAAATCTTCTTTAATAAGTATAAATAAAACAAAATGCATTTAATATTTTTAAATAATTAAAATTGATTTGATGCCCTGAACTAAACTAACCCTAGATTGCCCACAGACTAGCCACTCATAGTTTGCTAGTAAAACCATATTTGATGATTCACATCCTCGTCACAGACACACACTTTCTAATTTTGGATAAGATAAATTTATTTATTTATTTTTGAAAATTTTATTTATTTTTTCGGACATCCTGAGGAGTGAGGTTAAGAATTAAGATATTAATGAAAATGTGCACAATATTACTTTTTCGAAAACCAGGCTAACAAACAATCCCAATTATTCATAAAACTTAATATATTTTCATAATAAACAACACATTATTAAATATAAATTAAAATAAAAGATTAGACTCACAAGACTCGAAATTACATTATTCATCACACTGATCACATATACGAAAATATATTTATGACAAAAATATTACTATAACTGACTTCAATGTTTACAACAATAGGTTAGAGGTGACAATTACTGCCACAATATAATATATAACATCGAACGAACTCAAATTAATGAGATAAATATAAATACAAACACAACTAATACAATCTCACACAAATAATTGGCCCCAATAGGAACTCACGTTAGACTTGTATTAAAAAACCAAAAAACGAAAAACAGAAAAGTCTGCAAGGGGATAAAGACATTGAAGTACGAGAAAATATGAATCCTTATCCAACACCATCAAACCTCGTCTCAATCCAAACAAAACAAACAACAATAAATTCTCGCCATCCTCACATCACTTGCTCAAATAACGCATCCGTTTCAGAAAAACAGATCATAATATATTTTCTTCATTTCATTTCAATTTCTCACCACAAGAGATCGAAGAGAAAATGTTGGCTATATTTCATAAGGCGTTTGCCCATCCACCAGAAGAGCTCAACAGCCCTGCATCTCACAAGTGTTCAATAAAGCCAAAGTTGCCAGAGGAAACACTGAATGAGTTTCTATCTTCACACCCAACTAACGCTTTCTCAATGACCTTTGGAGATGCTGCTGTTCTTGCCTATGTTCCACCCCAAAACCACTCCTTTCTTGCTAATAACCAGAGGTACCATATATGTTCTAAGTATATTTTGCTACTTGCTACAATAGAGTTTAAGAATTGATATATATGTTGTTTCTAGGTTGAGAGCTAGATGAAACACTAGATGATGTTCAAATTTAGCTTGTTTAGGACATTCTTAAGGGCGTGAAATAATCGAATCGAATAGACTGATACATTTTTTTTAATAAGTTGGGAGTACTGGTTGGAGGGAATGAGATAAATTTTAAATTAACTAAAAGATATAAAATTCGAATCCTGGTCAACACATCTACAAACCTCACCAAATGGTGAGCGATACCACTTGAGCTATAAGCTCGTGGTCGAACAAAGTGATACATGTTATTGCTCAAGTTTATTTTGCATTCTAGTCATTTGCAAAAATTAAGTTTGAGTTTGATCTGATTATAATCTAATTGAGAGATAATTACAAAAGTCCCCAATAGGTTCAGGCCAATAAAAAATAACCCAGAGGTTTTTAGAAAAAGATTATCTGAGGTTTAGATTTTATGTTACATTTTCCCCTTAATGAGAAAATATACATTTAAAAAAATCATTGATAGTTATAGAGATACTGCAGTTATCTCTTAAAACTTAAGACGGGTTTATCTCTTAAAACTTAAGACGGAGTAAACCTGAAGGGGGCTTTTTGTAATTTTGAAACGTTTACTAGTTTTGCTTGTTATTAGCCTCACTAGTACAAAATTGACCATTCGTATCGGTTTAATACGCATCGGTTTAAGTAATTATCCCTCTAATTAATTTGAAGGAGTTTAGTTGGGTGGAACACTTATTAATCGAATTCAAGTACCTTTGTATTTTTACATATTATTGAGTGACCCATCTATCTAAAAGCTCAAACTATTAAAGGAGTGAGTCATTTAATAATTAATTTCTTTAAACATATATATATATATATATATAATCTAGTTAGAGCACAGCTTCACATTTTATTGAAAAAAGAAATATGTCCAAATTCTAGATCGTTAATTATATTAATGAACTGAGCTCAAACAAACAATTCACGATCCGACTAGTTGACTATCCAATAGTTCGATTTGTTTTTCAACCCTTGACATTACCTTAGTAGTCATTTGTAGTGCTTTTCTGATCAAATCTTGTGCTGATCATTTTGCTCATGTCGTGTGTTATGCAGGTTGTTTTGTGGGTACGATGACATATACTGTCTTTTCATGGGGAGTTTGAAGAATTTGTGTGCACAAATCAAGCAGTATGGATTATCAAGAAATGCGAACGAGGCTATGCTTGTGATCGAGGCGTATAGGACGCTCCGTGACCGCGGTCCGTACCCGGCGGATCAAGTTATTAAGGATCTTGATGGGAGTTTTGCCTTTGTTGTTTATGATAGCAAAGTTGGAACAGTTTTTACTGCACTGGTATATATATGGGACCTCTTTTCTTGTCAAATTATACCACTTAATAAATTTACCATGTGTTTAGGTATTACTGAGTTGAGAACACAAAAGCTCTGTTATTCACATTTTCCAGGGTTCTGATGGTGGAGTAAAGTTGTACTGGGGTATTGCTGCTGATGGTTCTGTGGTGATTTCTGATGATTTGGAAGTGATTAAAGCTGGCTGTGCCAAATCTTTTGCACCATTTCCTGCAGGTAATCAAAGTATTCACTGATCAAAATTACTATCAATTAGTGATTGTAGAATTAGGGGGTCGGCAATGAGTCGAGTCAGGTCAGGTTGGGTTGGGTGATCTTGGATCCGAGACTCGACCTACTAAGATTTTTGAACCATTAGACTCATTACTCATTAGGCCCTGTTTCATAATTTATGGATAATTACAAAAAGTACCCCTATGGTTTCACCTAATTACAAATAAATCCTTAGTGTAAGGTTTGATTCGGTATTAAAATTAAGGGGTAAACTGTAATATTTTTATAAATATGAAGGGGTATCTTGAAATATTTTTGCTTATGATGGATTTAAATGTTAGACAAATTAAACCTTGGGGACATTTTTTGTAATTTTGAAAGTTAGTTGGTTTTTTTTTGTAATTAGGTCAAACCTCAAGGGTACTTTTGTAACTAACCCATAATTTTTTTAATAATAAAATATACTATTAAAACTATGTTAAAATAATCTCATAAAACATATATAATAATGAAAAGTTGAATTGGGTTGGGTCTAAAAACTGAAAAATCCAAACCATGACTCGTTTACCCTATTAGAGATTCAGATTTTCCGTTCCTCAATTCTATTCCAGTTCCTATTCATTGCATTGGATGAGTGTCATATGTACAAGATGATGTCATAATTGTACACGTGTCATTGTAGAACATGAAGTAGAATAGAAATGTGGAACATGACATCTGTACTCATTTGGGGCGGGTTCTGGTTTGGATCCGAGTCTTATCCCATCACTATTATAATTCCATGTGGGTTGATTAACTAATATGATGCTACTATTTGTGGGCAGGGTGCATATTCCATAGCGAGGCAGGACTTATGAGCTTTGAGCATCCAATGAATAAGCTAAGGGCAATGCCGAGGGTTGATAGTGAAGGTGTTATGTGTGGGGCTAATTTCAAAGTGGATTTGTATTCCAGAGTCAACAGCATTCCTCGGGTCGGAAGTGAAGTCAATTGGGTTGACTGGAATCCTCAGGAATAAACATTTTGTTGTCTGATCCCGAAAGAAAAAAAAAAACTTGATGAATTTCCTTTTGTCATTTGATCTTGTTTTTCCTTTTGTCTATGCTTGTACCGTTTCCGGCCAAGCAAAAGTGCAAAAATGTACATGAGAGGAAACATTTGGATTCCGTAACCCAACAAAACTTGAAAGAAGTGATTTTCAGCTTTTAGCCGGAAAAAATTACCTTTCAGTGTTTGCAATTGTGCTTCTACTTGATTTAATGAAAATGAAAAAGCAAGGGAATGATCGATGTGTTAGATTTCTGATTCTGCTTCTACACTAGAAAATGAAGATGTAGAGTTGAAACTTACAAAAGCCATGTAATGCATCAAGTTTCAAAATCCAATCCGGAGCAAGGTGCAATTGTGAGAGGTAACACTTTCAGCAACTCAAGAATTATAGTGTAAAACTTGATGCTGATGACGTCAATTTACTTTTATAGAAGAAGTGATTTATTGTATTAGAATTAAAAGTAGTTACAAATAAGAAGCTGGTAATGTTTGAAAAGAGAATCGGTTGAGAATTAAATTATGGGAGTGTTTGCAAAAACTTCGCTTTTAGAAGAAGTGATTTATTATAGCAGTAAAGTAGGCGAATTTAATCGGTTGGTAGTGTTTGCAAATAAAATTAAAAGTTGAGAATGAAAAGTTGAGAGTGTTTGGTAAAAAAATTAGTAAAAGTACTTATATATTTGTAAAATTCAAACTAGAAGCGATGAAGCGAGAATCTAAAGACTCACCTCCTGCTTTTAGATTCTGATCAAATGAAGCGAGAATTAGAAGCGAGAAATTGGTATATGCAAACACTAAAAACTGTTTTTTTAAGAAAAACTGAAAAACACTTATTTTTAGTGTTTGCAAACACTCCCTATATTGAGATTGTTTGGTGAACAAATTTGTAAAAGTCAAACCAAAAGTAGCAGAAGAAATCTAAAGACATCTCTCATTGTTCTTTAAACTCGCATTAAGCTAAACACGCAATCACACACGAAACTGAACAAAATGGATCGAGTAATTTTTATTATGAATTTCAACAGAAAATTTCAGGTGATAGACTTTTTCCCCCATTCCTAAAATGTTAGCTGATTACAAGATACTCGATCCAAAAACTGATGTCTGTGGCAAAATTAATCAGACAAACCGACGAGTTTCTCACTGACTTCCCAAACTTTACGTGCTTTATCAGCATCACTTGCCTCTTGAGACAACTGGTTCTCAAATGAAGCCGAGTCCTTATTCCAGCTCCAATACACTCCTGATTTTGTCAAGCTTGGATCACTCACAACCTACGTCACCATAAACAAAATTAATTACACAAAATTTCATACACAATCCCACTTTACATCATCAAAATTTATTCACACCCCTTAATATTGTCAAGGGTAAATCACAAAATCACCCCTGAAGTTTAGCCTAATTACAAAAACCTCCAATTATCTTCTATAATTACAATTAGCTCCTTAAGGCATTACAAACACCTCCTTGAGGTTTTCATTTACTTAACAAATACACTCATTTTCAGGGTGCAATTTGTAAAAACACTTCCAAAACCCAATGACTTTTATAGAAATATTACATTTAACCCTTAGACAAAATCAAAAGTTAATTTTCAAAATTCTTTGTTTTTTTTTTTTTTATAGTTAGCCGAAACTTCATTTTTTTTTTGGTAATTATCCCATATATGAATGGTAAAATTCCAAAAATTACCCCTGATGTTTAGCCTAATTACAAAAACCTCCAAATTTTTTTTTTCAAAATTACAATTAGCCCCTAAAGTATTACTTACTTAGCGATACCCCTCTTGAGGGAAAAATTTGTAAAACATAAACAAATGTCAAGTGGCTAACCTTAATTTTGAAAGATAGTTAGACTGGTTTGCAAATAAGACTGAATCATAGGGGTATTTTTGTAATTAGCCCAAATATTAATACTTATTAGGGATAATTACAAACACCCCTGAGGTTTGGGTTAATTACAAAAAAACCCAGACATGTTTTAAAATTACAAAAAAGATCTTCAGATTTCGTTTTGTCTTAAATTTAAGGGGGGTAACTGTAATATTTTTGCAAATGTTGGGGGATTTTTTGAAATATTTTCAAAACCACCACGAAAAATGTGAGACAGAATGAAACTTCAAGGTTTTTTTTTGTAATTAGCCCAAACCTGAGGGGTGTTTTTGTAATTATCCCTAATTATTATTTACCTGTGCAAGTCTTTTTCCAGCTTCTTCCTCAGAGACAAAGCCCTTTGTGATGAACTTCTGGAATGGTGGGAAAAGGAGCCTGAAGAGTGGAATGTGCTCCCTAAAAAGCCCTGTTGTGGCTATGCATCCAGGGTACAGAGAAGCAAATGTGATGCCTGTTTCTTCGTGATAACGGCGGTGAAATTCTTGCATTGTCAGCATATTACACACTTTGCTATCCTTGTACGCCTTGGCGCCGTCAAAATCACCACCGTCTATCATGGAGGAGCTCAGCCCATTAAGGCCACCTTGGAGACCCCTCAGGTCTCCAAGATTTGCCTTTGGGGGTACATTTCCAGCCAATGTATTTGTATTCCCTGGAATATAAGCATCACCCCAATGGGATTAGAATCGGATTTATGGTACTCAATTGTGTTGGAATCTTAGTGGAACCTTGCGCTTATATGTGAAATAATTATGTGTTGCAGAGTGTCATGTGATATAAGGATAAACTTGTTTACAAAGGTGATTTTCTATGAGTGTTTACAAAGATTTCTACTTTTTGAAGAATTGATTTATTGTAGTATGTGTAAAAATAGTTGAGAATCATACTGCAAATAGAATCAGAAGTTGAGAATGTTTGTTGAGAAGTTGTAAAAGTGTTTATTTATTTGTAAAAGTCAAACCGGAAGTAGAATAAAACATCTAAAACACCCATCACCCTTCTTTTAGTTTTTTATTAAAAAAAAACAGAATCAGAAGCAGAAATTGATGATTTTTTTTTCTAGCCAAAAGCTGATAGACATTTTTGTTTAGTGATTGCAAAGGGTGATAAAAATATAATTTTTATTTTAATGATGGGTTAAATAGAAAAAAAATCAAAATGTTACTTATATAAGAGTTCTAGTCCCTAATCACATTGTCAAAGGTATTTTTTTCTGACAAGAAACATATAGAGATATCTAAAAGGGAAAAATGTATATCAAAACGTGTCGATCCAAAATATATTAAGGGATAATTACAGAAAAGCCCTGAGGTTCGGGCTGATTACAAAAAAACCAAATTTTTTTGAAAATTACAAAAAATCCCATTGACGTTTGATTTCGTCTTACATTTTCCCTTCAAAAGCAAATAACATTTCAAAAAAACCCTTGACATCTATAATCAAACTTAAAGGATGTGTTTGTAATTTTGAAACATATATGTAATTTTTTTGTGATTAGCTCAAATCCTAAGGGTGTTTTTGTAATTATCCCTATTATTAATTCAAGTATGTTTCTGCATATATGTTCATCATGATAATTCAATACGAACGCTTTTGAACTAAAGTAACATTTTTCGCCAAAGTAATTTCCAACAAATAGTACCTGTGATTGAGCCAACAATAATAACTCTCTTGGACGGATAATCAGACTGCTTCATATCATCAAGAAGCAATCTTGAAAGCAGAAAATGTCCCAAATGATTAGTCCCAACACTGAGCTCAAACCCTTCAGCCGTAAACGACGGCTCCCAAGCCGTCGGCTGGTAAACGGCTGCATTGCAAACCAAGACATCAAGTGGCCTTTCGGATCTTTTAAAGTTGTCCACAAATTGTCTAACACTGTCAAGAGAAGCCAGGTCCAAATGCATGATGGTGTAATTTTCCTTAGCCATCCCAACGGATTTGGCGGCTTTCTCGGCTTTGAGAAAGTCCCTGCAAGCCATGATTATGTGCCATTTGCCAGTCTCGGCTAAGGCTTTAGCCGTGGCTAAGCCCAAGCCGGATGAGGCGCCGGTGATGATTACGGTCCCTTTCCTTAGTGTTTTCTTGCCTTGGATTGTTGAAGGGGTGAAAGTTGGAACTGTAGCTACTGCTTGGACTCTCAATGGAGATGATTTTCTTGAGTTAAATTCTCTCTGTTAAGAAATTCAAATTCCACGAATAATCACATTTCTTAGTCTAATTGCAAATAGTCAAATACTATGATGAGTAGGGCTGACAATGAGTGACACGATACGATAATACAACACGATTACAAATAGGGCGTAGCCAAGGGGGCCTCCCCCGACCCTGCGCACCCCAAATTTTTTTGGTCCCGTTTTTTATGGAAAAAAAAATTATATATTTTTTTAAGGAGAAAACTAATTGAGCTAGGGAAAAAAGATTTAGGTTATGGGTAACTACGCGGGCTGGCTACGCCCGATCGATTACAAACCAAATCACACGATGAAGCACGACATGACAAAGATATATAGTTAAATTTACGATTATTGGTATATTTAAGATAAAAAGATATATAACACAAAAACGCAATAGTGCAACAAGAACATGATACGATGACAAGATTTGCCACCCTTAACGATGAGGTTTAGTCTAATTATAAAAATAAAATCAATTATCTTTCAAAAGATTTTATTTTTATAATTATACTAAACTTCAGGGTAATTTTTGTAATTATTCATAAATGTTATGGACATTGCCCAAATGATGCATTGTGTGTAGTTGTACCTTGGTTTTCATTGCAGAAGAGATAAAGTCAGGCTTGACATGGTCAGATAGTGAAACACCAAAGAGGGTGGAGTCCTTCAAAGATGCACCACTTTTTACCTGTAGAAAGAGATATCACATCTTTATATTTAATCAAGGGTAAAAAAATAAAATATATATATATAAGAAAAAAAATAGATTTGCAACTTAAGCATAGACTAAAATTGGACATAAAAAAAACCTCTTTGTGAATGGAGAATGCTGAAGGGAGCAGAGTAGCAGCCTGTAGAGCCATTGAAGTTGAAATTTCTTTGTTTGGAAAGAGACCTTAGATATTTTTAGATCTTTTTTTTGCTAAAACTAAGTTTGAAAATGTTGTGTGTGTGTGTGTGCAATTATATATAGTATGAAAATGTTGGCTGATTCTTGACAAAAAAAATGAAATGGAGAAAAGGATAAGATAATATTTTTTGGAGTATATGCCAGTTGGACTCCAAAAACCAATCAGATTTTGTGGTTGAGATTTCCTCTGATAGTTTGAATAAAATTTTCTAATATGGCCAAATGAATATGGGGTTGAAAATGTGGATATTTGGGTTCATTTAATTTTTTTCCCCACAGTGATGGGATTGGGGTATGGAGAAATTGATAAAAAAAGGATAATGTTAGGTGAGGGCCACTGTGTGTCTGTGTATGTGAGACATCTACATTATGGCATTATTCTCACAGAATTTGCAGTGCAGGGAATGGTTTTGAGTTCTTTGCCACAAATTAGAGTCAGACACCATATCAAGGATGAATATTAAGATAACTCACATAACTATTATGTTTACTTTGGAGCATTTTTCTTTGTTTTTGGGCATAAACTTATATTATAACTTTTTTATGTACATTATATTCTAACATTTCAATATTCTCAAAAGAAAAATAAAAAGGAATAAATTTATTAAAAACCTCACAAAATAATATCAAATCCCAAACGTGAAATAACCAACAATTATATAATCAATGAACAATGCTATCACACTTAATACCAATACCTTATTTAATCCCTTCAAAATAGACACCAAAACTGTAAAATGTAGAAACATAGGTGTAATAACTCTTTTGAATTGGACAGACAATTCACCTAGATGTACCTATTCAAAGCAGATAGAATTTAAACCACTTCCAGTTTCATTATGTATACAACACCAAAAATAAAATTGAATGAATATAAAGAATTTTTGCTTACATTATGATGCGCTTAACTCTACACTTGCCGATTCCAAGAATTAAAATCGGTTTTCTAAACTCTATATGCTGTAAAATCTTCTTTACTCCGCCCCCACCTCCCCACCCCCCACCCCCTTGAGAAATCTACCTTTTATCAATGCCGTCAGCAAGGCTCCTCATCTGAGTCCCAAATCCGACCGGCACCGGTACAAGCACAAGGCGCAAAAAAAATCAAAAAAGGAAGTATCTAATATTACAATTTCAGAGTATCTATACAAATTTTGCAAACTCAACAGCTTTTTGACCCCCTTGCTGCCTATATCCTCACCGGCAATCCGAAATTCTGGAAAGTCCTGATTTCCCCTCTAAGTCCAGCAGTAACTATAACCATACCCCAGGCTGATCTGTTTTGGTAAATCCCATTCGAAAAGTCCACACTAACACGAGGACTACGGTTTTTAGTAGCCGACAGAAGCTTCTCCTCCGGCCATGTTACCGAGATTTTATCAAACAGGTAGCTGTTCGTAACGCTAGAAAGAGTTCCATTAAGTGGGCTATTACTGCACCCAGAGGGCAATGACGAGTTTTCACTGCCGTTTGTTTCTTCGACTGGAGTCGTTGGATGATTGGCCGTTGAGAGATCGTCAAAATTATCAAAAGTACCGTTTTGCCCTCTAGCACAAGTACCTTGAAGCCCCCACGTGTCGGCCAAGCCTGGCCAAGGGATTGCAACGGATACATCTTGACAGTGGAAAAGCTCATAAGAACGAGTCACGGTGACGCCTTTACTTCTGTTTGGTCTGGACTCGTTTTCGTGTCTCCACACGTAAACATAAGAATCTTCGCTGGCAGAAACTACGTATTTTCCGTTAGAGGTCATGGAGGCTGAGATTTGGCTGTTTGTGTTACGAAAACCTGTCAAAGATTTAGCACCAAGTTATTGGATATAGCCATTGTATAAAAAAATTTGAACCAAAAACTATTGTCACAAGTAGATAACTGAAGCCATAGCGCATGGCCATGCTGTCAAATCCTAGGTTGAAGTAATTTTCTTTAGAAAATTCCTATTTATAGACATCACAACAAAAACCATACCTTCTTGGAATGGAGGAAAAGAGGAAGAACTAACAGAAAAATAATGCAACACACATATCATCATACATATTTTGGGTTTTCAATTGAACACATTATTATGATCTAAGTTTCAATTTTTATGAGTAAATTTTTACCTCATTTGTTCATGTCATAACATAAAAGAAAAATGTTTCAGCCTATGAATTAAACATCTTTATCCAAAAAGGGGAACAAAACAGAAACTTTAGCGAAGATTACTTTGCACTTGACTACAGAATCAAAACCTTGCTGTTGCAAGCTCAAAAATCTTTGGTAAATCAAACTTCCACGAACTTCAACTAAATATTAATGATAGGCAACATGAAAAGGTCCAACTCCAGTAAGTTGATTCTCATTACCTTGAGAAAGTAGGAGTTTATCAGCTTATAGAATTTTAAAGACTAATTACTTTAGTTCAAGAAGCCGAGTAGGCGGGTCGATCTGAAATGACAGGAAAAAAACAATTATGTGCATCTCCATACCTTTGAACTTGTGAGCAAGATCAACACCGTCTACGACTCGAATTCGGGAATCTGCAGATGTGATAAGCACTTCTGATGTACTTCCAGGTGCAAACTGTGCAATAAAAACTATAAGTAACTGCAAGAATATATAGAAGTTTACTTGTGTTTTTGAAGAATAAGAAACCTAGTAAGGGCCAAAAAACATAGTTGATTACATGCATATGAAAAAGTGGCCAATGAAATGGTTTACCTGGAAACCAGTTATTTTTTCAGATGAGATTTCTTCTTCTTATTCTGCAGATTGATCTGGCTTTTCTGCTGCAATTTATTATCTGGACAATGTCACAAGCATAATTATTTACTCATAACAGTAAGTTTATCTTTTATCCAAAGAGCTATCATTTAATACCTGATGTGTTGTATAGGCGACAGCTGCCCTTGTACGAACCAACCAAAGCCCCCTACCAAATATTGCAAACATATCTTTGAGAACAAGCTAAAGATATTAAGACATAAAGGAATTTACCCGTCATATGCTAACAATATAAAGCAATTAATTCCATCCTTATGTAATTTATCCCTAACCTGTCCATCCGGTGTATAGCAAGCTGCAGTGACCATTTCATGCAGGTCATTCCAGTCAACAACTTGGCGGTCAGGAATGCTCCATATCCGCACCTTAGCATCTAGCGATCCACTGATGAAGTATCTATCATCGACAGGATTAAATTGGATGCAGGTTACTGTGTCAAAGGAAATCAAGGGCACTTATCAATAGACGATTCTATTTATAAAGCGATCATGTAAAAGCATCAACTGCTGCAAATAGTATTCGGTTATATTGGCGAAGGAAGAACAAAAACTGATACAAGCGAAAGAGTAGATCATGAAAATTCCAAATCTAACACATAATAACAAAGAAGTACACCTTCTGATTGCACCAAAACAAACCATCAAAGTACTAGCCTGGCAAACTAATATATCTATCTCAATCATTAGGCAAGTAGCTGAATCAAGCACTGCAGAGAAACTATATCCCATAACCCATAATTTGACCCCTATTCAGACTCTTTCTCAGTCCTCTTCACTCAAATGACGAGAACCCACCCAAACCAGCTTAACTATTCCCTACCAGAACTAAGGCCACCAAAATCCCAATACCCTCATCATTCCAAAAGTTCATTCACTTCAACAGACCTTTGCAGTAGTTTTACAGTAACAATTTTCCTAACCATTTTCTATATTCATCAGCTGATCAATTCAACATAACGTTATTGGCATTATACTAGACACAAATAGAAATGAATTTGAACTATTATCAGCCAGACAACATTGCATTAGATTCCAGCATTTAGGCTTGCTCACACCAGGTCTCAGTTCAGTTGGAGGCTTCAAGTGTATAGACTAAACTTAAAATGCAGGCAACTACGATTTTGTCCACCATATGATCTGATATGAAGTCCAACTGAAAAGTAAAAAAATGCCTTTCCTTTGGTACTCCTCTTCTTTCTCCAGCCTATTTTTTCAGTGACTCCCTTAAAGACCAGGGTCCATCCTTTACTAACCTCAATTTTAAAAGACATTTTCCAGGACTTAAGGTCATCCAAATGCGATTTCTTATCAATAAGCTCTATCCTAACACAACTTCACAGTTGTCAGGTCCTACCACGTACTCTTAAAATGAATACACCGATCCGAGATGTTCCAGCCACCAGCAACAGCTCCACACTCTAAGGGCACTAACCTCTCAAATGATACAAAGGAAACTCTATCAAATTAGTGATATAGATTGCTGCAATTACCATAGTCACTATGCGAAAAGATCTTCAAACAAGCCCCGCTAGACAGGTCCCAGAGCCGCACTGTTTTGTCCATTGAAGATGAAAGCAGTTGCTGGAGAAGAGAGAGAACGGTAAGGGATTAACAAATGGTTGACTAAAATTAAACAGAAATAACAAGAAACACAAATGAAAAAAGCTAAAACCCAAGATTTTCTTCAACAATATTGCCAATGGTCACTATTGAAAAATGTTTACAAGCTGACATAGTACCTAATGTTTCCACCCCAAAAAAAAGAGAAAAATATTTCAATATATGGGGCCCTCGTAAAGTCACCAAATGTAGATATAACCAAGCCTGTCCTTTATAGGTCAATTCCTCAATTTCTTTTTGCATAGAGATTAAAGACCCATGAAAATTGCAAATCTATTAATGAAAAAGTATTTTCTTTAACCAGAATTCTTTATGTATAAAATGTCACGAACTGGCTTAGAATCGAAGGAAGCAACAATCATATAATGCAAAAATGACATGCAAACCAATATGCATTTTAGACACTACAGCATAACCCAAATCTTTCAAAGGCACGAGTTCCTGTAAACAATGCTGATCAATCCGTCCTCAATAGAAATATACATACTGTCTGAAATTAACAAGTTATCAAAAGCTACACGAGCATCGTTGATTGTCTATACTTTCCACGATAATAAAGCCTCAAGGAAGATACTACAACAAATTCTACATATTGCAACGACAATACATTTACATACAGCCCATAACTACAAACAAAGACCTATAAGGCTAAAGTAGAGGGTTCACATTGCATAGGTCAACTTATAAATCAAAATGTCATGCTGGGGAAAGAACAAAGAGAAAAATTAAACATAAAAAATGTTAACTGACCTGAGACTTCGACCAGGAGAGGTCCAGTACATCATCCAAATGTCCTTGAAATGAACAGATGGGTTTTTCCGAAAGGGCAAACACTGTTTCAGGCACCAATATCTGTTCTAAACTCACAGATTTTCTACTTATAGATGACCTCCCTCTTCTCTTCTTCTCTGAGAGACCATCTAAATTTGGTGACATTGATGAGGGCTCTGGTGATCCATTGGCAAGAAATAGAAAATTGAAATTCCCATCTTCCAGTTTATCGAAAAAGAGATCTCCCTTCCTCTCTGTTTCTACAACCTGCCAGACATGAATTACGCAGTCCTCACCAGCACTAGCCAGATATTTTCCATCCAAACTAAACTTAATTGTCCAAATTGAACCATTATGAGCCTGTATCTCCTGGCTCTTGTACAATGCTGTAAGCTCTTTAACAGACTTCCCATATTGCTTGACCCGAACTCTTTCTGGCCCATGAAAAGAAGCATCCTGGCTATCATCTGTGGCTGAGCTTGATCTTCTGCCACCCTTCTCAGATGATGTATCCCTATCATCACTGCTTCGTTTCTCCTTGAGTCCCGCAACAGAACTCGCCACATTTTTTATACTCTTCAACCAACTCCCTTTTTTCTTCAACTTAGATCCATTCCCACAGCTCCCATCAGCATTCGAATCCATACCTTCCTTATTCCCGTCCTCAACATTCTGCCTCCTCATCAATTCCTGCACGATAGGTGAAGTCCCAACGGACATTTCGGTTGAAAATTCCTCCATTGTCAGCTGACGCCCAGTTCCCACTTCCTTAATCTTTTTCCACATCCCATCTTCCCTCACCTCGTTCACCACAAACTCTTTCCCATTATCCAGATTCTTTATCATACACACTGCACTACCATCATCAGCCCCACTACAACACAAACCCTCATCCAGCTCCTCGTTCCCTGAAACAGGCAACAAACTATTAAAGCTCCCATTAACCTCACAATCCACTCTAATCTTCCCTTTCGGTGGTTTATTTGGAGAAACAGTATTGCTCACTGGAGACTCATCACCGCTTCTCAATCTCTCCACACAACAATCGATTTGAATGTTGCTCCGATTGTCATTATTTACATCTACACCAATTCCATCGGTCACATAATCACTGGATTGAACTTCCGAACTCTTCCGCGAATTGCAGTCCCCATCCGACTTTGATCGTACGATCCCAGATACTCTATCGTTACTATTACCACAATTAACGTAATCACTAGCATTATTAGGGATTTCCGAAGAATTAGTGCTGTAACATGTCTCACCGGGAGGGTTCAAATGACTGGATGAGAACGAGAGTGTGGGGCAGCGGCGAACGAGTGACGGGTCGCGCGTGAGGCCCATCTGGCGGAGGAGGCGGAGGCGGCGCTCCTCCACCGACGACGGCTGAGAGATCCAAACGTTGTAGTTCTGGGAGACACCACTGGGGAATTTGGGGACCGGTTCATGGTAATCGGGGCTGTAATTCGGGTTCCGATCGTAGTCCTCTTCAGGCTCGGAAGCGGATGGGGAGCAGGAGCAAGAAGTATTGGCGGAAGAGAGGAGTCGGTCGAGTGAGTCGTGGAAGTACTCCTCGTCTTCTTCTTCTCCTTCCCCGGCTTTGCTCATGGTTTAGCATATCCCATCGAACCCGGTTCACAATGCCCGATCCATCTCCCACTCGGGCTGGACCAAGGCCCGAAAACCGATTCAATGTCACCTCCCAAGTCTGGACTATCTACTGAAGTATAAATGTACGTATAGAGAGAGAAAGAATGTGCGGGTTTTGAGAGTGTGTGATTGTGTGGGGATACGGAGAGATCGGACAATATTGGGAGAAGGGGTTTTAACTTTGGGGAACTCAGATCCGATGATGAACCAGAGAGAGAGAGAGAGAGGGGGTGGAACGGTGTCGTGTAGTGGCGTGTTGGGGGCCTTTTGTTTGGTTGTGGGCGTGCGTGAGAGGGAGAGTTTCCTGAGGGGTGAAAATGAGAAATAAATAATAAATTGGGTTGGGTTTAGATATTAATTTGGGGGAATTTAAATAAAAAAAATAAAACATGTGGTGGGTAGAGAAGAAGGGTGGCTTATGATATGATAATAATTGAGTTTTGAGTTTTTAGGAGGTTTGGTTCTTTTATAATTGATGATTGAATGTTTTTTTTGTTATGTGGAGCAAATATGCATGAATCCATCCATTTTTTATTCCTTTTTTTTAATTTTGTTTTGCTGTTCTAATTTGCATTTTAGACTTTCTTTGCGTGCATATTCCCCTAGTTATTGAGATCCTCCATGTTGTACAATTTAGTTCCATACATTTGGTTTTTCATTTTTATCAAGAAAATATATTGACTACAATATATTTTGTAATTTAAGAATTAAGAACTTGTAACAAGAGAATAATTACAATATTATGAGAAACTCTAAAATATGCATGAAATTTCATGTTTCACTTTGTGTATTCAACTTTCTATTTCTCATTTGGATGAGTGAGATGTGTTACATGATAAACATATGTTGTTGAGTTTTTACTTTTTACAATCATCCAATGGATTAAAATAGTAAGTGGAACATGTGGTTCACATAAAACTTGATCAACTAAAAATATTATACGTAGTTGTCGTATATATAAATATATGTGTTATAAGGTTGTTTTACAATATTTGCATATATTATCAACATTTCCACTATAACAAAATAATGTATGAGTAACATTTAGCTTCTTTTTTTAAAAAAAGTTATAATTTGCATCTTTTAGAGAAGGTCTTGTAACCATCCAATTTTTGTAAGTAATAGTATTACTTAAGTACACTATCTTATATATGTTTTTTTAATCAAAATAATAGAATGCATTCAACATTAAACAACAAAATTACAATGCGAACTGGCAAAAGGGCAACCTTCAACAAACATAAATGTCGAGGAAAGTTACATTTGATGAAAACAATCATTTTACGAGAGAGATAAACCAGACTAAAAAAGCAAACAAAAAAACTACAAAATAAAGCACTCCTACATAAAAGACTAAACCACCCCAAAAGTAACTTGAGAATTATACATGTATGCATCTCTCAGTTCTAATCAAGAAAGGTAGTTAGGAAAGTGCATGTAAGTTCTTTGCTTGTTCTGTAAGTTCATGTATGTTTCTTTACAATTATTTGTGCTGCAATTTGGACAAATGTTACTACCTTGAATGAGTTTGTACAAATAGTGGAGCTTTGAAGTATCTAATAATATGAGCTTGTCGGCATGCACAAAATCATATCTTTTTTGCTTATTTGGAATTTGAAAAATCGATTATAAGTTCTTGTTCGAAATAATATAATTGACAAAAAAAGGCGTTATTCAATTTTTTAAATCTTCACAACAAATTTATGGACTTAATGATAAATTGGAATTGGCGGGTTGACCTCATAACTAATAAAACGAATTAAACTACTCGATCACTCAACTCAAGATCGATCCTTAAAAATCCATTTGAGCTCGGTTCGGTTCGAACATAATGAACCAAGTTTGAACACAATTTTTTCGCTTCGATAATATGTAAAGCTCCGCTTGAGCTCAACTCGATAAGTAAAAAATAAAATATGTGTAAAACTATCAAGTATTCGAGCTCTATTCATATTCAAATTTCGGGTAAGCTCGTTCAACTCGATTCAATTAATAATCAAACCATACTCAAACACAATTTTAAAACTTAATAAAAATTCAGAGAAGTTTGAATTGTAATATGTTCGGCTCGTCTCGATTCGTTTACACTCGATCATAACATAATCATGAACATTAATATCGGACGGTTGCTAAGAGTAACCTTGGTTACACAAGTGCTGCCTAACTAACAACATCAAGTAAGATTCCATTCATCCAATAATAGAAACAGAATGATTGATGTATGGTAGATTTGGTTGGTTTTGCCTTGTAGTCAAATTGTAAGCCAATCAACTCTCATCCAAATTATTATGGAAGTTGAAGGGTAATAATTAATTTATTAGTATTTAAGATTGATTCAAAATTTATAACACTTTTAAAACTTCTTCTCAAATTTATAAGACCTAATGCCTTTGCATCTATTAGCTTTTCGTGAACGCTTTAGCTAGAAACTAAGAAAAATGATTTCATCTCTCGCATGATAGTCACCGCATAAGTACTCTCTAATCCGAAAAAAAAATTCCCTAACTCAACTATTTTTCTCTTAAATATATATATATATATATAATTTTTTTTTCAGAAAAACGAGACAAAAAAAACGGGGGTCCCCGCCCCGGCTACGCCCCTGATCTCTAGTACTTTTAATTAATATCTTATTCAAAAAAAAAAAAAAAAAAAAGAGGTATTGTTAGCAATAAAATTTAAGAGTAAATACATATCATGTAGCTCATAACTGTTAATTGAAAACGACTCATTAAAAGAACAATATCGACTCTTAAATCTCTACAAATTTTTACTTGTCCATTATTGTCCCCATACCCTACCTTAAGAGCCCCCACCCCCAACTCTCAACTCCCCCTCCCCCCCACAAAAAAAAAAAAAAAAAAAGAAAAAGAAAAAGAAAAACCCTCTAGGTTGGTGGTGAACATAAATTTTGAAGTGTAAGTCCTTTTGTGGTCCATGTCCTTGAGCAATGAGTGCAATAGATCTCGGGGTTCTTTTAAGCATGTCTGCTACTACTACTTTTATTATTTTGCAGTATTAAAAATAAAACTAAAACATAAAAATCACATTTGACAAGGTCAATAATTATTGATCAATGTGCATAAAAATTAAAGAATTTCTTATTGTTTTTCAATGTATGTAACATTTTTTTGAAGTACAAATTTGAGAAGGAATGGGTAATGTAGAACGAACTCAGGCCTCTTACCTCTTTAACCACTGGACTAATATACAATTCTCGTATGTTTGACATGAAAAATGTAAATTCGTAATTACAAAAGTTTATTTTTAGGGACAATTACAAAAGACCCTTGGATTTGTGCTAATTACAAAAAAACCCATAAATGTTCTAAAATTACAAAAATCTTGATGTAAATTCGTAATTACAAAAGTTTATTTTTAGGGACAATTACAAAAGACCTTGGATTTGTACTAATTACAAAAAAACCCATAAATGTTCTAAAATTACAAAAATCTTCATCAAGTTTGATTATGTCTTAAATTTAAGGGGCTAACTCTAAAACTTCTAAAATATCAAGGGAGCTTTTCAAATAGTTTTTGCTTATGAAGGAGAAAATAGAAGACGGAATCAAATCAAACCTCAAGTTTTTTTTTGGGCAATTTTTAAAAACCTTTTGGTGTTTTTTTTTTTTTTTTTGTAATTAGCCAAAACCTCAGGGGTCTTTTTGTAATTATCCCTTATTTTTATGACTAGGTAATTACACTTAATTTACATGAAGAATTAAATGATTGATTTGGGATTTTGATGGCCGTGAATTTGCACATTTTTTTTACTCCATTTTGCCATCTCCAATGGATATTATCCCATGTACTCCTTTACTTTAACAGGCCAAACACAGCACCATGTCTGCGCACCTTGTCTCTTATCCCAAGTACGTACCGTGACATCTCTGCCTTTATTAAGATCCAAGATTTAACGGAAAAAAGTAATAATGGGGAAAAAATAAAAGAGAATAATTATATTTTCATTTGCATAGTTGCATGCTTTATTTCAAATTGACAATTCATATATAATTTTTTTAAATGAGACGGCTTGAAACATTCGTTTGATGTTTGACATTTAAGACACATGGGAACAAATTCATGGCGTGTTATTTTTTTATTAAATTGCATTATATTAATTATAGAGTTCGAATTGAAAATCAGAGATATATTGTTTGCTTAATTCCTTTACCACAAGATAACTGAGCTATTTAATCAATTATTGCAACAGATTTAAATTGAATCCTTAAGAGTTAAGAACTTAATTAATGTTACGTTCACAATGGTGTGCCAACAAATTAGGGATCAACATTGTGCACAGACCTTAATGGTAGAGTCAAGCAATTGACTCGGGTTCGATCACATACGACAAGTGTGTGTCCCCTCTCTTATTTTTCCCCTATTGTACTAAAAAAAATGGTACCAACAAATTTGTTTATAAACTTTCAAAACTTGAACAATTTTGTGTTGTTGTAACTTGTAAAATCCTAAATTTCAGATTTTTGGTCAGGGTAAATTTTTATCCAAATAATGTATTTATAATCTAACTATCCAAACTAAAAATCCTTCCGAATAATTTGTGTTTGAATTTATATAATAATACTTGAACCTTTTGATTGATGAAAAGTAAGTAGAAAAAAGTGCATACAAAAATTTTCTTGATATTAAATATATGTATATATATATATATATATTTTTATTTACTTAATTTTATAGACGTTTAAATGGTGTTAATTTATTAAACCAGCTCCCCAAAAACAAAGGATTAGTTGAATTGAGTTTGCAATTTTTATTAAATTGACTTTGTGTTTGATACATTTATTACAAGATCTTAAATTCCTAGACTCCAACAAGCCATAGCAAGTATATTTAGTACACTGACAGGCGCCAATTGAATGAAATCAGAGGCACTGGAAAAAAGTTGTCATGAAACACATCCCCAATTTAATTTGATTTATCGAGTTACACAATATAAAATATTTGTCAAGTATATTAGATTAACCTGTAATTTTACTCAACACATGCCATCGAAGATGTAAAAGTACTTGCAATAAAAAATTCATATCTTATTCCCTTTCAAAAAAAAAAATTCATATCTTATTTGCTTCACGTCAAATATATATATTTAAAATTAAATATATATGTGAACTGCAGCACACGATGTACAATATTAAATTAGAATAAAACTGAAAAAAAATAATTATGTCGTTTGAGAAATGAAAAACAATAGGAAATGCTAAATTTAATAATGATTAATGTTCAAATTGCAGTCTTCCTTGTAATTTATTCTAGAATATACATTCTTGGTGTTAGGTATCACAGATCATTATGAAACTAAATGGATGAATTTGAGAGAAAAATACCAATTCTATTTCACACAAGAATAGATTTACGGAGATTTACAAACTCACAAAAACTCTCAAACTCACTCAATCTCTCAAGGATTGATTTTGATCACTCTCAGGATCTCTACTCTCTGATATTCACTCACAGGGATGATTACAATCAAGAATGAAGACCTATTTATAGATGGATGTGGGAGGGGTAGGTGGTTGAAGCTTCAACAATGGTGGGCTTGTTGGGAAGCTTCATACTTTCCTCACAAACTTGATCATCAACTCTTCAAAGATGGATGGCTTCAGATGGAGGATGTGGTGAAACCTAAATTGAATTCTTCATTCTCCTCCAAAGAATAAGCATCCCCGCTATGTCTCTCGCATAGCTCAAGTTTTTCTCGTGTAACCACCTTCACAACATGTCGATGGATTCTCCTTTGTGTGGATTTTAAAGAGTTTCAATCGTTGTCGTTCTATCGTCTCGCGTCCAATGATATCGAATGTCAATATGTTTTGTACGGGAATGGTACATGGAGTTCTTGCTCAAGTCCGAGCACTCGACCGTCCACAATGTACCTTGTAATCTTTTTGTTTAATTCCAAGTTCTTGGAGATAACGCTTTAGCCACAATATTTCTTTACCACCAATAACAACAATATACTCGCCTTGTTTGTGGATAAAACAACATACTTCTGCAGATCTTGATCGCCATGAAACAAAGCTCCTGCGAAAGTGTAGAGAAATCCTGAAGTTGATTTTCTCATCAAAGATCTCCCGCCATATCTCGCATCTAGATATAGCCCTCCAAGATGGATCGGCCCCGTAACAAAGACATATTTTTTTGACGCACTTTCAAGTACACGAGAATCCATTTCATCGCTCCCAATGCTCCTTTCCCGGGTTAGAGAGAAAACGACTCATTGTTCCACATCTGCGTGAGCAATATCTCGGTCTTGTACACACCATTGCATACATCGGACTTCCAATCTTGAATAATATGGCACCAATGACATTTCCCGATCTCTTCCTCGGATGAGGACATGCACTCTTGCTCAACTTGAAATGGTTAGCTAGTGGAATGCTTTGATCGGTTTGGCGTTGTTCATATTGAATCTCTCGAGCACTCATTCAATATATTTCTCCCGAGATAGCCATAACCTCCTGGTTCTTTCTGTCTCGAACTATCTCGCATTCCCAAAATCTGTTGAGCCGGGTCCTAAGTCTTTCATGTCAAAAGACTTCAAAGCTCTTTCTTCAAATTTACTAATCTTCGTTGTATCTTTTCCCACGATCAAAATATCGCCTACGATATAGTAGAAGAACAACGAAATTTCCATCTCGCAAATTTTTGAATGTAAACACATTCATCTCGCATTAGTCTTCTTGTAGCCTTGACTCACCATACACGAGTCAAATTTTGTGTACCACCGCCGGTGCCTGCTTGCACCATACAAGCTCTTCTTGAGCTTGCAAACGAGATTATCACCAAAATCTCAAAACCTTCTGGTGCTCCATGTAGATCTCTTCTTTGAGATCTCCGTGAAGAAATGTTGTCTTCACATCCATTTGTTCAAGCTCCAAGTTCATACTTGCTACTAAACCAAGAATAACTCTAATTGATGTCATCTTGACTCTTTGGTGAAAAAATCTCATCAAAGCCGATTCCTTTTTTTTTGGAATCCTTGACTACCAAGCGAGCTTTGTGTTTCACCATTTTTCCGCTACCATCTTTCTTCACTTGAACACCCATTTGTTTCTTAGTGCCTTCTTCCCTTTCTAAGTTCTACGATCTCATAAGTGGAATTCTTCTCACAGAGATTCCATTTCATCTTGCATTGCTTTGCAGCCATTTTTCTTTGTCCTTATGAGATACTACTTCTTGAAACTCTCTGTTCTCCATCTTCATGTGAAGGTAATCGGATTCTCGAATATCTTCTAGATGGAATCCGTCCTCGTTCGCACCTACGAACTTCGGAACAATCGAGGAGATCCACCATCATCCTGGCTTTCTACGATGGTATAGGAACATTTGGTAGAGCGGTTGTGGCTCCCCGCTCAACACCTTCTTCTACCTCTTCATATTCTCGCTTCGTATATCTTCCGCACTACGTCACCGCTCTCACGAACGCTTCTCGTGTGCATCCGAGATTTGAGCACCAATATTTGACTTCCGAGACATTGTGGGCTTTTCAATGTCTTCCATTGTCTTCTTTCATGGAACACTACGCCCCTACTTACGATCACCTTCTTCTCCTTTTGATCCCATAACCTGTATCCAAACTCTTCATCTCCATAGCCAATGAAAATGCATGGAGTGGTCCTTGCATCAAGCTTCGTCTGAGCTCTTTGGATACATGTGCATATGCTAAACATCCAAATACTCTCAAGTGAGAGTATGATGGATCCTTCCTGCACTATAGTTTCTCCTAAACTTCAAAATTCATGGTCGATGGTGATCTGTGATCGGTAGCAAGCAACTCATTGCTTCTCCCCGAATGGCTTAGCGGCTTAGCCATACTAAGCATGCTCCGAACACGTTCCATGATTGTCCTGTTCATTCTTTCATGACACCGTTATGTTGAGGGTGCGTGGGGGACTGCTTTTCTTCTCATGTCGAATGCCATATGTTTTGCAATAGGCATCAAACGCTTTAGAAGTGTATTCGCCTCCATTATCCGATCGAAGACACTTCAGCTTGTTTCCCGTTTCACGTTCTACCATGACATGAAACAATTTGAAATATTCAAACACCGATCTTTTATCTTCGTGAAATACACCCACAACTTTCGAGAAGCATCGTCAATAAATGTTAGAAAGTATTTATTACCGCCTAGTGATTCAACCTCCAGGGGACCGCAAAACATCGAGTGCACCAAACGAGCAACTCGATCTTCTCGTTAAAGAGAAACTAAACGAGACTCTTTGTTGCTTACCAAATAGACAATGATTGCAAGGATCCAAAGTCGAACTTCCTTGTCAACATTGATAAGCTCCTTCTTTATCGGGGTAGACAACCCTTTTCTCACTCATGTGACCGAGTCTCCTGTGCCACAAATTTTGAGAAGCCTCTTTCTCAAGAATGTTGAGGCTATCTGTACATATTTTCACATGAGTCTTGTACAACGTGCCACAAATGTGTCCTCGAGCAACTACCATAGTGCCTCTTGACAACTTCCACGTGCCTTTGGTGAAATGATTATCATAGCCTGTTTGTCCAGGGCAATCCCTGAAAGAGATTCACCAAGATCGGCACATGTCGACATCCTTCAAAGTGATTGTACTCCGACATTTGTCTTTATCTCAGTATATCACCAATTCCTACAATTCCAGAGAATCGAATTTCCCATCTTCACCGCTCCAAAGTCACCACTTTGTATGTTGTGAAGTAGTCCTTATGAGGAGTTACGTGGTAAGACGCTGCAGATCTACCACCCATTCTCAGATCTTTTCTTGAGATATGAAGGCATGCCTCATCATGGGTTGAACAAAGCGCTACATCTCCAGGAATGATAGCTAGCATTTCTCCATCCTTATTCTTTCTACTGGGAACTGCTTCGACCTTGCTCCTCTAGCCATTTATAGCGATTCTTCTTCATATGACCCTCTATTCCACAGCGGTGATGACATTTATATGTTGATTTTACGCCATCGGTGGATCTTCCCCTACTTTTGCCTCTCCCTTTGCCTCTACTACTTCGTTGTTGCTTCCCGTCTTTGTCTCCTCCCCGATTTTCCGTCACAAGGGCATGGGTCCGATCTGTGCCTATGTCTTTTCTTCCGCCTCCTCATTGAATAGGGCATCCTTAACCATAGACATGGTAAGTTTGCTTTCTCAGGGCCGAATTGTTGAGAGAAACAACTAGTGTTTCCTAACTATCGGGAAGTGAACTGAGAAGTAGGAGAGCCTCGCATTTCATCTCCAAGTGGCATCCCTGGGCGATAATTGGTTTACCAAGCTCGAACTCACTAGTATGCTCGAAATCAAGTTCCATTTTTCACCTTCATGTTGACTAAGCGCCTCATCAACATGGCCTTATTCCGAGCGGTCTTGGCCTGGTACATGTCCTCTCTAACTTCGCGAGAGGGCATATCGTCTGTCTCCTGCGCGACATGGTGAAAGACACTATGGTCAATCCATTGTCGGATCGACCAATAGATTTTTTATTCGACTTCTTCCACTCTGTTGACTTGGAAGATCGGGATCAACACCCTTTAGCTCTATGGGGTCGAACAAATCTTTACATTGAGTAGATCTTCCATCCGGGGTTTCCATAACGTGTAATTGGTAGCATTGAGCATAATCATAGCTCCGTACATGATGTTGACTAATCCGTAGGCCATTTTCACCTTCCAACAATTAGTTGACAAAGATAGAGAATGAATCTCACGAAACGTAGTATACCGTCACGTCCGGAATGGTCAAAAATGGTGGAATAGACACTTTGGGGTTAAAATTTCAATTTCTGAAAATTTTGGGATTGATCTCAAATTTTCTAAAATATAGGGATCAAACCAAATATCAAGAAGTTCAGGTGCCAATCTGTAATTTACGAAAGTTCAGGGGGCCGTAATGAAATTTCAGAAAATCTGGGGATCAAAATGAAATTTCCGAGAAAGTCTAGGGTCAAAAAAATATAAAACTCGTGGACCGATTTGTAATTAAAAGGAAATTTGCATGCGATGTTCTTGTTCATCTTCTTCCTCGTAGTTCCTACTCGTAATGCGGCCGTCCGATGTCCGTTTTTCGATCCGAAACACGCATTTAACTCGTATCGACGAGAGAGAATTCAATGGAATACTGAAAATTGAGTTTTAACAATCTTTGAAAAACTCGAAATTTCGACCTCTCCGCAAATTCCTGAGCACTCAACGAGGCTCGATACCACTTGTTAGGTATCACAGATCATTATGAAACTAAATGGATGAATTTGAGAGAAAAATACCAATTCTATTTCACACAAGAATAGATTTACGGAGATTTACAAACTCACAAAAACTCTCAAACTCACTCAATCTCTCAAGGATTGATTTTGATCACTCTCGAGGATCTCTCTACTCTGTGATATTCACTCACAAGGGATGATTACAATTGAAGAATGAATCACCTATTTATAGATGGATGTGGGAGGGTAGGTGGTTGAAGCTTCAACAATGATGGTGGGCTTGTTGGGAAGCTTCATACTTTCCTCAAAACTTGATCACCAACTCTTCAAAGATGGATGACTTCAGATGGAGGATGTGGTTTGAAACCTAAATTGAATTCTTCACTTGGTGCATTATATCCCCTCGTGGACCTTTCTTGTCCATTCAAGTAATCCTTTTAATATTTTTGGAGGATGGCTCTCAAGCATGCTTTTTTCTTCATGGTTTTATGCAACTCGACCAAAAATCAGCCTAGATATGCGTATATAAAATACATTGGGTCTCATTTGAAACCGTCTCATGGACTTAAATTTGTGAGACGTATCTTACAATACACGAAAAATATGGATTATTTTTATGGGTTTGAGTTTATGTACAAATCTTATTTATATATAGGATCCGTCTCATAAAAGATGTCCATGAGACCGTCGCATACAAGTTTTTGCCAAATACATTAAATGTTCGTTATATTATATTTGGTTTATGTTTTGAATTTATCGTTTAGCTATGAAGCAATCGATACGAATACGGAGAGACGAATATGATACGATATGGGTACGAATACGACATATTTTGAAAACGATCTTTATATACATATAAAATTATATATTTTTGTATTATTGAAAATACTGACTTACTAATTACAATTAAAAAAATAATGTATTCAAATTTAAAATGTGATCCCTCACATAGACATAAAAAAGAAATGCTGAGAAAATGAACATTTGAATGAATTCTATCTATTTCGATGTATAGATGTATCCATGAAGTATCGGATAAAGTATAAGATCGATATACATATCCGATACAAGACGATATCCTAAGAAAAGTGTCCGTCTTTCCGAGAAAATGTGTTTGTTTAGTTCAATTCTTGAATTATGAAAACATAATAAAGGATATATAGCCATAACTTTCCAAATTTATACTCTATTTCAGAAAAGCCTTTTGGCCCACAATCAATCTTCTTTAGAAAGATGTCTTATTAAAATAAATAATTTTCATTTGAAATCGAAAGCAAGTAAATCAACTTTTAGAGACGGAGCAAAAACCATAAATAAGATTAGTAAAGAAAATTTTCTCTAGCAAATTCTAGTCGTTTTATTCTTTTCTCTTCCCGCATTTTCCACCATAGAAAGACAACATTGTTTTCTCTTCTCTAAGGGCCCCCACTGCTCCATCCCTAGAGTTTCGTAGTGGAGTTGAATCGCGACATATGCTTCAATGAGCCAACGTTTTCTTGTTTTTTCAATTAGTTGTTCGTTCTCTTCATTTACGGAAGTTTTCGAGTCTCCTCCACGGTATTCTTTTGTCTATTAATAAGAGGAGTTTTTTCTACTTAATAAATGGTGTTTTGTCCCATGTGGTAATTTTTTTCAAATGATTTTATCGTTACAGAAGATTCATATGACCCATTACCAGAAGATTAACGACAGATCCAGGTTCGTAATTTGTCCAGGCTTATGTGATTTTTTGATTCTACTAGATTAATTTTGATCCGTATAAATTTAAAATATGTTTGTGTTTTAGATTTAGTAGGTCTTACAATTTTGATTTTTGTTACCAGTTGTAAAACTATTCTAATAAATGAAGTTGATTGTTCCAAAAAAAAAAATTTAGAGACGGAGCCAAGGAATAAGCAAGGCAGCCCCTCATGCTCCTCTATACATTAAATATAATTATTGAATTTCAAGATTATGAATTTTAGTGTCCAAATTTAAGAAAATATATCATTTTAAAACCTAAAATTTTAACCTTCTCAAATCAAGACCCAATTTTTATTTTTTTCTCAAATTGAGTTCTCCCTCAAAATTTGGGTTCTCCCTACAAGACCTTAAATTTCAACCTTCTCAAATCAAGACTAATTTTATTTTTCTCAAACATGGTCCTCCCCAAATTTTGGGTTCTCCTTCAAGTTTTATAATTTAACAAAAAGAGAAATATTAGTGTAATCTATCACGTTAACCACAAAAATATTTTTTTACTCTTTTCGTGTTTTTTGCTCATTCTTTTTACATGATCCATACTTATTATCAATTTTGTTTAACATGTAGAAACCAAGATCTATAAATATAAATGTATGTAACTAACAAAATGAAAAAAGGCGTAAAATATTGATCGATTACTAAAAAAATTAGATATACCAAATTATGAATGAAAAAGTAGTAAAATATTTTTTAGTTACTAAAAAAATAATATATCCAAATTATGATTGAATTTTCAGATTTAAAATAAGTATCGATTAGGAGAAAATGAATGAACAAAAAAATAAAAAGAAAAAGAAAATTATTTTTTGTCGCGGTGTGATAGATTACATTAGTATTTATCAATTTTGTTAAATTTTAAAAAATGAATGGAGAGCCCAAATTTGGGGAGAGCTTGATTTGAGAAAATAAAAATAAAAATTGGGTTTTTATTTGAGAAGATTGAAGTTTTAGATCTTGATGTGAGAACCAAAATTTGATGAAGAGCCCAATTTGAGAAAAAAATTAAAATTAGATCTTAATTTGAGAATATTAAAATTATGGGTCTTGAAATAATAAATTTTCTTTAAAGTTAAATTTGAATGATATTATGAAATTTTGCCTAAAAAAAAAAAAGAGGCTGAAGTGGCAAAAGTAATAGTTGCCTCGATTAGGCGGCATTCTCGAGCTCTAAAAAGGAGCAGCTTGGTCTACTATGGACTTTTTTAGACATAAAAGTCAACAACCTATAACTAGCCTAGAACACACAGTAAAGCTGCTACATTTAACCCTTTAAATTAAAGAAATCATAAAAATAGGAGAGGGGCGGTGGTGCCGGCAGTATTTATCTCTTTTTTTTTTTTTTTTTTTTTTAAATAACTCCTTTCCTGCGCAGAACTGCGACTACGCTCGGCGACAACAACACTCCGCTCCTCATTGCTGCTTGCCGCCAAGGTAAACATGCGGGATGTGCACGCACGGCCGATGTCTGACGGGTCTGGCACGTCAACCGAATCCTCCTGGGTAAAGAGAACAATTATGTTCGACCCCCATCTACTAATAACGATCTCTCCCGAATCGAACCCACACGGATGCTATTCAAGATGATTTCCCACCAAATCTTCACTACCGCATATGCCCTGGGAGCAATTTGATGGAGAATGGATGAACCCACGACCTCCACCCCACAAACAATTTGATGGAGCGAGGGATTTGACCCCGACCTCCATCCCACAATTTGTGGTGGCTGGTGGGCTAAGCCACCCTGTTAGTATTTATCAATTATATATTATATATATATATAGGGATTGGATCAAATGAGACCACATAATTAGAGTGAGACAGTGTGGACTAATCCTGTCCACAGATCTAAAATCTTAGATGGTTGAGATTTGGCTGATTTAGTAGCCTTTTTCTTTTATTTTAAATCAAATAAGGGCATGATGGTAATTTTCTTATTAGTAATTTTCACCCCCAATTGGTAACTTCCCCAAATCCCTCTCTTTATCTCTCTCGACCTTATTGTTCTCCCCCATTCTCTGTCGTTCCATTACCGCCGGAGCATGTCGTGGTCATAGAAGCAACCTTATTGAGGTAGGAAATTTTGATTTTCGATTCTTCAATTAGGAATTTTATAATTTTACGACTTTCCGATCTCTCTCTGTAGGTCAATCTCCCTCTCTCCATCTATGTGTCTCTCGGCTATTGTATCCATTTCTTGTCGTTCCACCGTCGGAGTATGTTGTGGTCACTGAAGCAACCTTATTGAGGTAAGTAATTTTGATTTTGGGTTTCTCAATCGTGAATTTTGATATCTAATTAAGGATTTTATAATTTTCCTTAAAATTAAAAATATTGGTTTTATTCAGGAAATGAGAGCTAGGAATCACAAAATCTCCATTCTCCTTCTTTTCTCGATTTCAAGCTATAATTTCATTTTTTTTTTTTCTTGGGGTGAACTTTTAGTTGGATGACTAAAAACCTGTCTTGAAATTGTGGATTTTTTCGATAATTGAGTTTGCTTAGGTTATTTTTCTAATAATTGACTAAGTAATTTATGCCTTTTTTATTGCGATTTTGTTGTGTTTTGGATAGAATGCGATTGCGAGTTGAAATTGTTATCTAGGGTTTAGTTTGTTTCTTTCATGTATTTTTTTCGGTTATGGTGGTTAAGTTTTTGTTAATGGAGGTTCTAGTTTTTTCTCGGTCGAAGAAGACGGTTTATATGTTTGATGTATACTTATATTTTAGTAGGTTCTTTGTATACTTATATATTTTTCGATGTATACTTATATGTGTTTTTCTTTGTATAAGTAGTTAATTTTTTATGTATGTATATTTTATGTTGTTGTATACTTAGGTGTTTTGCTGTATACTTATATTTGTTTTGATATATACCTATATTTGTTGAAAAAATTAGGAGATTTTTATTGTTACTTATATGTGTTTTAATGCTTATTTAATTAATTTTCCGCTATGTTTTTATATTCTCCTTACGACATTTTATTTTTGGTTTTTGTGCCAGGACTGGTGCTTTGTTAATCATGGATAAAAGAGGTAGAAAAAGTGAACAATACGTCGGCGCATCGTATATATAGTCGATTTTATTGTATAGTTATACATAGTTTCTTGTATAGGTAGTCCGATTTTATTGTATAGTTAGACATAGTTTTTTTATATAGGTAGTAAATGGTTTTGTTGTACGATTAGACATAGTTTAATGTATACATAGATGATTTTATTGTATAGTTAGACATAGTTTCTTTGTATAATAATTTAGTTAATTGATTTGTGTCTATTAGTTGTTGATTTTTTAATTATTGTTATTTAGTATACCGTAATTATTGGTCTCGCCTTATAATCTTGTTAATTGATTCCTTAATTCACGATCCCCACATGTTTTTGTTTGACAATTGTAATATCCAAGACAAATATGTTAAATATACAACATAATAGTGTTAAATATACAACAAATATATATGTTAAATATACATCAATAATGAGCGTGATTTCTCTCTTTATATAACTAATTTACTTAATCCACGGTCCTCACATGTTAATGAGCGTGATTCTCTCTCTCTCTCTCTCTCTCTCTCTCTCACCGGTTTCTTGATTCACGATCCTCACATGTTTTTGTTTGACCATTTTAATATATACAAAAAATTATGTTAAACATACAAAGAAAATAGTGTTAAGTATACATCAAATCATTGATAAGTGTACATCATCTTTGCATGGCAAAAGCACTGCGCGCGATTTTCTCTCTCCAAATAGCGATTTTCTCTCTCCTAATAACGATTCCATATTTGGATGGTCCCATACATGTTTGTTTTGACAATTATACCCTTATTTTGCCTTAATTAAATATTTAATGTAATTTTAACCCCTATTTATCTTAGCCATTGATGTAGATAATGGAGGGTTAAGATGAGTCCACATTGTCTCACTATAATATGTGGTCTCATTTTAACCTCCCCTATATATATATATATATATATATATATATATATATAATAATAATATAAATCGTGTTTCATCTTCTTACTTTCATCACAGTGTGGATGATTGACATGTGTATTACACTTACCATATTAGAACCCTACAATTTCTTTGTTTGATTTATTCTTGAAAATTAATATGGTAAGTGTAATACACATGTCAATCATCCACACGGTTGGAATAGGAGATGAAACACGGTTTTGAAATAGAAGATCCCATCACGGCAAATTTGACCACCAAAAAAATTGCACTTTACACATTTACATGATTAATTTGGACAAATAAATTCATGATGTGTTTGAAATGGAAAATAAATATAAACAAACTTTCGTTTCGATAATGAATCATTGTATTTGTTAAATATCCAATCAAGATCTTGGTACATTACTTTCATTTTTGTAAAAAAAACATTTTTTTCCTTGGTAAGCAAATAAAATATTTTAAAACTCCCTCTAACTTTTAATTTTTTTTTAAATTAAGAATTTGACCTTGTCACAGGTCAGACTCCAACCTGCACCCTTCATTGAAAAGTAATATCGTAGTCACACAAGTTGCTAACGCCCATGGTTCCCCTCTAACTTTTATAGAAATATTAAATTTACCCACTTAAATCTAAGACAAAATCAAGTCTCAATTCATTTTTTTTGTAACTTTAGGATTTCTGGATTTTATTTGTATTTAATCCAAAATATTAGTTTTTTCTTTTTATTTTGTAATTTTCCCTAAAAATATTATGACCTAGCAGTACTTAATAGTAGTAGATGCATAAATCAAAATTATCATATGTTGACCCCAAAAGTAAAAGGAAATCCCTAATTCCAGGCGTGATTTGAACAGGTTGGTGAATCACAAATCTGATGTTTGGTTGACAAACAACTATTTTAACGTGGACTTGCATCCAAAATTTGTCACATCGTTGACACGATTAATATTAATTTATAATATGCCGTACTTCATATTTTCTTGGTCAACCCTTCCTCACCAAATCAGCCAACTTTTTTTTTCTCACTATGAAAAAGGGAAATGAAAATAGTTGGTTTAAAATTTATTTTAGTGTTTCACGTAACTTGTTCCCACTCATCTATTTAATTGAGCTAAACGTTTCAATGGCTGGAATAAATCTAATCGATTTAATAAAAGTTAACTATATTTTTTAATAGCTTGTACCATGGTAGCGTAATAGATTAATTATGACACGTCAATATTTATTTCTTTAGTATAAGGTCCTGAGAGGGGTTCGGTTTGGTTAATGGTACTATGAGTCACAACAAGTGCTCTACTAACTAAGCTACCATCAATAAATATTAAGAAAAAATAAATAACCTACTAAAAAGCAGAACTATAAAATTTGAAATAACCTCGTATATACACACAACAAAATATTAAATTTAAGCTACATGAAAGGAAAAGAAAAATCGATATATTTTGATTGGTTTAATTGCATTTTGTGTTAATTGGAGCCAATTGGTCAGGGATTTCAGGATCACCAATTTCTGATAAATGAAATTTTAATTAAGAAAGTTTGAATCATATAAGTAACCATTAATTCATAAAGGATCGAGGGACGGACGCAAATTAAATTCTTGGAGGCGAAATCCGGGGCGGTCTTGGCTTGGCGCGCAGATGGTGCCGCACAAGACAGGGAGGCCTCCGGCGAGGACCCCCAAGTTTTTTTATATATATATATATACAATCAATGGCGAGATAAAATAACAACCTGCCCCATCCTTTTTTTTTTTTAAAAAATTACTAGGTAAAATTTTTCAAATTTTTTTTAGTTAATATTTATTTGTATTTTTTTTATCCTGTCCACCCCAATTTCTTGTATAATGGCGTATCTAGGAATTATTAAGGGTAGGCCGATACACGAAATTGGAATGGGCCAGATAAAAAAAAACTAAAAATACACATAAATATTAACTAATTTTTTAAAAAAATACCTTTTTTAAAAAAAAAGAGGGTGCCGAGCCCGGTTGGTTGGCCTCCTCTTATCTCCGCGATGGTATATATATTATTTATTGCTCTAGGTCCCTTGAAACCTTGGACCGGCTCTGCAAAATCAAATCTAATATAAATAAAAATAAAACATACAAGCTTTTATAACAAAATTACATGAAAATTTGGGGGAGGGGGGGCAAAATATGTTGGCTTACATTTTTATATACTATATTAATTTATTAAATAATATATTATAGGGGTTCAATCGCAAGACGGCGGGGGTTGCGCCACCACCCCCTTCTTGGTCCGTCCTGTAAAGGATCATCGAACAAATATTCTGTTTCATCTCTCGAAAATCTAAATATGAATTCAAGTGTTGTTAATATATATATGATCTCAACCACATTTGTGTCTATATATATGTGGCCATGGGCGTAGCTTGACTCATTGGTTACCCTAGCCCAAATTTGTTTTCCCCATTTCCCTCTAACTCAATTATTTTTTTCTCCTTAAAAATACATATATATTTTTTCTTATTTTTTTCCACATAAAAAATGAGACAAAAAAAAAATTTGGGGTATCTTGGGAAATGAGATGGCACCCAGAGCTACGCCCGTATGTGGCCACCCACCGGATGCCCAACGAGTGGTGGCATTTCAAGAATCGTTCATGCATTAATTGTTATTCATTTCGAGTTTTTTTAATGTTAATCGCTTAATATAGTATTATACTTATAACTTATATATATAATAATACATATGGTACATATATAATGTTTTCTTAATATACAGTTTGAAGTAAATCATATACACATAGCATGAGACATGAAGTGAGAAAATCAGGCATAAAATTAGATAGAAACCTGAAACGAATTGTTGATTCATCTTAATACATAATTTTGATTCTCAAGCTCGGAATGTATATCCGGAGTTCGAATTCCATCACCGCTTTCTTCCCAAAGATATGTACTCATAAAAAAAATTAAATCGGTATTTTTTAGAATGGAACATGATTGATTAGAAAAGAATCTGGTGTGGATCGTCCAAAACTTGTTTGCACTGCAAACCATTGCTCATCCAACCAATAATCACATCACATTGAATTTGATTTGATGCTTATGATATATTATATTTGTTTATTTTAGTTTTCCGTTTATCAGTCTTCTTCCATTGTTTAAAAAAATGGGACTTTATAATTTGATTTTTTTTTCACTTGGCTTCAGAATTTTGTATCTTGATTATTGGGAATTGATTAATAAATATAAAATTTTCTTGTTGTCAAAAATAAATAAATGTTATTACACTTAAATATTTTATCATACTTAGAAGTTTCATAAAGTTGAGGGGTCGAATGCCCCACTCTTCCCTTCTTAAATCCATTTTCTCCCTTTTTGCTCAAGTGTTGCATCCTTGTTGGTTCAAACCTTCCTGTGATTTGTTAATATTATTTCTTGATCATAACAATGTGGCAATGCTGAATCAATTACGCAGAAGATGACATATATCAGCCCGCCCGAATTAGGTTGGTCTAATGGTCTTGTAATTCTCGTCACATAGCAAGAATATGACATGACATCAGTTCGATTAATTTAGGTTAATATAGATGATTGTCATGCGTTTTTTTAACGATAATCATTTACCTTATAAAATTCACAATTTATGTTTGAAAATTAATATAGTAATTTTTAATCTGCATCCAGAATTAATCTAGCATTGTCCATATATATAGTAGATGACAGATTGTTATTTTACCTCATTAGATTTCATCCTTAATTTGGCTGTCATATATTAGAAATTGTTCGACAAAAATTAAAAGAAAATTAATGTATTAATGAATGAAGTTAATGATGTACAACGTGCAAGGTAATGATTTAATTCGTTCCAGACAAACCACATGGCTTTATTCTTAACAGCCTGTTTGCCTCAATGTGATAACGCCTTAATTATCCAAACAAAACAGCAAAACCAAAACAAAGATTTCAATCTGTTGTTTTTAAATATATCTTTTGATTTTTACAACTTCACAAATATCCCTTAATCTAATAGTTGAGATATTTGTCCAATTATCTCACTCTGGATCTTAATTTTGTTTTACCAATTAGCCGACTAATTTTCTTTATTAGTTATCTTAACAAACTTTTTTTTATTATGATTAAAAACTATTTTGTAAAGTATAGAAACTTTTAAGATTTTTTAAATAATTTAATTAATGGACCATCCTAATGGGATTACATATGTAATAGCACTAGGCCATTTAATTGCCACATTATAGTTCATTTTATCATTTATCTCTTTTATGTTTCTCTATATTATTGGGGAAACAGAATTTAGTAAATTGATTAAGAATTGGGGAAAAAAATGTTAATTAATATGGATTGGTTAATGGAAAGCAGCAGGCATGTGCCATGTACTTCCTGGAAATAAAGTAAAGGTATGCCAATAAGAAGCAACAAGCAAAAGAATAATACAGAGATGAAATTTTAATAATTGACATGTTAGGAGAACCATGTTCATGGAAAAATTAAAAATTATAATCACAAAAAAACCAATTATTTACTAATGATTAATGTATGTACAGATGTATTATTTGTACTGCATTAGACATTAATGCAACTTGATGGAGATTTGCTTCTATACAATTGTATTTTTTTTTTGTTTATTTTAGTGACTTTTTATAGTAATGAAATGGATTTTTTCAATTTGGGCGTAGAAAAATGAATTAAATAAAATTCAATAAGAGCTAGATATTATTCCATTAAATTAAAAAGCGAATAGTGGCGTATTGGGAAGTCGCTTTCCAAATTAAAGTATCATTAATGCACGTAAAAATACTTGGAAAAAAGGTAACATAATATGGGGAAAATTCAATAGATTTTGACCTGTTTCTTGAAGTAGGTAACGGGTGAATTAAAGTGGATTTATCGATCTTTAAGATTTGCCCTATCAAAGATTTTTGAACTGAATTTAGACCTTCCAATTAGACGCGTTAGTTAATTTATATTTGATCATTAAAGTTCGTTTGAGCCGGACTTTTTTGCCCCAGCCCATTAGGCCCAAAAAACGGACCGATCCAGTTAGCTTGATCTTTCCTTTGTATTTTCATGGGTTAGACTCCCAAAATAGCGGCCCGGTTAATGTTCAGGCCCGAAATGGCCCGAACTTTTGGCCCGACCTAACCCATTTGGTACCTCTAAATAAGATTCACAACTCAGGTCAAACTTAATTCGATTAGTGGAAAAATGAAAACATGTGTAAACAAAATCAAACTATTTGAATTCGATTAAAGTTAGTTTATTACTCTACTTGACTAATAATAAAATAAGACTCAAAAATAAATTTTTAAACTCAATTAAGATTTAATTAAACTTGAACACGCTGGCATTGCCATTCCCTTGGATTGAGATTTTTCCTTTTGTGGAACTTCACGGAATGTCTACAGTCTACCCCATGCTTTACATGATGGGCCTCTATCTCGAAATGGAGCCCAATATAATGTTGGACGTAAAAGTAATGCGGCCCATAAATAATGTGTAGATCAATTGCACAACATTGCATAGTAGTCCGAAAATAATGATAATAATCATAATAATTGTGATAATATTAAATTATATAATAAATATATTTTCCACAACTCGTTTTTCATAATTTAAAATATAGGAACCTCATCTGAATTTGCAGGAAAAACTATGGGCTTGGGCGGTCGCTGAGAAACCCATTTATTTGCCCAGATTCAAACCCATTAATTAAATATCAGGCTTTAATCCAGTCCATACTGTAAATAACATGGGAGACTTATCTATGTCGATTGTCGATTATTGACATTGGTTTTGCGGAAATAGGAATTGATAAAAGGGCCGGGCTTAAATTTGAATTCGTAATGAATATGTCGTCCAAAGTGGCCCAAATTCGCCTGCTATATACAATATTATTTACTAAATAAAAAATTATATTATTATTATTATTGTTTTTATTTAAGTATAAATTCTGAGAGGGAAGAGACTTATGTGAGAATCGAACTGGGGTACATGTAAGTTTACAAATGCCTTACCACAAGGTTATCAAGCTATTCCCACTAGGGCTGAATAATGAACAAAGCTACTCGATACTCGATTCAAGATCGATCGTTAAAAACTTCTTTGAGCTCGGTTCGTTAACATAACGAACCAAGTTTGAACACAGTTTTTTGTTCGATAAGATGTAAAGCTCGGCTCGAGCTCGAGCTCGATTAGTAAATAAATAACAAAATATGTGAAAAAATATCAAGCTACTCGAGCTCATCTAACCAAGCCGATCAAACACAATTTTTGAAGCTCGATTCATATTCAAACAAGCTTGAACAGTACTATGTTTGGCTCGACTCGATTCGTTTGCACCCCTAATTCCCACATATTATTTTTAATATTATATAAGTGTATTGCAAATTTCTTAAAATGAGGTATTTCATTTTTTTTTTTGATGATGTATGTGTTTTGATTTTGTAAATTGTATATGTGAATGAGTGAATCTATCATTTTTAATTGCTAGACGTAAGCAAATACAAACAAATTAAAAACTCATGTTTGTTTTTTTTTTTTTTCGAACGATAGTAATTTTATTATAACAACTCAAAAACTGGAATTACAACTACAAACGTAGCCAACGGGCTAAGGACCGACATGACTAAAGAGTAGCCAAGCGGGGAATTGGCAAGACCAATTCAGATCAAATTCACAAACAAAACTCCACAACCAAAACTAAGAACACTCCCACGCTGGGAGACTTCAGCACTCCTAATGGAGACTGCAAACCACAAGCCATCCGGGCACGAGCAACCACCACGCACTATAGGACAACAACCGCCCCACCTACGAGTTTCGCCCTTCAACCGGATCAACCAAACCACAACAAGAAGAAGAAAAACCAAAAAACAAAAACAGAAACACAACTACCAAAACTATCTAGAAACAAAGAAAAACTAAAACACCGAAAAAAAGAAACGACAAAGCAAAATACATAAGCCCACTAGAAAGGCAGCCCCTCCCTCTCCTACATCGCAGCCGTCCGCCCCCATCAGCCCCGTCGAACACCGCACCACAGCCACAGCCACACCCCAAAACAAGGATACACCACCATAGATCTGAAAACTCGATCCTTCAAAGCTCCACCATCGCGAACGTCCATGGAGATAGAGGAAAAAATCGAAAATTTGGGGCAAATAGAAACACCAAAACCAGATCTGGACAACAAAAAATTGGGATGGGGGAGAGGGGGCCGAGGGGGCGGGGGTTGAAAGGGGTGGTGAGCGGCGGCGGTAAAAGAGGGAGAGCAAAGGATTTTTTGTTATTGGGTTTACAGAGGGTTTTTAGGTTTAGAGAGAGAAAATTTGGTCTTCATGAAATGACTTTAAAAAAAAAAAAAAAAAAAAAACTCATGTTTGTGAATCTAACGGGTTTGGGGTCTATAATCGAGACGGGAGGGTCGAGTCTCACGTGCCCCTTTTTTTTTTTTTTTTGTCCTTTTCCCCTGATTTATTGTTTATTTTTAAAATCTGTATATTAATAAGATTTGAAAAATAAATTGTGCACCCATTAACTATTCTTGATGCAGACTTGTAGTTTTATAAATGTTTTCATTTTGTACCCCTTCAAAAAAATCATGGACTCGTCTCTGATTATAAACATAGGTTTTATAGTTTATCTATAGATTATTCTTGTAAAATGGTGAGATGCAGACCATATAATATATTATATATATCTCACTTTAGCCAAATTGATACTAAAGTATATATATAGTTGACCTTGCTTGCAAAATTTGGCTAGATCAATTCATGTCGCGCACAACCAATATAGCTGAATTCATAAACTAACTTAACTGAAAAATACACAAAAAATAATGTCATTCACTCCACCAACTTCATGCATGCTTTTCTATATATAATAAAACTTGTGAATGTCAACTTGACATGTGTATTCACGTATAAGTTTTAACAGGATTTGAAATTAATGCAGGGATAAGTTCAAGTAGGGGTAATTGAAAAAAAAAAACAAAAACTACTCAGGTTTAGCTTAATTACAAAAATATTATAGTCATCTTTCAACATTACAAATATCCAATTAAAGTTTGTCTTTACCAAACAAATACCCTATTTTGAGGGTACAATATGTAAAAGAGTAACACATGTCAAGGAGTATTCAGAATTTTGAAAGATAATTGGGTTTTTCTATAATTAGGTTGAACGTTATGGACATTTTTTGTAACTAACCCCTTTATCTACGTTTACTTCATATTATATTGTTTGCTTCAAACATGACAGACACATGATAAGGTCAAGACTCAGTGTGATAATATATCCCACCCAAATGTGGGATCACTAATTCATCCCATTTTCTTGTGCCCGAAATTTACCTAAATGAAGCCAATTCAAAATAAAGGGCACAAAAAAAGTACACGATGATATGGACTATTATTATCCACATTCAACCAAACATATCATTAATAAATTCACACAATCACACATACACATCCCAATCCGTTAAATAAACAAGTTATTAGACTTTATATTGTGCCCATTTAATAAAGCCAAAAGTATTGTGGGAACTAACAAGCCCATTACAAATGCATACTAATTACCATCATTTTTCCAGGGATTTGAGTCAGAACTAGAATTGTCCTGTATTATGTCATCCATGGCGCTGAAAAGCTCATCCGTGGAGCCTGGAAAGGTGACATCAGTCAGGCTCATGATATCTACGTTCACATTTTTCTGCCAACATGAATTTTCTGGAAAATTATCACTTGACAAAACATTTCCAATATTATTTCCCCATTGAGATTCAAACAATTAACCAAAATGCCCTTCACCTAACACGAAATCCGTCGTTATTGCTTGATCATCACCAGCACGCCCAAATCCATCTAAACTTGTTTGATCATAAATTGCACAATAGCCCTTCTCAAAATTATTCTTCCCATTTTGAACCGAATTTTCAGAGAAGTCCCAATTAGTTGGAGATATTAAGACAGGGTCAGTTTTATCGACAGGTTTTTTGCCAGAAATGAAAAGATGTGGGAAATTTAATCGTGCATTTTCACCTCTCAGCCTGAAAGCCTGGCGGTCGTGCGCCAGTGCCGCCTATTCTGGGCTCTCGAACGTACCTAGCCAGAGGCGCGTTCGATTGTGAGGCAAACGAATCTCGGCCACCCATTTCCCCCAGTGGCGTTGCCTCACTCCCTGTACATTTTAGGGGCATTTTCGGAAAGTTGGAGATGATCGACGCCATTTTCAGGTTCTGAATAATTATACGACCCGTCTCGTTGCCATTCCTGATGAGCAGCAAAAGAAATCATGTTTGGATTCTTTTGTTGTTGTGTCTGAGGCTCATCGGTTAGGGAAAAGGGGAAACCTGGCGGGGATTTTAATAAACCCGACAGGTTTTTACTTTTTCCAGGCTCTGAAAATCGGGTTTTCTTCAGAGGTCTATTAATTGACATGATTGTTTGTTTTTTTCTGGTCTTGTTTTTGCTTGGATTCAGGTTGGGAACAAAGTGAGGCGGATTTTGATTATTTACATAACTGCCATCGCCCTGTTTTTGGGTGCTGGTGAAATTAGCAGTTGCCATGGATGATATATGCAGTTAAATTTAGAGAGCAGAAAATATTGGGATCTATAAAAATGGGTCGAAAATGGACTTTAATTTGATTGTGAAGGGCAATACGAAAGCATGGTTGCTGATGATATGTGACGATGGCATAAAATATGGCTTGTACCAGGTCTAAAGAGACAACGTGTGCTGACTTTATAATTTTCGTGCCAATAAAGAAATTAAGTATGCTTATACCAGGTGAAACACACAAACACATATAGTACGAGAATGAAAGATTGCGTTCAAGTATCTTAAAGACGTTAAATTTGATGTTGGATTAATCGCAAAATTAGTCCTGTCATTTTTGGGATGGTGGCATTTTTAGGACTTTAATTTTCTCAATTTGCAATCCAAGAGTTTAATTAAAACAATTGGCACATTGACGATAATTTTAGCTGGAAAATTCAACAATTGGCCCGATTGTTAGCGTGATTACTACCTCATCACCCAAAATTGGGCATTCAAATTTTTGGCAAAATTGCTAATTTGGATACTAACTGGACGCATATGACATACATTTTTCATATGTTTACTGATTAATATTATTAAATTCAGAAATAAGTAAATTAGAAATTTCACTGGAAAAATGAAAATCTCAAATCTGAAGCGGTGAAATGACAGCCACATCAGCACCTACTCAGCCAATTATTGATTTTTTTTTGACCAAATTTATCCTCAATGTGCTGAATATTTTAAATTGAACTCCTAAATTGCAAATTAGAAAAATAAAAGTCCTAAAATGCCACAAACCCGAAGTTACAAGACTAATTTGGCAATTAATCCATCTAATGTCTTATGAGTTATGACATAAAATTACCATACATCGATCACTAGAAACATTTGATGTGACGCGACAACATGAATTTACGCACAATTCTTGTCTAAACATGGGATGCAAATATAATGTCCCTATGGATGAATGAAGGAGTGACTAAAAATTTTAATGGTGGCTCTTCCTTTGTATAATGAGCCGATATATTGTGTCTTGCACGGTTAAAACTGCGAAAGATCAACGGCCAGTTGAATCTAAGTAGAGTTCCATGCATGGGAAATATCGGGCGTGACACAATTAATGTTTGACTCCATCCTTAACAAGCGATGAGTTGACATATTGATAGACTACCAATTTCTAATTAATTGCAATCTCATTTTCCACGGCTGATGGAAAAACGAGCATCACATTTCATTAATTCAGATCCCGAATTGATATAAATACTAAGTCTATAAAATCTTTCCTCATATCACCTGCAATAAATACTAAGTCTATAATTATTTTCCCCTAATAATTGCCTTACTAAAATAGACTTGTGCAACATCATGAAAAAGTCCATAGTAGTGTCACCTTCATGCTCTATTTTCAGCACACGGAGGATTCTTTATTAGATGTCAGCTCTTTCGTAGTTTCGATTTTGGTTAGATTTGGCTAATAAAACCTATCCTATTTACCTAGAGAAAAACATCATAACCCTGATAAGTGGCAACACACAACATTTTTTTTTCCTTTAACCTATTGAATCTCGATGTGACATCCATCACTAAAATCTCGTTTCTTCAAGTATAACAAATCGATTTCGGACATAATTTTTAGATCAATTGATAAAATTCGAAATTTGATTTGCGCTTCACTCAATTAGCACAAAATAATAACATAATTGAACTCGGTTTTATCGACTTTGTTGTCGGTCGATCTTGGTTCGAATTAATGATTAAACCAAATTCAAAAACAGTTTCTAAAGTCTTGATAAAATTTCCAATCAATTTGGAACAATAGCATAATGGCTCTAGTCGATTTACCTGCAAACTTGCACAAATCTAAGTAGAAAAATAATACAGGATTGACATTAATCAAAGTAAAAGGTATATAAATTCAACATATTATTCATCATCTATTTCTGATCACTTGTATGGTGTCATGGCAACTCCAGCTTCTCCACCGTAAAGACTGAAACTTTCCCTGGCATTGACATAACTAACGTAATAGAACTCGGAGATTATGGCGGTGAAGAAAACAAAAGAAGCCCCGGCTGCGAAAACTCCTTTTCTCACAGTCTCACATGACGGCGGGTTTTCGAAAAACTGGTCCTGTACTTAGTGTGATAAGCATTTCTAACTGAACCAGCCAACAAGCAAGCCTCCGCAATAAAAAATGTCACCCTGCATCAAACATACTTATTTTTAGTCTTAATCAATTTGATAAAGATATGATCACAGGCAATGGCGTAGCCAAGAAAAAAATCGGGGTGGATTGGTACGCGAATTTGAGATGGACTAGATAAAAACTAAAAGAAAAATCATATAAATATTAAATATATTTTTTTATAATATATACATAGTACTAAAAAAATTATGAAAAAGGGGGCTGGGGTCCCGGATTGACCTCTAGCTCCGCCAGTGAGCGCAGGAAGAAGCCTACACGATTGAGGACATATATACGAGATCACTTGTTATTTCTGACAGTATTTCAATGATGTTTCAATACAAATGAACATGTGTCATTAGAACTGGCAGATGATTGGGTCGGGACAATCCGCCCAAGCCCATCGAGGTAATCTAGAAAATTGGGCTAGGTTGAGCAACTCATCACATGTCACAATTCAGTTGGTCCACTATTTTTTTTGGCCCTGCTCAACCTAAAATCCCATTTTATTTTCTATTTTTTGCCTAAATTGTGTTAGATCAATCGATTTCGGGCCAAGTAGGCTTGATCCATTTTGGGCTTATATAAAATGTGGCCCAGGTGACCCCATCCTCGGGCAAGCCGGAAATATCCAACGTGGCATTCACATAGGGTCCATTTGGTAAGGGTAAATGGGCTTGATAATATGCTTTTTACAATGACAAAATTGTTTTATTCGTCCTCTAAGTATAGCACATCGGAGATTTGGTCCTTTTTTTTCGAACTTCGGATTTCATCCTTTAAATGAAAAAAAAAATCGGACTTTTTTTCACATTGCAAAATTCACCAGGAAATAATCAAGCCCAATTTAGTATGGCCAAGCAAACCAACCCCTAATACATTAAAAAAATATCGTAGAAAATAGATGATGTGGACTGAGTCAAAAAAACTCTTAAATTTAATTGTGTCAAAATACATTTTTTTTTTTGAGAATGTCAAAATACATTTGTTCTACTGCCAATTTAATAAAAAAAAAAACAAATAAATTGATCAGCTATGTTTGTAATGAGAGTGTACCAGCAGAAGATGAAAAGAAGAAGAGCACATGCCCTGGAGCCTCCAGGTTTCAATGGATTTCCACAGCAGAAGCACTTACTTACAAACATTATAAGTAGTTGACTTGCCATCAGGAACAAAAATGCACCAACACCATATCCAGTTGCAATGTCAGAGTCATAAACACAGTAGTTATAGTTATCCTCTGTATCTAACCTTGATGTCCCCTGCCAACAAAAATAACACCAACATTTACATTAGAATTAATTAAATATACATGACATTAATGTTCTAAAAAGTGCGCTAGGCAGACGGCAGACTAGCGCCTAGCGCCTAGGCGGAGCCTGCTGGACGGGGTTAAGTGGGCCTAATTGGAAGAATAACGTAGGCAGACAAGAAGGGCCTGGTGGCTAGGCGGAGATTTTTAGAACAGTGAATTGACATACTGTATACATATATTATATGCAATATTGCAAAATACACATATATGTAATGGTAGAGCAAATGCAATGAAAAAAACTATTAAATATTCTTAAAAAAAAATAGAAAACTTACGGTGCTTCTTCTTTGCTCTGCAGCAACAGCCAAACCAAAAGCAATAAGATCGAAAATGAAGATAGTGATCATTACAAGTTTGGACGCCATTGAAGTTAAGATTTATTTTTCTTCACACACCCCGCCAGATCCAAATATTTCATTTCTTCCTCTTATATATATACACACACATATACACATTATGAGGTTGAATTAATTGAGTAATCGAGAAGCATAGAGCAACTACTGAATATGGTATAGCAGTTTGAGAGAGAGTACTAACCACGAAACTGTGACGCTTTAGCTGCACCCAAAGGTACTAACTACCAACTCAAAAATATAGTAATATATGTTTCTAATTTAGGTATAATTACAAATACTACCCCTGAGGTTCGGGCTAATTACAACAAAACTCCAGGTGGTTTTTGATTGTATAAAAGCTTATGGTTTGAAAATTGAAGTTACAAATGAAATATAAGAACTGCCCCTAATTTAAAGATTGCTAAATTTTTGGCACGGTTTCAATTTTCATCCATTTTCATGGACTAATTTCTAACTTCCCCTTCTCATTCCCAGCCCAACTCTAGGTCTACACAATAAGAAACATTTGGATAATTAGTCCAAGATTTTTTTGATAGAAGTCCAAGAATTAGATGATTAACAGACAATCCATACTTGGGCCATATTTAATGAACCAAATACAATCCAAAGGTACTAATTCTTAGAGCTCTTTCCAGCTGGCCCATGGGCTGGCCCAAGAATAGGACCAGACTATATTCACGTTAAAGTATTATAGTTTTTTTTGAACTCTCGTTAAAGTATTATAGTTCAAAGCATGAAAACCTTTTTTTTTTTTTTTTTTTTTTTAACACTACTTAAGAATGGGTAAATTCTTTCTTAAGAACATTAAAAAACGGTCAAAATAATGACCACAAGTTTTTTTAGTGACTGCAGAAAAGAATGCGACAGCCTTATAGGTTGAAAGGTTTTACAAAGTGAAAAATGTATTCAAGATAATAAGTCAAAGGTCTAGTTGTCTAGAGGTCCAATTGTTCTATCAAGCAAAGGAAAATACAAAAAAAAGAAAAAGTGAATTGAAATTTCCTTACTGAAAATACAATTTTAATTGGACAAAATTGTCACCATAATATATATGTGTGAGAATCATTGAGATTAAATTTAGCTGGTAGTTACGGTGTATTCTTTCAAAGAAAGAGCCAATTCGAGTCTCTTCAATGATAGTGTTTTATTTAAAAAGTAAAAAATAAAAAATATGTGAACATCTAGAATAGACCAGTTAAAGTTCAAACCGACAAGGATATCACAAAATTTGACTTCTGATTGACCAAAAGTCGTCTGTGATTTCTGTAAGGAACAAATAAATTAATACTACTACTCTCACTAGATAAACTTGAATCATTCTTTGAACTAAATATTTTATTTTATAATTTGCACTACAAATACATATTAAATGTGTATTTAAGGGATTAGAGTCCATTAATTTAATTTATTTATGTTAAGAACGAATTTTATAGCTGTTCCACTAAGTTTCTAGAATATTCCCATTTGTAACTAACTTTGATTCCCTCCACCATGACTATATGATACAATCATCTAAATATTTAGGTAGCTGAGATTATTAATACATGAAATTGAAGAGAGAATTAGACAGGAAACAAGAAATTAAAGTAATGGACTGATTGTTTGATCGTATTGTATATTTGATCTTCTATTTTGTTTTTCTTCTATATATTTTCCTTTTTAGTTTCTACATTAATACATGTGTGTACGCCAAAAATAAATTTGTACTCAATTTGAGCGGATAATTTTTATAATATTTACTATATATTTAAAATAAAATACATTTGTTTCACACTTTCACTTATTGTCATCAGAAAACCCTCTTATTCTTATTTTTAAAATATATTTTCAAGCATACTACTATATCATGCACTAACTAATTTCATTTTCTGTATTAGAGTATAGTTAATTCATTATCGAAGTTAGTTAGAGTAGTTAGTCTGTTACAGGTTGTTAGTTAGTTACACTCTTGTTACAAATTCAGATTACACTCCTCGTATATAAGCTCAAGACACTGGTTCATCTAATAATAATGAAAAGCTTTACATTGCCTTATGCAAGATTATATTTCTTTCTAGCTCGATTTAATATGGTATCGAGCGGTGATCGGTGAGCATCACCATGGCTGGATCCTCTTCTTCTTCTTCGTTTACTCCGGTTACATTTACACATCCTATCTCTTCAAAACTCAACCATGAGAATTTTTTGGTCTGGAAAAAGCAAATATTTGCAGCAATCAGAGGTCATCGTCTTCAGGCATTTCTTACGAATGAAGTTCCTCCTCCTCCGAAATTTATCCGTGCATCAGATGGAGTTCTCAATTCGATCAATCCAGTTTTTCTGGAATGGGAACAACAAGATCAGCTCATTCTATCCTGGATCTTAGCATCTGTGAGTGATGATATCCTGTCACGATTGGTTAATTGTGATACTTCTGCCTCGGCTTGGAATACATTGGAAACCTATTTTGCAGCACATGTGCGTGCTAAGGTTAGCCAATTTAAGCTTCAGTTACAGAATTTGAAGAAAGGAGCTCTTACGATCAATGAGTATGTGTTGAAAATTAGACATTGTGTGGATATGTTATCTCTTGTTGGCTATCCTATTACTGAAAAGGATCATGTTGATGCAATTTTAGAAGGTCTTCCCCCTGAATATGAAACATTTGTATTGTCTGTTTCAACTAGAAATGATTCCTATACGGTTACGGAAATTGAGTCACTTCTTTTTTGCTCATGAGGCTTAGAATTGAGAGATCCGCAAAACGATTGAATCTGCTTGTGGCTCATTTGGTCGTGTCACGAACTTCAAATCCTTCATCCGGAGGTCGGTTTTCTAGTGGTAATTCTCATGGTTCTCACAATAATTTTTCAAGAGGAAGAGGATATGCTATTCGTGGTCGGGCCAGTGGATTCGAGGCAACATGTTTCCCGGGGAAGAGGTTTTTCCTTCAACAAGATCATGTCGTTGTGTGGGAGGAACAATCACATAGCACCTCAATGTTACTCTGATTTGATCATAATTTTCAAGGGCCCAACGATCTGATGAATTACGGCTAATCCACAAAGACACTCAGTCCTTTAACTCATTTCAAGGAAATTTGGCTCACACTCATGGTCCTGTCTCCGCACTTTCATCTCAATCCCCACCACGACAATATTCCAACTAGCATTCTAGTTACAAGAGTGGTACCCGACTCTGGAGCTACCAACCACATCACAACCGACTCTCATAATTTGATGCAACACACATCCTACAATAGTTCTGAGAGCAAGTTAAGATGGGTAATAGTAAGGGATTAAAAATTCAAAGATATTGCTCTTCTATGTTTCAATCTCCTTTTCTTCCTAATAGAACTCTATCTCTCACACAAATTCTTCATGTGCCTCAGATTACAAAGAATCTTCTTAGTGTGTCAAAGTTCTCCAAAGACAACAATGTCTACTTCCAATTTCATCATGACCACTGCCTTGTGAAAGATACTTCTACTCACAATGTTTTGTTGAGAGGGCAACTCAAGCACGGTTTATATGTTTTTCCTCAACAATGTCTAAACTTTGTACCTTCAATTTCTTCTTCATGTTTCAATCATTCGACCTTTGTAATAAATCCTCTGCTTTTCCAAGTTGTAATGTTGCTATACGCATTGCTTTTTTTCATACTTGGCATATGAGGCTAGGTCATCCTAATAATGTTTGTTGTAAATGCTTGTTTGAATAAAAATTCTATTAAAAGTGTCAAGCAAACTCCCATTCTATTTGTCAATCTTGTTGCCTTGGTAAAGTTCACAAGTTTCCTTTTCCACACTCTGTCACTACTTACACAAAGACCACCGCAACTTATTCATTCGATTTATGGGGGCCTTCACCTATTGTCTCCACCAATGGCTATATGTACTACATTCATTTCATTGATTCTTTCTCTGACACACTTGGATCTATCTCCTCAGCAAAATCAAGCTCTTACAACCTTCATTACCTTTAAAACTCATGTTGAGCTTCAACTTGGTCACAAAATCAAAGTCATTTCAAACAGACCGGGAGGAAATATAGACCTTTTTTACGGATTATCTTCAATCTCATGGCATCATTCATAAACACCCTTGCCCCTATACTCATGAACAAAATGGATTAGATGAAAGAAAACATCGTCACATAGTAGATAATGGCTTAACTTTATTAGCTCAAGCATCTCTTCCAATGAAATTTTGGGATGAGGCTTTTAAACCTCTCAGTATATCCGATAAAAGACTTCCAACACCAGTCTTTCTCAAAGAAAGTCCTTTTGAAGTTCTCTTTCACCAAAAACCTCGGTATCACTTACTTAAAGTCTTTGGATGCCTTTGTTACCCCAATCTTAGGCCATACAATAATCATAAATTCTCATTTAGAACTTCTCCCTGTACATTCTTAGGTTACACTTAGTCAGTCACAAAGGCTACAAGTGCCTTGATCATACAGAAAGATCATAATCTCTAGGGATGTTATCTTTGATGAGGGCCAATTTCCATACTCTGGCCTGTTCCCACCTCCTCCAATAATTGTACCGACATCCCTCATTCAACTCATCTTCCCCGTTCTACCTCATCTACTTCCCTCTCCTACACCATCCGCTCATAATTCTTCCGATGTCTCATCTTCTCTTCCTCATTTCCCCGTTGTCTTTCCTCACTCCTCTTCGAGCCCAATCTGGCGATAATTCTCCCTTATCCACTAACCATATTAACACTTTTGAGCCTATGCAGATCATTATTGCAGTCCTCTTCTCCTCATAACACTCATCAAATGGTCACTAGAGCTAAAAATGGAATCTTCGAGACTAAGGTTCTTACAAACATCTAAAGAGCATTCTTTCGCTCAAGAAGCTATTCAAGATGACAGATGGAAACTAGCAATGATCGATGAGTATCTAGCTCTTATGAGGAATAACACTTGGCAAATCGGTTCCTTTACCTCCAAATAAACATGCTATTGGGTGCAAATGGGTGTTTAGGGTAAAGGAAAATCTTGATGGTTCTGTGAATAAATACAAAGCTAGGCTTGTTGCTAAAGGGTTTAGTCAAATTGCCGAATTTGATTTCACAAAAACCTTTAGTCCGGTGGTCAAGCTACTACTATTAGAATCATCCTTCACTTCTTTATCGTGAGAAGTGGAGTATTAGGCGGTTGGATATAGCCAATGCCTTTCTTAATGGTGATTTGAAGGAAGAGGTGTATATGCATCAACCCTTTGGTTTTGAAGATCCTACTTTTCCTCAAAGATGTGTGCAAGCTTCAAAAATCTCTTTATGGATCAAGCAAGCACACTAGGAATGGTTCAACAAATCGTATAAGGTTATCTCATCATTTGTCCGCACTCTACTAAATCGGATCATTCTTTGTTTGTCGAATCGGTGCTACCAAAAGTGTTTGTATGTCTTAGTATATGTTGATGACATATTGGTTACGAGGAAGTGACACTCAAGAAGTCCATGCCTTCATTTCTAATCTCAAAATGCAACATTTTCATTAAGGGATCTTGGACAGGTTGACTACTTTTATTCAAGTGCAATCTACTCAGGAGGGAGTCTGTTTATCTCAAGCAAAATACATCAAAGATCTCTTGTGTAAGGTTAACATGCAGAATGCCAAAGCCATCTCTTCTCCTATGACCTCAGGGGAAAAACTCTCAGCTTATGGCAATGATTTCATGACTAATGTTCAACTTTACAGAAGTATTGTTGGTGCCTTACAGTATGTAACCATTACCAGGCCTGAAATTGCTTTTGCAGTGAACAAGGTGTGTCAATTCATGCAAAGGCCTTTAAATTCTCATTGGAAATCATCGAAAAGGATTCTTAGATACCTTAGTGGCACAAATAATTATGGATTACACTTTACACCGCATAAATCCCTTCAGTTTAATTTGATTGGTTACTCAGATGCTGACTGGGCATCTAATTGTGATGATAGAAGATCTACTACAGGGTATTGCTTGTTTCTAGGGTCGAATCTCATCTCTTGGCAATCTTAAAGGCAGCACACAGTTTCTAGATCATCTACGGAGGCAGAGTATAGAAGTGTGGCCAGTTTAGTTGCTGAGATTACTTGGGTTCAAGGATTACTACAGGAAATACATGTTCAGTCTGTTAAACCTCCAATCATATGGTGTGACAATTTAAGCACTGTACAGTTGACAGCCAACCCAGTGCTTCATGCTCGCACCAAACATATCGAGTTGGATCTTTACTTTGTTCGTGAAAAAGTTCAGAAACATCTTATGGAAGTGAGACATGTTCCAGCAGTTGATCAAATAGCAGACATATTCACTAAAGCTAACTCCATCAACACCTTATGTTTAATGAGAGACAAACTTAAGGTTCATGACTAACCTTAAGTTTGTGGGGGCTATTAGAGTATAGTTAATTCTATTATCAGAAGTTAGTTAGAGTAGTTAGTCTGTTACAGGTTGTTAGTTAGTTACACTCTTGTTACAAATTCAGTTACACTCCTTTGTATATAAGCTCAGTACCTGGTTCATCTAATAATAATGAAAAGCTTTAATTACATTGCCTTATGCAAGATTATATTTCTTTCTAGCTCAGTTTAATATTCTGAACCTACATATATCACATTTTTTGTTAGAAAAAAACATAATAAATATACTTTCATTTCTAATATGTTACATAGGCCAAACGTACATAATTAATTCATGATATATTCTATTTTAAATCTTGTAAATCCTGAAATATGGAAAATGAGTTTGAAAGCAAAACCAAAAGGACTGACAAATTGCACGTTCAGGCCTCCTGGACATCAAATATTTGAACGTGCATTAATGTATACTCTGCCATTATATATTTTAAATACCAACAATTAATTTAGTCTTACAAACGTATTGGGAGGGTCACGACATGAAAAGAGCTCAAGTATTTCCATGTATTGCCAGACAGTCAGAAAATTCAAAGATTTTTCATCTTATTAATTTACTAGTCTACTGTCCAATCACACCTTTTTATAATAAAAATTGTTGTTAGAACGAACTACAGAATTAATTTTGGTCTAACATAGTAACATTTCTTTCTTACAACGAGTTTAATTTCCACCATTATTTCCAAAAATCAACGTTAAACGTTCACACTGGTGGTGTAGTACTCTTGACACTTTCTAAATTCAATTAATTCGGAAATTCTCCTTACTCAAAATTAAAACCTAGCTATATAAATACCAATAGAAACATTAGACCAAAATGTAACCATCAACGTTTCAAATCAAATAGAAAACACAAAATTTTTAATTACGTACCATGCAACGTTCAATAGCCATGAATTTATTACAACGCCAAATCCTCACACGCAAAAACAAATACAAAATATTTGATCATCATCACAAAATCATTAAATCCCCGCCGTGTGATGTTTTCATTAACCATAGGGGCACGGACACGAAACGGACAGTGGCCTCCTTATTGTACGACCATCTCTACCAGCTTAAGCTTTGTCCGTTTTTGGACAACAAGAATATGAAACCAGGTGACAAATTATTCGAAAAAATTGATGCCGCGATAACGGGATGCAAGATTGGTGTGGCGGTCTTCTCCCCGCGTTATTGTGAGTCGTATTTTTGTCTCCACGAATTGGCGTTGATGATGGAGTTGAAGAAGAAGATGATTCCGATTTTCTGCGACGTTAAGCCGTCGGAGCTTCGGGTTGTGGACGATGGGAGCATGAGGAGGGAAGAGGTGGAGAGGTTCAATTTGGCTTTGGAAGAGGCTAAGTATACCGTGGGGCTTGCATTTGACTCTCAGAAGGGGTTAGTTTTAATTAATATTGCAATTTTCGATTTTTTCTAATGTTGTCACATGTATTTTAATTAAGTCACATCATTACTCAAATATAATGTGTAAATATAATGTCTTAATTAGTAATCTGGTTTTCTTATAGTGTTTTATCTGAAGTTTCATTAATACACTATAACATCAACTTATACATGTTGCATAATAAACTGATGCATGAATTGAAACACTGATGAAATACCTTATGCTTAATTAGTAGCATAGTTTGCAGACATGATTTCTTAATTATAATTTACTTAATTATTGGCATTCTTGTGTTTGAAACTAATATTGATTCTTCCATGTCATATATGTTTCAATCTTTTGTAATGTGTAATGTCATCCTACGTAGGTGCCTCGTACTCTATTCCATGTCTCTTTAGTTTCTTATGTTATCGCAAATAATTAATGGTCATTAATCATTATTGGAAATTGAGTAAGATGAAATTTTGGTGATAAAACAAAACCATTTAAAACATCAAACAATATTGTCACATGCGTCGTCATGTTCCATAATGTAAATGTTGATTTTACGATATTACTCCCGTAATGGGACATGATTAGACAATTATTATCTCAACTCATCGCGCACTCATGATATTTTCCATTCAAGTGGAAAAACCTATGATAATGTTGGAATTTCATCTCATTTATTCTTAATTCATATGAAGGTTGCGGCGTAAGGACATCCAACGTAAAACTTTGTCATTTGCTTTGCATGAATTTATATTGTTAAACTAATATTAGATAATTAATTGACTATAAACTTCACGCCAACCCCACACACTGGGACTAAGATGCAATTGATGATAAACAATATTATTGTTCACAAATAATATATATACACAACATATTTGTGCAATATTGGATCATTTAATATTTACTTTTGCTTATATTCCTCTGCTAAAAATGGTGACAGGAACTGGTCGGATGTTGTTAGAAACATTTCAGACATTGTAATAGAGAGCTTGGAAGAGGTTGATCAGGAAGATTATGAAGCCAAAAAAATGCTATATCAATAATGACGATTTCTCGACGTTCTACACATCCAACACTACTTATTCAGCTCCAAAATAATTATCCTGATACTGAATTCCCCAGAATTAACCCAATTTCAGACATAAAAATGCAATAAATTAGCATCCCTTCATTTCATTAATACTCAAGTAATTTTTATTCTTTTCTGAAAATAACATATTTGCTGTAATTGTGGAGTACTCTGACTACAGGTAGTAAAAAAGAATGTTGTTTCTTTCTTTTAATACTTTGTTTGGTTTGGTATCACGTGATCTTGTAATATTCTTTCCATATATGTAAGTTCCAAATAATAAATTTATCCATTAATGCAGCACATGAAAGCAAGAAAATCAATTTAATTTTTGTCCAAATTTTCTTTTTCATTTAAATTGTTGGATTTGAAGTTAAAGATTCGTGAACCTTGTTTGTTCATTAATCTCATAATATACCTAGTGTTCTAAAATCGCTAGGCGCTAGTCGGGTGGCGATTGTTACCAGCTGCCTAGCGCTGGCGAGTCCAGGCGGGAGGTTAGACGGGACTGAGCGGTATTAGGCGGGATCTAATTGGAAAAATAATATAGGCAAAGGAACCTAAGACCTGCAGGCGGGGGTAATCGTCAGAGCAGAACAGTGAATATACCATACGGGCAAATTTGGGCCCATACTTTGGGCTTACCCAAATATTTTTTAATTGATTTTGTCGTAGAATTAGTTACCATGAATTTGAAGTTGTTAGTGCCAAATATTATGTCAATCCGAATCCTAGAAATTTCACAAGTTAACTACCAATAGTAATTATTCTGTCTAGTTTATACAGTTTACTTGGGACTACTCAATTTAAACAATGATAAATTAAGGGTACTTAACTTGTTGCTGAACTAATTTTTTCTAAAGTTTCGATTAAGGGAAAGAGTAAGGCCTCGTTCATTTGTCTATAAGAACACAAATTATCTGGAAATCAGATAGTAGTCCAATGGAGGAGGATAGAGGGTAATATTACATAATCCTCTTATTTCCCATTTTTACAAATTATTAAACTTGTCCCTCACTCTCAACATAGCATGATCTCTTTAATTTTTTTATAAGTTTTTTAAACAGGGGTAAGCTGGATTTTCACAATACTACCCCATTTTGTCATTAATGCCAAACAAAGAATTACATACTATATTTAAAAAGTAAATACCCTAATCCCAAACTCCAAACATAATAATATATATACAAAGTTATATAATTTATGACCGTACGGATAATTGCCACATGTATAGGAGTTGCTAACTTACTATATTAATTTTGGAGCATAAATCACTCCTAAATTGTGGGATTTTAATATAGTAACTTCTATACACGTGTCAATCATTGGAATAGGAGATCAAATACCATCTTGGAATAGAAGATCCCATTCGATTATATACAACCCTACACCACTAGCTTGTAGCTCAAGTGGTATAGGTCATCCTTTGCAAAGGTGCTGACCAGGGTTCGAACTCTATATCTTTCAATTTCTTTGAAATTTATCCCCTCCTCTTCAACTACTGCTCCTAACTTATTAAAAAATTCAAAATATACAACCCCATAAAATTTTCCAATCCCGTCCAGAAAGGCAAACGAGTGCCATGAACTGAAAAATCCTGCTTTTGATATGCTAGAAATTCAATTATTTTACGTTCCGCCCCTATTCCATTGCATCATATTTATGACACGTGTCAAGATGATATCACAATTATATACATATCTTTCATCCAATATATAGAGCAGTGAAATAAAAAAAAGTAGAATATGAGATCTCATCCCTATTCCGTTTCTGTGATTACCAGCGGGCGAACTTAGAAAAATTGCAGTCCACGGAGGAAAGAACCCGAGTAAGAAGCATACGGAGGCGGAAGAAAAGAAAGAGGATTTCTCGTATCTCACCCAAAACTTGCCCTATAAATTCCAACATCTCCCCAACACACAGTAGCAGGTGTGGCCTTATAAAAACTGCCCATAGCCCAAAACTTGCCATAACTATTTCTGCAAACACGCTCATTTTTTTTAAAATTTTTTGCCTCTTAATTAATCTCCCTATGGACCCTTTATGGACAAAATGTTCTTAATTTTATTTGTTCCAAACTTTTTTGAGATTTCACTTAATTTGTAAACAAAAAAAACATCTACCTGACTTTAATTTGCATACAACAACCAGTCAAGTATCAGCTGATCACTCGTCGTTCAGTTAAGTCCGTACAGTTAGCCACCGGTCAATAATATTTAAAAGCCACATACTAATTTCGTGACTGGTGGGGAATATTAGACTAATATCATTATCAAGACTTGACAAAGTGGGAATTAATTTAATTTACTGTTTAGTGTATTCAATTTTCGGTCTTAATCTAATAAATCTGATATGGGTTATGGCGTTAATTAATGATTTTGCGCCTAAAACCCATAAATGGCCAAATAGAGTAGGATTGAGGAAATTACAGCAATGGTCCCATAAGATTAGGGCCGGTGAGATTTTCTAGTCCAATGATTTTAAAATAGTACCACCACAAGAATGATTTTGTTGCGGAATTAATCCCACCGTTCATCCAATGTAAAATATTGCATTAGTAAATCATCTTTGTTAAAAAATTAACTGATATTATTAATAAAAACAAATTGAAAACTCACCCAGTTAGTTCTATTAAAATATTTTAGGCACTAATTTTTGTTATTTGAGCAAGATTTGTTAAAATTTGAAAAACTAATTTTATATAATAATTTTTTACATGCACATTCAAATTTGGAAAACTAATTTTATATAATTCTAATTAAGTCATCTAAAAGTTAACTACGAAAAAGGCAAAAACTACTATTTCAATAATAATCAATCTTTTCATTAGTGCAAAAATTTTAATTACTTTTTATAGAAATTGAAAATGTGCGGAAAAAATTTAAAACTATTTTGAGAAAACGTCTCTTTATATATATATATATGTATTTGTATTTGTATATAGATTTCACGTCTATTTATATGAAAAGCACCATAAAACAAACATAATTTTATTTTCGGATCTACATAGCTAAAATAAAAACATCAAACATATTTTTATTTTTAAATGAAAAATCTAATTGATGAGGGGTAAAATTGTATTTTCACTTTTTAATATTTAGTTATCAATTTAATTTATTTTAGTTAATTATCAGCCATAAAAATATAATATTGGCCAAGTCAATAGAAAATGTCCATAAGCCCAACTCATCACATCAAGACTATGAGACTCAACACATAATATTGTTTCCTGGCCTCATTCATTATATTAGGTGCCCAACTCATTACATTAGGCCAGTGGGTCATACAATCCTATGTATATAGCACATTCCTAATAATTATCCATAAAGTACAATTTAACTGCTCAATTCCTAAACGTTCTATCTTTTTCTCCTACACTGTGCTGACTTAACTATCGAATGGGCTTCCTCGGAACAACTCCATGGCCCTTCTAATCCTATTTGTATGTTGCAGGCCAGTTTCCTCATGCATTGTCTAGAGACAAATACCTTACGAAAAGATCTTGACTTGGAGTGAACAATGGGATTTGCGGCAAACACCACTAAGAAAATTACTTTTAACCCTGAAAATAAAAAAATAAGCTTGAAATTAATACCAAGCCCACTTTAATATACAAAGATTTATGTTATACTACTACAATTGCTCCTATGTAAAAGCTACGAATAATATATTCCCAAATTTATATTACTAGCAATAGTACTATTGCTACTATGTTTCCCAAACTATTGCTACAACTTTCCTCAACTTGTACCACTATTTTGCCAAACTTCACTTACTACTTTCCTAAAACTGCACCTAAAACTATTACTACTATACCAAACTACTACTAACTGCCTCACTACTACTACTACTTTGCCGAACTAATACTGCTACATATACTACTAATTTATGAAGCTACATATATTTAATTCTATTGTTATATAAGCATGCATATATTTACGTAAATATGGCTTGTTGATAAATTCTACATTGTCTATATTATAAAAAATGCATTACATAAGTGTGTGTACGCTTATAGGTTTCTCAAATATGACCCATATAAAATTGGTGTGTGGTTATAGAGACATACACATCTCTATATAAGAATCGCATTACATAAATGTGTGTACGCTTATAGTTTTGTCAAATATTATCCATGTATAACATGCGTGTGGACCGTGTGGTTATAGACACATACACATCTTATGATATAATTTTTTTATGGTGCCCATGTGGTTTGGTAGACTAAATTAATGCTAAAGTTTAATATGATAATATTGTTTTGAAAAACTCTTATACAAATTAATTCGTAGTCCCATTCATATATTATAAATTAAAATTTTGCTAAAATTGTAAATATATTTTATTTGATGTAATGAAATATTTATAGGAAACCAATTTTTGTAAATATTTTTAGATACTTCTTGGTTCTTATGATATCTTCATATATTTCTTTTTTTCTAAAAATATGATCACTACCTCACAAGTAGAGGTATAAACGAGTCCGAGTCAAGCCGAACATAATATTGTTCAAACTTGTTTGAATTTTAATTGGGCTTCAAAAATTGTGTTTAAGCTATATAAGTTTAATTATTAATCGAATCCAAATTTCGAACGTAACACCTAATCGAACTCGAGTAGCTTGATATTTTAAAGATAAATTATTCTTTTTTTACTAATCAAGTGAAGCTCGAGCCAAACTCAGTACATTATTGAACGAAAATATGTGATCTGAGTAGTACAGTTCATTTTCAGCTCTACTCACAAGAAACTTCCTCATAGATATTTAATTAAATCAATACAATAATAATGAGTTTATTTATTTCTTTGTTGTTTTTATATACAGTACAACACAACCTCCATAATGTTTTTTTAAACCAACACAACCTCCATAAATTAATACTTCACAAATTAGTAACCTTTCTAAAATGATATTTTCTTATGGTCCAAACTTGGGTTGGGACAATTTAAAATTTTAATAATTTTGATAAATTAATATGATAATAATTTTTAGGTGGCCCCTTATATAAATCTATAGTTTGTCAATATCATAAAATAACAATTCTCTGAAATTACTAACATTAATATGAATCTATTAATAATTAAGTGTTTCCTAATGAAATTAATTAAATGTATGCTTATTTCATCTCGAACTTTTCTCGTTGCATTCAAGTTTGAACAGCTCGTAATCTCGAACTTAAAAAAAAATTGTAAGAATTGATGCATGCAGTGCTTCCTTTTGTGTGATTGGTTCCAAACTTCCAAATATACCGAATTATGATTGATTTCATATCATTGTTTTGGAAGACGTTTTGCTCAATTTGATTTCCTATTTTTTCCATAGTCAGGATGTTCATGTTTATTTATTTTTCAAGTAATTAAGGTTATATTTCTTGAACTGAGTTTATCGATTAATTAGCTCTTTCTAAATTATATAAGAAAATCAAAATAGGAAACGTTACAATCGCAAGGGAGTTGGATTGTACCCACTTGGATATCATCTACTTACCCGTTATAGAGGTTTTATTGTATGGAGGACCGATAGGATTTGTAAAAATAATGAACTTTTAATGATTTGAACGTATATCCATTGAATTGTAAACACATTTTGATTAATTCATATCAGTTGAAATTGTTAGTAAAATACAATGAAATTTTATTTGATTAATGTATGTTCGTTGAATTATAAATTTACTTGGATTAATCCTTATTCAATTAATTAATTATTAAGAAACTACAATGGACTTTTCATTAATTAAAGTAAATGTATATTTATCCAAGTTGTAAACGCTTTACAAATTAGAGAATTATTAATCTATCAATTAATTAATACCTCCTTTAATAAATACATTTTTATGATTCCTAGCTAGACTGTTCATTTCAAATTTTTATTCCAGTTTACCGAATCATACCAAATACCCAATTGCTAGTTTTTTTTATTATTTATATACATATTATATATCTTATTTATTCTTCTATTATTATGTACTATATACTAAAATTAAGAAATAATAAATAAGCAAGATATATATTCTGATTTTATATTCAATATTTTCCAAAAAAAAAAAAATTATCAAACCAAATATTAAAAAAAAAGTCGGAATAAACTGAATCAAACCATGTCTAGCATATCAATAACGCATAGAATTTTAGATTGGGCCTTGGTGGTTTCTACCCTATTTGAGAATAGATTTCTGTCTTGTGTGGGAGTTAGTATTTTTATTTTTATTTTTATTTTCTTTAATCTATTTAGATTTGAGTAAATATGTGCTTTTAGGGTTTCATCCGGAGCTCTTCATTAGATTTCCTGAAAATTTGTAGATTTAGAAGGAGGAAGGAGTTTGGTACGGATCGTACAAATATTGCCTGGAAGTACAAACAACATTCATCCAACCAAGAATCACATTCCGCTTAGCTTGATCCGAAGTTCTATAATTTATTGTTTCGGTTAAAAATTTTGCTCGCGCCTCCATCTTCCCTCGTTTTGAAAGATGAGTTTTTTCTTTCTTTTTTTTTTTCTTTGGGTAGATCGTCCGATTGACTTCGATCTTGTATCTACTAAGTTGATTAATGAGAAATATAAGGCTAAAGCAGCTCATGATCCTTATTCGTTGAAGATATCTCGCAATTCACCTCATTTACGGTTCTCAGGGACGAGACAATGGGGCCCTTAGGGATGAGAATCATCTTTTTTTCTATTAATGAGAAATACAAGTTCCTTATTATAAAAAAGGGTTAATTACAAAAAGTACCCTTCAGTTTGACCTAATTACGAAAAAACACACATTAACTTTCAAAATTACAAAAAGTACCTCTAAGGTTTTATTGTTTCTAACATTTACCCCTCCATAAGTAAAAAAAATATTTCAAAATACCCCCTCACATCTATAAAAACATTACAATTAGCCCCTTAATTTTAACACTACATCAAACTCCATGGATACTTTTTTGTAATTAGTTAAACCTCAAGGGTACTTTTGTAATTATCCCTAAAAAAATAGATTCGATTTGATATAACGAATGGACATTCATTAAAATATGTGTCTCATTTATTACATGTATCAAAAGTTCGAGTAGCCTCATCATTTACAATAACTTCTAATTAAGCCTTATTTCAGTAGTCCCTATAACTATAGAATGCTCACCCAAATAAATAAAACAGATGGAAAATTTTGACTGGCCCCCTTATAAATACACGAGAATTTGATGCCATAAACTAATAACAAGAAAAACACACACACACATACACAGCTGTGAACAGTAAGTTGGATAAAAAAAAAAAAAAACAAACAAACCCACAACAGAAAAGTAGCCGAGAATCTTGTGATCTCCAATCGCCGCCATGTCACCACCGCAACAAACCAGGTGCCCTTCTCATCTCTCTTGCATGACACATTTCTACACCCAACCCACTTTTTTTTTCTTAAAAAAATAAAAAAAAAATTGAACGGCATTATCGTTTTTGAGTAGATTGACTCTCATAATCAATATCACCCAGTCATTTATATGTGTACGTGTGTGTGTTTTCGTTTTTTGTCACGAGGTTATGTAGATTTATACTGAAAAAAGGGGACTAATTAGTTTTTACAGTGAATTTATTGGCGGAGAGACGGCGGCGGCGATGGGGACGGAGATGGTTGACATCGAGGCGGCGCAAATTCAGGCACTGGCAGTTATTAGCGATGAAAGTCATCCTATCTTCAAGAATGCGAACCGTCCTGTCATATTGAAGGTGTGAATTGAACGACGAAATATTTATTTATGTTATTATTTCAATTCAATTTTTTTGGCCATGCATGCATGAACTGATAAATAGTTCAATATATACAGAATTATACTAAGGCTTCGCTTGATTTCCACGTCGATTTTCAATGGTTTGCACAGATTGTCATTTAGACCTTTTCTGGATTAAACCATACGTGCAATTATTTAATTTAGGTTCCATGAAAGAACTACATAAACTTATAAAATCAGTTCATAGAAAAAAAATTAGAATCCCAATTGTAGGACTATCACCTACTCCAAATACTAGTAAATGTTAGCTCCTAGGCTTCATTTGGATGAACAGATTTGAAGTTGAGGAATTAAAATTGTTTATAACAAATGTTGGAATATTAAGCACAAACAGTAGTGAATTTATTTACTAATTTCGAACAAACAACAAATAATAACAACAACAGATTTAAACAGAGTCAAGTATAGAATAGCATGGGTCGAAACATGTTGTAGCGTTCTCTTTAGAGAGGAAACGGAAATGCCCCTACTTGCACCGACAAAAACGTTGATAGCACGTCCCTCTCACAAAACTCAACAATCCGATGGTACTCTTGTGTGCAGCGGAGAGAACCTTGAACCACTTATATACTCAATTTTCAAATTAATGTAGGAGGAATAAAAATTTGGCGGTTGATGATTTTTGTTTTCTTTCTGAATTAGAAGAACAGTTTGTAAAGGACCAGTTTTATATAGTAGCTAAGAAACAGTAAGTATATAAAAATTGGAAAACAGTGAAGATTGAGGGTACCAAATAGCAATATGAATGTTGTACGTGTGTCTACTTTCGTTAGGCTACTTTTTTGAATTGTTTTATGATTTAGTATACCGAGTCATTTGAAATCCTTACCCAAATCCTCGCGTACGAACGTAACCATATATAGTTCCTTAACAACTTTGAATAATCAAACATGCAGTTTGAGGATGTTGTTTACAAAGTGAGAACAGAGCAAGGAGGATTGATCATGAACAAAAATCCAAATCCCGAAGAGAAACTAATCCTCAAGGGCATCACCGGCATCATTCGCCCCGGCGAAATGCTAGCCATGCTCGGCCCATCAGGCAGCGGCAAAACAACTCTCCTAACCGCTTAGGCGGCCGCTTAGGGCGGCCATCTAGGCGGCACCATAACGTACAACGGCAAACCATTCTCCAACACAATCAAACGCAAAACAGGGTTCGTCACGCAAGACGACGTCCTCTACCCTCACTTAACCATCACGGAAACGCTAGTCTACACCGCGCTCCTGCGCCTGCCGTGCACTTTAACCAAACACCAAAAGGTACAACACGCCGAAGCCGTGATAAATCAGCTCGGATTGTCGAGGTGCAGGGATAGCATCATAGGTGGTCCCCTGTTGAGGGGTGTCTCAGGGGGTGAGAGGAAAAGAGTGAGCATTGGGCAAGAAATGCTGATAAATCCGAGCTTGTTGTTTCTTGATGAGCCTACTGGGGCTCGACTCGACCACGGCTCAGAGGATCGTGTCGACGCTATTGGATTTGGCTAGAGGGGGTCGGACGATCGTGATGACGATTCATCAGCCGTCGAGTAGGCTATTTTACATGTTTCATAAGGTTCTTCTGTTGTCTGATGGGAATCCTTTGTATTTTGGGAAGTGCTCTGACGCATTGGATTATTTCTCTAGCGTCGGGTTTGCTCCGTCGGTTGCGATGAATCCGCAGATTTTTTGTTGGATCTTGCCAACGGTACGTTTAATATAACATTCCTATGCAATGTGTCAAGTTTTAGTCGGGGGTCGACAATAATAGTCCCGCAGAAATCACAGTTTGCAAAAAGTCCCCTGATTTTTAAACAACTTTGTATTTTGTCACTGGAAAATTTGTCCGAAAACATTTCATTAAGTGGCATTTTTGCAAATTGTGATTTTAGCACAACTACTATTGCCGGCCTCATATAGTTGCACGACTAAAATTGAAATTTAGCCTACCGTCATGATTGTCGAACATTGGACAAGTTCAGACTATTTCTTCGTTTTATAGGAGTTTCGACCACGGATTTCCAGGAAGATCAAACGGTCATCAAGCAGACGTTGGTGTCCGCTTACAAGGCTAAACTCTCGGAGAGTGTGAAATCGGAACTTGTTTTAGACAATCAGTGTGATGACTCAACAGATGATAAGCAATATAGGAGATGGTCAAACAGTTGGTGGGCACAATTTTCTGTGTTATTCAGAAGAGGACTAAAAGAACGAAAGCACGAAACGTTCACCGGTATGAAGATAGCACAAGTTCTAGTTGTAGCTTTCCTGTCTGGACTGTTATGGTGGCAATCTGATATCACTGACTTACAAGACCAGGTAAATTGTACCATGGTCTATTCATTATATACATTTAGAAATATAGATTGTACATTTTTTTTAGACAATCATTAATTTGACACAAATTAAATGCAGGTGGGGCTTCTCTACTTCTCCTCTGGATTTTGGGGCTTTTACCCCGTCTTCAAGCCATGTTCACTTTCCCTCAAGAACGAATGATGCTCGAAAAAGAACGATCATCGGGCATGTACCGATTATCGCCCTTTTTCATGGGATTAACACTAGGTGACCTGCCAACTGTCCTAGTCCTCCCCACAATTTATTACACCATAACATACTGGATGGCAGGCCTAAAACCACTACCCGGCCCATTCTTATCTGGCCTATTCGTTACCCTATTAGGCGTCTTGTGCTCTCAAGGGCTGGGCCTGGCTATTGGAGCTGTGGTCATGGACCAGAAATCAGCCACTGCACTTGGATCAGTTGTTGTCTTGATTTTCCAACTAACAAGTGGATATTTTGTCCAGAAAGTGCCAACATTCATAAGGTGGATTAAGTATGTATCGATTGTTCAGTACACATTCAAGCTTTTCTTGGGGACGCAATATAGGCCTGGTGAAACGTATCCATGTGGTACGGATAGGACTTGTTTGGTCGAGGATTTTCCTTCGGTAAAGGGCGTCGGTCTTGGCAGGCAAGGTGTTTGTGTTTTTGCCTTGGCTGTGATGCTTGTGGGATATAGGGTTATTGCTTATCTTGCCCTCACTAGGATTGGTGTCACAAGGAAATAAATTGATTTTTGGGTTAAGTGCAAAAACTACCTTTGAGGTTTGGACTAATTACAGAAGAAAAAACCAGTTATCTTTTAAAATTACAAATACTCGCTTCATGTTTGTTTCTAGTTTACAAATTATACCTTTTGAGGGGTATATGTAACTTTGGAAGATAACTGGACTTTTTTTGTAATTAGACTAACCTTAGGGGTAGTTTTGTAATTTACCCTTGAATTTTTTCCCTGGTAAATTCTACGGGTTTTGAACTGTGAATAAGAGCCAGGAATATGTAGTTTACTTAAGGCCATAATAATAAAATTCTTCGAATTTTGAGAATAACTCAGATAAATTTCTGTACTTTTACAGGATGTTGGAATACCATTCTATTTCAAGATGAAATATACTACGCTAGAACGTTAGCAGGTTGAACTATGCCATTGTAAACTGAAGTTTAAATTTGTGATTTCAATCATTGGGAGTTGTTTGAAAGGTTTTGTTACATTCATGAGTATTATCTTGATCATTAATCGCATTTAACATCTTGGGACAATATCGAATTGAAGTCAAACCACGAGCAGAAATAGCTCACGTGATATCACTTACCCTTTGAAAGGATGTTGACCAGGTTCGAACCCTATATCTTTCAGTTTATTTGAAATTTATCGAGTTGGAAGTCAATTGAACTCCAAATGTGAGAATATATATATATGTATAAATATGTAGTCAAGATCGATAAATCCCTAAAAACCTTCAAAAGGCACACATAATCTTGTGATCAATTAGGTTCCAAATATGAGTCCTATTGCTAGATAATTATGAGTCAATTAGGTTCCTAATATGAAAAAATGTCAATTTTATAACACTACCAAATTAAAAGCTGCTTCAATTGCACAATACCACAGAACATGCAGCATCCTTTCCCTATTTCATTTTCAAGTTAGGAGCCTGTCAAGAGGCAAAAAACGTTTTAAAACATACATTAATTTTCCATGATTCTGGCCTGAGAAATAAGTCTTGACCAGAGGGTCTGCATCGTTTTGGATTTGTTGCTTCTCCTAAATGCAAATAAAATTGCTGTCTTTTTCTTTCTTTCTATCTTCATTTTTTTTTTAATTTGACATAGCATATGAAATCGCTTAATGCTCATTCTAGGTTTTCTAAATTATTCCTATGTTTTCATTCCCCCCCCCCTCTATTTTTCAAGAGATTGATGGATAATAATTCATTGTTTTTTATATAATAAAATTCGGATACTTGTGACACATGGGGCCGAAGAGGGGGGAGTACTTATTGGTGCAAAAAGAAGGCACGAACAAGAAGCGGTTCTTGACAGGCTTATAGATGATTAAGGAATAATGAATGAACTAATCCCACACCTGATGAAAAAAGGGGAGATTCTAACACTGTGCAGATATAGAACTATGTAGTTGAGGGAAATTTAAAAGATTTGACAAGTACTATCTAAACCAATATGATGCATTTTCTTTCGGGGGTCCATCACATATAAATCTGAAGTTAAGTGTGTTTGGTTTGGAGCAATCTTGGGTAAGCGTATTTGGCATGAACAATCTTGGGATTGGTAACCTCTTGGGAAGTTTTTCAAGGGAGTAATTATGTTGATTTGTGAAAATAGCCCAAGATCTCGAAGGCAAGTTGTTACAATAACAATCCCCATCAGAAGCAATATTTATAAAACCAAAAAAAAATTTACTTTATTAGTATCTTATGTCACAACAAAAAAAAATCAGTTTGCCGATCGAATTTATCGACATAAATAATTTTGTCATTAAATTTTACAATCATCTCAGAATACCGACATAATAAAAAAAAAATATTTTTCTCCAAATTATATTGATAAAATACCGATAGTTATTAAATTACCGATAGAAATAATTTACCAACAAATTTAGATTCTATAGGTAAATATTTACCTATAACGATATTAACTACAATAATCTTACCTATATTTTACAATGATCTTAATATTTAGAAAAATTTGTCCTTTTTTTTTCTTTGTAGTGTGTGTCAATAAACTATTGAAAATCACAACTTAGTGGCATAGCTTGTCGAGGATACATTGTACTTTTGAGGTTTGACGTGACTTAACCTTATCCTACGCTTCACGAGTACCTCAAGAAAATCATCTTCCTCGTGCAAATTGAAAAACAAAAAAAAAAAAAAAAAAAAAATTGCCTATTTATTAGAAAAGTACGCATGAACTGTAAACTTGTTTCAATTTCTATCTCTAATTTCCACTGGCTATTATACTCCACAGTACACGCAAATTATTGAAACTTGTAACTTGTATGCGATAAGCGCATGCCCTCACAGGAGGATCTACATGCTATATTTGATAAATAATGTATACCGAATTTTTTTAGCAAGGGTGGATAGTTAAATCTATTTGAAATATCCAAAGAAGCATGTTCAATAGAATAATTCAGATTTGAGATGTAAATTTGGAGGAAGAATTTGAAAGGAATATATTGATCATATGAAGTGATGTCAATTTCACTACAATGACATAAAAATTAATTATAAATAAGAGTTTGATATTTTAAAATTTATTAGAATATGATCATTTCAAATAAGCTCAACAAGTTTCTAATTATATATTTGAAATTAAAAGTCCAAAAAGTCCTTCGATCCGAACACAAAATATAATATGAAGACTTTCACTATAAAAAAAAAAAGCTTTCAGTTTACCAACAGAATTACCGACAGAAATAATAATTTTAGATTTGACTTACCTACAATGATATTACATACAACCATTTTACGTACACTTTACAGTCATCTTAATACTTACCTACAAATTTTTCTCGTAAGTAAATTGATTTTTAGTGCTTAGGTTTTTAGTCATTCCTATCAAACCAAAATATTTATTAGCCATCTTTTTTAAACACATTTTTTTAGCCATTTTGACATGTAAAATTTCAAAATTGCCCTTAAGCCAATTTACACTCTTTTCGAGTGAACACACATCCTCATAACTCGACAATCAAAACTTGGGAACAAATCTTATTCCGACGACTTGCAAAAACGGACTCTTAGGCGACTTTATCTTTCACTTAATTCAATTCCTTTAATTCATAATTCTTGTTGATTTAGTTATTTTATAGTTGTTTAGATTATGATTTGTTGTTAGATTTGTAGAATTTTTAGGGTTTAGACAATTTGGGTTTATGTTGAAAAGTTTGAAGTTTCGTTAATGGTGTGTAAGGTGAATGAAGATGACGACGTATATTTCAATTATGTAACTCGATATCTAGTTACATAACTCAATATTGAGATGTAGTAAAAAAAATTCATTGTTGAGTTAACACGATATCCAGTTATGTAATTGGATATCAAATTATGTAACTCGATATCCATTCTGATTAACTCGATATATTTTAGTTTACTATCACAACCCATTATTTTGTTTTTAACTCCAAAAACTTTGAATTCACATAATATTTTCGTTTCAAATTCATTTTGCATGTATAATGTATAAAATTAATTTTGTTTTCGATATCTACAATTCAACACCAATATTGTATATACAAAAACAAAAATACAGATTCAATTTTTTCAAAAATTCGAAGAGAGAGTAAGAAGATATATAGAGAGAGATAAGTGAAAAAAACATGTACCAAATATCAAACAAATTTGCTATAAAAGTATGAATGTCTTATGTATTACCAAAATGGCTAAAAAATATTTATTTACAAAAGATGGTTAGTTTACATTTTTCATTATAGAAGTGGTTTTTTTAGCCCATTAAAAGTTGATTTTTTCTTTTAGTATTCTAATTAAAATGATTAACAGGTATATATATTTATTTTTTTGTCAAGACGCAATCCATCGGGATACAATTTATCTTTGTTGTTTTATTTTACTATGCAAGACCAATTGAGTTGACGTGTCCCATTAATTTGTCAAAAAAACGGTGGTTCTCATTTTCTATTCTCATCTAACTACGAATTTTAAAATTAATTAGTTGTTACAGCTGGATTCAGAATTTATATATAAATAGTGGGTTTAGCTAGCTTAGATTAACAAGTCTTGTAGCAGACAATACTAACACATCACCCTTCTGTAATGGATGACGTTAGCCTTATTCCTTGTCGGTATATTATTTTATATAAGCACGTGGCATAATTCGCGAAAAATGAGGTACCTACTAGCCCACCAGGGTTATTATTTCTTGCTGACTAAGATATAATCTTTGAATTTTTATCTTATGTAGATTCAATTTAATATTTGACTTGCAATGATAAATACATGCCATGGATTGGTCAGTTATATCTTCAACGCGACTTTTTTTTATTGTATTTGCTATTTTATAGTTTATCACAATAACATCAATAATTCAATATATCTTCACACTATCAATAGTTATTTGATGTATATTCTAGTTATTGAAATTTAAGGTGACAGAGAGGTTATATATAGTAAAAGAAATTAATAACATTAAAGCTAATTAAGTGTACAATATTATTTCTACTCAGTATCTGTATCTAGTACCCCTCTAATGTATTAAACATTAGATGGAATAGAGAATAGAGATGTTCAAAAAAGAATTTCGATTCATGAAGATATATCCAAGTATTATACATTTACAGTTTTTTATATGCAATATAGGCTTATTGTAGCTATTTTTAATGGGTTAAAGTAAGTGCAAAAGCTAAGACTATATAATGTTCAATAGTATCAAATCTCTTAACAGTTGATAATACTTGTTAAAACATATTTCGTGATTCACTTCCTCCATAAAATTTTAATTAGGACAAAGGCAGTAGGACTTTCACGAATAAGGTTCATCCTTAATAGTATCAAATCTCTCTATAGTACCCTAACCTGTCACATTATTATTAAGAAATATTATAGCCACATAATTGTGTTTTCTTATCTATCCACCTTATTGACCATAAATTGCTAATTATATATGAATACATCGATAGTGTAATTAAGTCTAAATTACAACTTGTATGAAAAACAATCCAGAAAAACATTTGACTCTCACTTTTCAAATCTCTATTCTAAATTTGGCATTGAAGTTAAATAAATGCCTATTTTGAGGAGGGTAAAAATAAAAACTATTATTTTGTAGATTTGAATTTACTATTTAGAGATGGTATATCCCTGTCAGCCTCAGGACAACAAACCCTAAACATGTGGCAAGTGTTGTCAGAATCTGAGCCTCACAAATGCATTAATCAGTTCTGGGACGACGTGCCCCTTTGACCTACCAAACATTTCAAAGTCCCACCATCCCATGAATTCTTTTCGATTGAAACGACGCCAATGATTAATCTTTTATCATTATATATTTAGAATATATATAATCTTAAACTTATTTTCTGAAAAGGATGTATGAAAACATATCCTATTTTGATTCGGGAAAATTCGAATTTGCCCACAAGTCACTCTGTTTGACCCATATTTTAAAATCTCTTGGGGTGAATTTGGATTTTACTTTTGATTTGGATCGATGACTATCTTATGATCAATAGTTAAAAATTTGTTTGAACTCGATTTATTAACATATCGAACCAAATTTGAACATATTTTTAATATAAAAATAAAATTCGGATCAAGCTATAGCTTGGTTACTAAAATAAATAATAAAAATTGTGTAAAACTATAGAGTCTTTGAAACTTGACTCGTGCTCAAATTGGCTAATACTTTTTGTCGATTCAATTACTAATTAAACTTAATTCAAATATGATTCTTTATTTAAATAAAAATCAACAAACCTTAAATATTATGTTCGCTCTGGTCTATTCATTATACCCCATTTAGGAATAAAATTTGTAAATAAAAAAAAAACTTAAATACTACGTGCGACTGACTCGATCTAATTATAATGCAAATCCCATATATATTTACCAAGTAACGACCCCCATAAATTAAATCTGTCCAAATTCACAACCCATCAAAATGAAATTTCAATCTTTTGACCTTGAAAATCCAAAACTAGTGCCAGCTCAGATATTATTATCAACATCTTGAAGGTGTTCTAGAGATTGTAGAGTGAAAGAAACAACAAAAAAGGGCCACAAAAGTACAAAATAATGCTAAAGTACAAATTTGCTACGTGTCGATATATTATGGGAATCTGGAAAAATTCCGCCTAACTCCAAAAGCCTCTCTTCTCTACTATCCACGTGTTGCACGTGTCCCACACTCCACTACCCTTTTTGCCGACGTGTTTTCGTTTCTTTGTTTTTTTTATTTAACTGACGCGTTTTTATTAGGATAAAATTGATGTTACATTTTTTTTTTATAACTCAACTTCTGCCCCTCATTAATGTTCCAAGATAAATCATGGAATGAACACGACTTGCAGAAATGAACAATTATGTTTGATACCCAATCTAACAATAATGATCACTTCGAATCGAACCCACGCGATACTATTCAAGCTCTCATATATCCCTTGAGCGATTTGATGGAGTGGGGATTAGAACCCCCGATCTCCACCCTACAATTGTTTGTGGTGGTGATGCTGCCTAAGCCCCATGGTTTAATGTTCCACTTTATTTGTTTAAATTTCAAGATTCTATTAACATAAAATGAATTGATTATTATTCTCTCAGTTTTAAATTTTACACACTCTATCTAGCATATAATATGTATTACTCAAACATTAATATTTTTTATTTCATTGGCCCTTCATCCATACTTACTCAATGTAATATTATGTTTCACTTGAATTTTATTATTAGAATATAAGGCCTTTCTTCGTGTGCACATATTTATATTGGAATGTTAAATATAAATTGAAACTGGAAAAATATAAAGTATAAATTGAAATTGAAAATAAAAACAATAATTAAAGGCGTGTTAAATGCTTAAAGTTGAATATGATCAAAACATCCGTCTTTGGTATGAAGCATATCCTTAGATAATACACAAAAGTAGTTTTTTTCTTTTTGACCAAAAATTAATGCTTTGCTTACCTACCATCAAATCCAGCTGTGACTGTGAGATTAGTAATTAGTTTTCTTTTATTATTATTATTATTATTTGAGGGATTAATTTTCTTATCTTTGATTTGGATTGATATTAATATTTTTTTCCGAAAAGATATTAATATTTTTATAAATACTTCAAGTGAATCTTGAAATTGGGTAATCTGAAATTAATCAAATAAACAGAATAAATTTATTATTATAATATGAGATTCTAAACCCTGAAAAACCTCGATTTGGAAGTTGTAGATAGACTTATTTTCTACACGAAATGCCAATTTCTTTGCAATGAGATATTCTTACATATAGCTCAAATTTTAATTCCACAATGGATATGGAATATAACAATCTTCTTGTATAGCCACTTTTTTTGAAAAGTTAGTTAAATAATGAGTATTTTTAATTGTATCATATTAATGTCAAGAACCACAAAATTATTTTTATTTTATTTTTTAATGTCTTGTTTTTCCATACAAATGATTATGTATTTAGATAGGAGTGTAAACGAATCAATGGAGTGGAATGTCAAGATATTTTCTTCGCATTCGATCGGCTCATTTAAAAGATATTTTCAATCATATTTTTTAATGTTCGAATGCAAAAATCAATTATTATTTGAAGATATATTCGAATACATACGAATCAATTCGAATATTTGTATTCAAATCCTAATCAATATTGATCTTTTTTTTTTTTTTCTTCTACAATGTCTGACTAAATTGCAACAGTAATTAGAGTCATGCAAAATAATAGAAATTGTTAAATGTATCAATAAAATATTAAATATTAATTACCAAATACATGAACAAAAAATATACCATTGTTGAGTCCATTAATAATACACTACAGACATATAATTATATATGGGGCTTATTAGTTTAGAACTTTTATAAGTGAATATGTGGTTTATTATATAATATGACCTTGTTTAGACTAAAGTAACTGTTAATTGAAATGGAATATGCGAATCGAGAAATGAGAGTATACTAGTATAGTATATCTGATGCTGCCAGTTGCCAACAAGATTCAAACCAAATTCTGATGCATGAACGGTGCACCTGGACCTGCAAAACACACAATCGCATGAGCAGAAATTAATGTAGCATGTTTTTATCCAGTGCAAACAGACGAAAACAATGACGTTGTACTCATTCTAGAAGTTTGGATAGGACAGTGCACGTGGCTGAGTAGCATGGTGACTCATGCATACAGGCGTTACATTACATTTCGTTCGAACCCCCTCAGGCCTCAGCTTCATATTTTTATGCGATAGGGATTGTCTCAAATTGATTTTTTAATGGAGTTGGGGTGGGACAAAATAAATTTCAAAAGAAATTGAAAATTTTATTTTTATATCAGATTAATATTTTCCCAAAGATGATTATAATCCTCGATATGCAAAACTCGTAATACTGTCCCAAATTGAATATCTATAGCTTTTTGGTTGAATTTTAATCGAATCGAATTAATTATGGTAATTTATTCGCAAAATATTTTAGCATTAGTCATATTTGTATTTAATTGATTCAAGTTGAATTGAATTTTGAAATATAAAGAAATATGAAACAAATTTAACAACTCGAGATATTTTGCTAATAAATATCTTGTGCTCAAGTATTTATGACCAACAAGTCAAATTTCCTTATCTTGCGCGCTTGGATTTAATGATTTGAACTTCAAGGAAAATTTGGGGGAAATATTTGAATAATTTTATATGTAATGGACAAAAGTTTCACCATAACAATATGCTAATATATGTCCCATTATAGATATTTATTTCTTTTTATATTAGATAAAAATTACACTATGTTTTATTAAATGGCACACACTTCTCTTTCTGAGTGGAGTTGAGTCTATCCACGTGGAATTAACTCTTAAAATAAAAATGAAAGTATTTTGAAATTACCTAAATCAGCTCTCAATGATTTGTGATTACAAATTTAAAAAAAAAAAATATCAAATTGGTCAATCCAAGCCGAAAAGAATAAATCAATATAACCCACTTTCGAACAAAATATTGTTGACATATGTAAAAAGATAGATAGATAGATATTTTTTTAAATGAACTGAATAATGTGCTCCGATAAAAAAATATATGGTAAAAGTAGATATCTCAAGCTTAATATCTTTCAGAGACAACATTCAAAGCTAAAGGAACAGACGATCTAAATAGACAAAATCCATTTGAAGCCCCCAATACCGTGACACTCAGGTGTTTGTTGCCCTGGTGTAAATCTGCTGGCTTGCATGGGCAGACACCATCCTGATTGAACCTCTAGCCATCAATTCCCTTATAGCCTTCCTTGCAAGTGATCCATTAATCCTCAAACGATCAGAGAGAATGGAAGGAGTGATGAGCTTGTATTTGGGTGCCTCAGAGAGGAGCTTGTCATAGGTACCCTGATCGAACAGCACCATGTTATTCACCTTCTCCTTTTGCTTTCCCTTGCTCCACTTCTTCTTCTTCTGCTTGCCACCGCCAGATTTGGCGGGCTTGGAGGAAGGTGGGGGAGCCTTGTCCTTCTTAGGTGCCATCGAGAGTGTGTATTGTGGCTGTGGGTGTACACGAGAGGCGGAGATTTGGCGAAGAGCTACGCTGAGAGGAAGGCATAGATAGATAGATATTAAATAGATAGACACATGTTCATGCACTTGGCCGAAAAGGGTGAGGCCTTCGCATCAGATAAGGTCGGCCATGCGATAGCGCCCAACTCCACAACGTGTCGCATTTTAAACGGTCATTACGTGGGCCCACTCTTTGACACTCAGAAAAGGACGACCGTACTTATCTCTTTTTTTACTGTTCGGTCCTTTATAAATAGCCGTCAAATCTCTTCATTTTCAGAAGAAAAAAAGAAATATTTTTCTGAATTTCATTTATCTGCTTCTTCCAAAGAGCTGCGAATTGAAATCAAAGAAAAAAAAAAATGGGCGTCCGAGAAACCGACCCGCTTTCACAATTGAGTTTACCACCCGGGTTTCGGTTCTACCCGACTGATGAGGAGCTTTTGGTCCAGTATCTCTGCAGAAAAGTTGCAGGCCATCATTTTTCTTTACAGATTATTGGAGATATTGATTTGTACAAATTCGATCCTTGGGATTTACCCAGTAAGTTTAATTTTAACTAGCTACTTTGTTTTTACTTTCTCATATAATTTGATTTACTAATTTTGTGAATAAAATCTAACTGCTCTGTTTTTTATTTGTGAAGGCAAAGCTATATTTGGGGAAAAAGAATGGTATTTTTTCAGCCCAAGAGACAGAAAATACCCAAATGGGTCGCGGCCCAACAGAGTAGCGGGCTCTGGGTATTGTAAAGCCACCGGGACTGATAAAATTATCACGACGCAAGGGAGAAAAGTTGGGATTAAAAAGCCCTCGTTTTTTACGTTGGAAAAGCGCCTAAAGGAACAAAAACGAATTGGATTATGCACGAATTTAGACTCTCTGAACCTCCTAGAAAAATGGCAGCGCTAGGGTAAGTAATTTCTACAAATTAATTTTTTTATATTCCATTTATTTTCTCTTAATTGGATTTTTAATAATTTTTCTATTTTTTTTGGGTTTTGTGTAGTTGGATGAATGGGTTCTTTGTCGGATTTACAAGAAAAATTCAAGCGCACAAAAGGCGAACGCCGTCGTTTCTGGTGTACAGAGCAAGGAGTATAGTTTAGGCTCTTCGTCATCCTCTTCATCTCAATACGACGACGTTCTGGAGTCCTTACCGGATATTAACGACCGTTTCTTCTCTTTGCCGAGAATGAATTCACTCAAGAATCTCCAGCAATTGGGTTCTGGGAATTTCGATTGGGCTACGTTAGCTGGGCTTACTCCGTTGCCCGAACTTGGACAGCCCGAACCGACTCTGGCCCAGCATCCACAAGGCCCACAACAGATGAATAATAATGACATGAACGGTCAAAATGACATGTATGCCCCTTCTTTGCAGCAATTTGGTGGCAATGCCAATGTGATGGATGAAGAAGTCCAAAGTGGGGTCCGAGCTCAACGGGTCGACCGACCCGGATACTTTCAACAGAACGCGGGTTTGTTTGCTCCGGACTTTTCCAATGCATTTGACCCGTTTGTTGTTCGGTGCCCGACCCAGACAGGTGGATTGGGGTTTAGGCAGTGAATAGTGAATAGTTTTAGAGTAAAAAAACTTTCTCTCTCTCTAATTCTCTTCTCTCCCTTCTCTAACTCCCCCCAAAAAAAAAAACCCTAAGTTTCCCCCTCCCTCTCCCTTTGCAGCCGCCCCTTCCCCTCTCCCCCCCCCTCCCCTCCTCCTTCCTCCCCCCCCTCCATGGTTTCTATTGGAGGGATACCAAATGGCGGTCCCTTGGCGTTTGAAGGTGGCCGGAATTTTTGGTCCAGGGGCGAAAGCGGGTCGGAGCTTCACTGAGGTGTCTTGGAGCGGAGAAGACGATGGGTCATGCGACAAGAGATTTGGGAGAGGGAGAGGCAATTTTTTGCTTTTTTCTCTAGTTTGTTAGTATTTCTTTGTTTTTTATTTTGTTTGTGTTTTCTTTTCTCTCGGTTGATTTGCGAAACTCGTAGGCGGATCTTTTTTTCTCTCTCAAAGATGTAGTGGTTGCTCGTGCCCGATTTTAGTTTTTTTGGTGTATTACGCATCTCCTTTAAGGAGTCTTTCCTCCCGTGGAGTGGGTAGTTTTGGGGTGGGTAGTTTTTTAAGACATTGTGAATATGAATTGGTTTTACCAATTCCCCGCTTGGCTCTTAGTTAGTTTTGTTTCGGCTTTCACTTGGCTTACGATTGTAGTTGTAATTTTAGTTTTTGAGTTGTTTTAATATAATTCTATCGTTCACAAAAAAAAAAAAAAAAAATAGTGAATAGTTTTAGGGGTTGATTCGTGATAGGGAAAAAGATTGATTAGGGGTTTAATGTGTAAATACATGGAATTCTTTGGGCTAACATGTTGGCTGTATTTGTTAGATTGAAAGAGGAGCTCCAGGGGATGATGAATTTTTGGGGGCGTTAAAATTAGAATGCCAACTTTGCCCCTATTTGTACACATCTCAATTTGCACACAATAATGTGTGATTTATGATATTTTATAAAAGCAAAAGAACATAGCAATTAGAGTTAAGAGTGTACTTTATTGTATGATGTGTATGTAAAGTTTGTTACTTTTATTTCATTTATTTTTATTACTTTTTATGATAATTGGTACTTTGATAGATTTGGTGAAAGAAAATAAGATTTCAACCAGAACCGATCCGTAAACTATTATTTTCGATATAAGATTTATGTGATGAATCATGTTTATATTATTATTACGTTGATTCATTATGTTGGCAATTGCATTTGTTTCATTGACTACTAATTAAAACTTCTACAATATAAGCATATTTATAATTTAAAATAAAAAAATACATCATATTTTGAGCTTTTTAAAAAGTTTTTGAGGCCAGTAAAGCTCACAGCAGGTTACTTGTCAAATGGGCTCAATCATTATTTGGTCCAATTGAGGCCTAACAAATTTCATAACTGTGAGCTGTTCTTTTTGAATTTATTTAATTTCCTTTCAAAGAACCAAAAAGCCATAGTATTAGGTATATTCCGAAGCATGTAGAAGTTAGACTTGTAAAATCCAATGAAAAGAAGAAAATCATAATCAAACAATTAAGTCAAAGTTAGAGAACACAACCTACGTCACATGGGAGACGTGGATGCAAGAGAGTCGAGTCTCAAATCTTAAAATATTTGAAAAATAGGAGTGGTATGTGTTGTAACTTGTAAATAATAGTAAAAATATGTATTCGTATATAATTTTGATATGTAATTGTAGAATTCAATTAAATTTTGATTTTATTTGACCTGATAAGAACAAGTTAAAATGAATATTTCAAAATTTGTCATCAATCGCGACAAAAAATTCCTTCATTTATTTTATTCATCATTGTTGCTCATCGGGAACACAGTCCTCTGTCAAATTCATACATAAAACAATAGGAATGATATGAGGTTTTATACATTTTTTCTAACAAAAATTCAATTTATTTAATTATTAATATAAAATTTAAAACTTTTAAAGCACGTTAAATAACCCCACTTTTATAACATTAAAATATACTGGAAATAAAATAGCATTATCCTTAAATAAAAGAGTGTGTTCACATCAAGCCCACAGTATGTGAAGAAACAAGAAATATGCCTACTTTCATCCATTGGATTTTCGCACGTGCTGTAGAAAATCAATGTAGAAAAATAACGGGCTTGTATAGATGTATTCCTGTCAATTTCCGGTTTAGTGTTGGAAACGAATTTTCAAACTTTATTTGTTTTTGTGTGAGAATCGGAATATGTTTGGTTTGTTGTCCAATTTCTATTTGAAAATGAGAATATGTTTGGTTATAGTTTTTCAAACGTATTTTTGACATACGTTTGCGTGATTGTAGATATTTTTTACCTAAGTTTGCGTAATTGAATGGAAAATTGTTTGGTTGTGTTTTCAAAAGAATATTTTCCATAAAAAATGAAAACCGAAAATGACTTAATTTATCAAAACTTTTCAAACAAACATAAACTCATTTTTCAAATAGTTAAAAGAAAAAAAAGTGTTGGAAATAAAACCATACAAGGCCAACATTTACCAAGAAATTTCAACAGCCATCTTTTTTTCTTGACAAAACTGTCATGTGGTCTCAGTTCTTTTTACGGCGCCGTCACAACAAAGAATATCCCCTATTACTTGCTTTATTTTTCTTCTAATTTTTTCATTTTTCTGTGTGTTTCTTCTGTTTTAGTTTGACTTTTCTACCCTTCCCCAGTTCTCTTTTTGCCGCCTCCGTTTTGTTTATCTTCTAACAAATTGAACTCTAAAATTTGACTTGGTAGGTACTAAATATCATATGAGATCTTCTATTTTAGGATGGTGTTTATCTTCTATTCCACCATATCGACAATGTTTGACATGACATATACAAGTTCTATATTAAACCCCCACAATTTACGCTGATTTATCTCCAAAATCGATATGGAATCTTGTATATACATGTAAATCGTCCGAATAGGTGAATAGATTTAAACACCATCCTAAAATAGAATATCACAACCGAATATGGCATGAGATTTCCTATTCTATATTGTGTGTTCCACTTCCTATTTTATTATTGTGAATAATCGACAAGTGTAACAAAATAAATATGTTTTGTTGATATGTTAGATGTATTTACACTTGTTAATTATCCACAATAATGTGTGGTCATGTTCCATGATCTACATGTTGATTTTTACAATATCAATCATGTAATGGAACATGACTAGAAAAACTATCTCAACTCATCGCCTTATCGTATTTTCCATGCAAGTAGAAAAACCTATGACTTTGATGGTTTTGGAATTTCATCTCATTTTTCCTTCAAAGAAGGTTGCGTCGGGAAGGGCATCCGACGTAAAACTTTGACACTTTGCTCTTTGTGTGAATTTGTAGTGTTAACTAATTTTAAATAATTTCATCTCATTTTTCCTTCAAAAGAAGGTTGTGTCGTGGAAAGATCCTACGTAAAACTTTGACACTTTGCTCTTTGTGTGAATTTGTAGTGTTAACTAATTTTAAATAATTACTTGACACTATAAACTTCACACCACCAACTCCCACATAGTGGAATATTGTGCGATTGATGATGATGATGAATTATCCACAATAATATAATAGGAATTGGAATAAGAAACTCAGCCTATGAAACACATGATGAAATATAGTAAGAAATAAGACATTTAGACTAGCTTACTCCTACCACTTCAATTAATTTAGAACATATAATAATGCAAAAAAAAATCTCTACTTTCGAAGGATTTTTTTTTTATCGAAATTGTGCTATACGATTTTTTCTCCATTTTTGTTATATTTTATATTTTAATACACCATATGAAAGCCATATGCACTTGATGGTGTTATTATTGTGTGACATTCAATGAACCCAAATTAGTTCTCGATATTAAGATCCATGAGCTATATAATATAAGTGGCCCATCACAAAAATATGAAAACAGGACTGAAAAAGGTACGGACCAAGAAAAACAATTGAATTAGCCCATGTATAAGGGCAAAGTCGAAGGGCCCAATATGACCTTATATAATCAATTAAGAAGCCCACCAAAGCTTAAGTCCACAATGAAATAAATAAACAATAGTTAAATAATTAATTGTAGTAACTTTTATGTTTATTATAAATATTTATGTTATTTTGTAATTCAATTCTTGCATTAATATTTCACGTTACACTATAGTTCTACTACACGTTTATATAAAATAACTAATGTCAAATATATAATTGATGATGGGTAAAAACGCAATTTTCTTTTTAATATTCTATTCTATTATTTATTTAATTTATTTTTAATTAACATTTAGCCCATATAAATAGTTCATTAAGCCAAGTCAATTAAAAAAGTCCATGAGACTCAACGTTTTACATTAGACCCTTGAGCACCAACTCATTACATCAAACCCACAAAATTCATCATCTCATATATACATAGTCTTTTCTTAGTCATTATAAATTAATTACAATTTATTCACTTAATTTATTGACGCTCTAGATTATATACTCTTTCACTTGGTGGCTTAAGCATCAAAGGTTCTTTACTGGGACAATCCGAGATTCTTTTAACCTTGTTTGTTTGAGTTGGAGGCTAGTTCTCCATACATGGACCCTAACATTTGGAGTTAATTACCTTAACTTAGATTTACATTGAGTTGTAGTGAATTGTACTTTTAGCTGGATCGGTAATTAAAAATTTATTTCATACACCTCATATTCATTTTGTACCATCGAAACATGAGATGAAACAACAAATAAAATAAAGGGATAATCACAAAACCTCCCTGAAGTTCGGGCTAATTGCAAAAAAAAAAAAAAAAAAAATTTGAAAATTGCAAAAAAAACCTTGAGTTTTGGTTTCGTGCTTTATATTTTCCCTTTCATAAGCAAAAATTATTTCAACAAACCCCCGATATTTCTAAAATACTACAGTTATCCTTTTAAATTTAAGGTCGAATCAAACCTAAGGGTTTTTTTGTAATTTTGAAATATTTCTAGATTTTTTGTAATTAGCCGCAGCGGGTCTTTTGTAATTATCCCTAAAATAAATAATCCAGATCGGTGAAATAAGTTTTCACTGCATCATTTTCATGAACAGAATAAGCATAACGCAGGAATGGTTGGGGGCATAATTTCAACAAAAATATAAATGACTGGATTACAGTTCAGATTACTTTGTTCCATCTTTCCATAATTGTATATACAATAGGATCTTTTCAACGATTATGGTCCTGAGTAATCAATTCCGATAATCAAAATTAGTATTAAAGCATATTTAAAAAGAACCACTACAAAGGTGAGCTAGAATGTATCGATGCTGCCCGGGTCATAGTTTAACCCAAAATGACTTCGATGTCATCGCTTTGGCGCACCAAGGAAGTTCGAATCCGTCTAGTAATAGGTTGGAGGAGGATTTCCGGTATGGTGACTTAATTTAAATCAACTCGGGACCGACCACTCATTCAAAAGATATCCCGCGGATTCACCTCCCACAAAATGTTAGGGGTCACCGGCCAGGTAGTGGGGGTCCTCGAAAATGGGGTTCATCTTTTTTTTTTTTTTCTTCAGAATGTATCAGATGCTAATTAGTGTAAATTAACATCAACCATTAACAATGCGCAATTTTCTTTAATTGTGTGTATTGATTTTGCGCAATACGTCCCGTTTATGTGTACGGTCAGATTATTTTTTTCTGATTAAAAAAATGTTGAAAGGGGCTTCAATGGCTGATCAGTTATTATATATTCTTAGCCATCTTAACTGCTTGGATTAAGGAAAAATGACAGAGGGTCCCTATCTTTATTTACAAAAAGGGAAAGTGATTTGAAGTTAATTAGCAACAGCTAGGCATTAGTGAAAGCTATGTTTGGCTCATATTATATCTTAATCCTGGATTAGGAAAAACAGAACTGGTCCCCTTAAGCTCCTATGATTGGTAAATTTTAGCTCTTTGTATTAAATGTCGAATTTAATCTAATTAGTGCTCTTTAATTATTTTTATTGCGAAAATGAAATCCATTAGGCCGATTGCTAGAGATATGGTGCATGCCAACTAGGCATGATTTCTGGCTAAATTCAATGGACCAAATTTGAATACAAAAATTGAAGTGAAGTGAAATTTTGTCTGATTTTCAGAACAAGTAAGAACGTATCATTCGTACAAGTTAGATAATTTATCAGATTAATTAGTTGAGATTATATTAAGTTTGAAATAGAATTAATCACTAAATATTTGACAATAATTAGGTAGTGCGTGAATTATGAAATAGAAGTATTATGTGTTTGTGAATGAAGGAACCGAAAAATAGATGAATATATCCGATTTATCATAATCTTCTTTGAAGAATTAATTTAAATATTGAATTAAGTTTGAAATAGAATTAGTTACTAAGTATTATGTTTCACATTGATTAATTAAAGGAAGAAAACCTAGCTTATAGGCCTATTGAGCTACTTCTCATATCTCAAATTAGATTTAGAAATTAGAACAGAAACTCACTTGGGTGTCTAGCGCACTCCTGCTCGTATATGGTACGCACTTCAAGTGGGCAACATCAAATCCTCCCAAATTTAACATCAATGTTGCAATCTAAAAACGAAACCCTTAAACCCCTTTGTCATTTGCAACGACCTGCAGGGACGGAGTCAAGAGATGTTCAATCTAAAAATAAAACCCTTAAACCCCCTTTTCATTTACAACAATCATGGACGGAGCTAAGGGAGGCTGGCAACGATCGCCCTGGACTCCTTAGCTTTATTTTTTTTTAAATTAATATAAATAATAAGAACATATTGTTAACTTTTAAAATACTTTCCCCATAAAAAATTAAATAATTAATTATCTAATATTTTCATGAAAAATAAATTTTGGTCCCCAATCTTCATTTTCGCAGCAGTCTAAAATGTACATTTACAATGTGAAAACTAGCTTGGATGTAATTAGGTTTTTCCAGCACGTGGAATTAGCTCTTTTTTGTTCACTCGTGCAATATCTATAGCACATTAATTTACAAGGATGAGATGGTTACACATTATACATAGTTGAAGGGCAGATAAATATTTGCCAAACAAATGATTGCGTAAGAGGATTGATAAGAATGTGAAACGGATTAGGGAAGGTTCAAAAAATCACATGTGAATGGAAAAACATTAAAGGGTCATGCAATTGTGACTTTGCCTGAATCTGTTATGGGAGTGAGGCACTGCCCTTTCTTGTGCCGCGATATCCGCCATATTATATACTTTTCTTTATTATGCATACATCTAAAAAAAATTATTTATTATTAATGATATTTTATTTACAAAATATAAATTTTATTAAAATGTATTTTTAAACGAGTCAACCCATTAGGTCTAGGACTAGGTCGGGTTTAGATTTGGGTCCGTACATAGATTAGCTGGTCAAGTCTTGGGTTTAGGTACTGACCCAATGACACCCTTGCAGTTATCACCCCATGTTTCACATGTACTTAAATCAAAGTTGTGATCTTCTGAATGGTTCCATACCTGCAACACGAACAAAACAGTTTCCAGTCAAGTGAATGTTGAGCTTGGGAGAAAACAAATGTTGTTGAATTAAATTGCATACATTGGAATGGTAAAAAGTATAGGCATGTATATTCACAAAGTTCGGAGGGTGCAATTCAAGGAGGCATGATATATACATGGATCATTTGGTCTCCACGAGTCAATTTTTATAGACTCCACGAACTAATTAGTCTATTAGGCTTTATTAACTATAACACATCAATTATCCATATATAATGTGATTGACACAATGTCCTAAAACACTCTTCTCCACCATAACAATATTTCTTCCGATTTTGTTGCGTAATTTTCAACTTCAATTCACATTTGTTCATCACATAATGATAAAATTCAAAATTTCATGGATGAAAACAAAGACAACATATATAGATCTATAGCACATTAATTTACACGCAGATATATAGCATCGATGATCTTTGACAATAAAACTAGAAATGCATGGGAGGCAGTGATGAATAAAGAGTTACATGACTTTTGAAGCAAATAAAGTCACTAGGAGCATGTAGCAAGCACACATATACGTACTTTACATGTTAATTTAATTGCTCTTTCCTCGTTTGATGAATACATAAAGGGCAAGTTAGGTTTTCCTTGAACAATATATAGAAACCGATTGATACCCTATTTTCATAAGTCATTAAAAAGACTTTGACTTCCAATCTTATGCAACTCACATGCACTTTTACATCATGTATTGACCTCATTCCATGCACATTTCAAACTTGTACTCTAGCTTTAATTTTCTTCATTTATTCGGACGACAACCTTGCCATAAATAATTCGTGTATATAATATATAAAAAAAAAATTCTCTTTTTTTTCCGGTATGTGTGTAGAATTTTAATATGTATATATGTTAATGAAGAAAGAATTTTCCATTTATCATAGGTAACTTGAGATGAGAAATAGATTATATTAACAAGTACATGATATTATTACAACACAGACTATATAATCGCTTATTTCAAATTTTTTTTTTTTTTTGGGGGTGGGGGGATAGGGGTGGGGTGGGGTTGTGGTGGTGGGTGTGTTTGGAGGAGATAAGGTGTGAGATTAATTCTATTATATTATCATTATATGTAAACTTGTCATATTTGTATTACTTCACCTAAAAATCTGATATAGATAAAGAATGGTTTGACTTGTACTTTGAAACGTAACAGCATTCCTAATTTAATTTGAATTGTCAAGCAAACAAATTATAAGATGGTTGATTTTGAAAATATACTTTCTTTCAATTCTTTCTTTCCCCACCGGACAACATGATCTCCTTTACAAGTACACACTCTTGTTTCAGTAGTCCTATTTCACTTTTTATTACTTATGATGAATGTGCACCCGAATGTCAGTAGCTAGCTAGTAACTTTAGGATCCTCGTTATAAAAAATAAATAACTAACAATGAAAAGAAGATGGACAATTTAAATCTTGAAATTCATTCCTAAAAAAATATCAGCAGGTGTATCGTCACGATGTGAAATCGTGAGACAATGATATTTTTAGTGTGAAAAATAATATTTACACTAAAAATATCATTTTTCACACTGAAGATCATCGTCTCACGATCTCGAAGAATTTCACCGTCTCACATAAATTTTTATGAAAAATAAAAATCTTGAAATTAGTCATTGGGATAATCATAATTAGGTGGTTGTGAACTAGTGAGTAATCAAGACATGAAACTACGTCAAACAGCCCCACCTAGTGATTGCAACATTTATGTGTCTCTTGTGGTTATGGACATTAAGCTAGGACCTTGGTTGGGTGTAACTGTTCCCTTGAAATTAGGATGTTGTCATTATGCTCATTTAATCATATTTCTAATTCTGAAATATTAGGTCCATAATTTTTCATAATTATCTGTAATTATGAACTTTGTTTTCCGGAAAATTTTTTTGAACTTTTAAAGTGTATTTGTGTGTGTAGCATAGGTGATGATAAAAATGGACTACATGATTTGACCCTCAATGGGACTTTGGTCCATCATGAAACCAGCAGTAGGCCCCACCAACGTCAGTTATATAGTTTCCACTATATTTTTGGTCAAACGATTTTTTCCATTTTTTTTTTTTTTTTTTTGTCGAACGATGTAAATATTAAAACAACTCAAAACTAAAATTACAACTACAATCGTAGCCAACGGGCAAGAGCCGACAAGACTAACTAAGAGTAAAAGCGGGGAATTGGTAAAACCAATTCGATTCACATGTACTAAAAAAACTACCCACCCAAAACTACCCACTCCACGGAGACTTCAAGACTCCTTAAAGGAGACCGTAATACACCAAAAAACTAAAATCGGGCACGAGCAACCACTACATACCGCAAACGAAAAACCGATCCGCCTACGAGTTTCGCAAATCAACCGAGAAAAGAAAACACAAACAAAATAAGAAAACAAATGTAAATACTAACAAACTAGAGAAAAAGCAAAAAAAAATGCCTCTCCCTCTCCCAAATATATCGTCAGTAGCCCATCGTCTTCTCCGCTCCAAGACACCTCCGTGAAGCTCCGACCGCCGCCCGGACCAAAAATTTCTTACCTTCAAACGCCCAAGGGACCGCTTATTTGTTGTCCCTCCAATAGAAACCATGGAGGGGGAGACATTAAACTCTGCAGAAATGTGCTTTAAAAAAAAATAAACTATGTAGAAATGTGTGTTTAAAATTTTATGTTTGCTCAATAATAAAAAACAAAACACTTTTATGTTTGCTTTTTGTATGTATAATTGAATTTTTATTCAAAGGCATAATAAGCGTAGATCATTTATTTATGTTTCCATATTACTTGTGAATTAGACAGAGTAAAATTTTGATGTATGGTTTATAATAATCTTTCATATTTTAAAATCTTGATGTCTTTGTGTCGAATTTTTTTCTAATATTTAATTCTAAGACGTAAAATTATTGTGAAATTCAAATTCAGCGTCTATGATCAGGCCTGATTTTGATACCATTAGTCTATTTAATTTATTTTATAAAGAATTATTTAATATTTAATAACAGCTTTAGCAGACAACAATAATTCTGAACCTCACTGATAAAATCTAGCCTTAAACCATTTCTTTGGAAATGCTTTGGCGTTATTGAGGTAATGAAAGCTAGTGTCATGGTCTTATGCCATCTGACGAAACAAAAGAGAGGGATATAGAAAGAATGAAGTAATGAAAGCGCTTTCCCACTTACAATTCTTTCTTTTCTCCTGTAACCAAAGCCGGTTCTTCCTGTCCTAACCTAAGATACTGTTTCCTCGTGCTCTCGCTTACTCTCCTTTCAGTCGAGCCTCTCCTCAATTCATTTTACCTTTCCACTTTTTTCTAAAGAAAGAGGGCGGTGGATGAAAGGTTCCAGGGGTGGAAAGTGAGTCAGCCCCTTCCCCGATTTTAGTGAAGTTCCCATTGTATGAAAAGAAAACGTAATTATGATGTGTAATACATGTCAGTAGAGCAACTAATATCTAGTTGTCAATTCACCTTTTATTTTCCACAAAAATAAATGAGCTAAAATCAAAATACTATCATCAAGTAGTCAATTCCCTTGGCCGTTTTCAACACAATACTTCCAAAGTATTTCAACTAACAAAAATCACGAAACAACGAATAAATAAATAAATAAAACTAACGCCATTGAGTTTCAATCTATTAGACTTCTATGAAATATGAATTACTATTATTCTTTATATGTTCGAATCACCAACCTTTTCAGAAAATTACAAAATTCGACCATTCAGTTTTTACACAAGAAGATATAGTGTATACGGACGTGACAAGAAATTAAAGCTCACCAGTAAATTACAAATGCTATTATTCTTTTTTTTTTTTTTTGAGGAACAAATGCTATTATTATAAAAGAATCATAATGCTGAAATCCCAACAACCAGTTTTATTAGGATTGGACTAATCCTAGTACCATAGTTACCCTTTTTTGTTATGTATGATTAGAGCTACAAACCTTCCCTTCCCTTCCATCAAGTTTGTCCAATAAATAATAGAAAAATCTTTTCAAAAAAAATAAATAAATAATAGAAAAATAATGTGTGGTGTGTGTGTGTGTGTGAGAGAGAGAGAGAGAGAGAGAGAGAGAGAGCAGTATAATAAAATATAAAAAGATTTAATATGTTTATTTAATTTCGTATAAAAATAATTGTTAAACATTTATTCTAAGTTGTGTTGTAACTTGTAATTATGAATTAAACGACACAGTATATGTAAAATTATTTTCGCATATTTCAAAAACAAGTACTTGTACACATATAAAGCTTAAGTCAAACTAGGCCGTATTTTTCCCATATATATTTTTCTTTAGATTAGTATCTTACCTAGGGGTGTCAATTTGGGTTGGTACTCCGAGTTGGCGGATTTGGATTCGTGGGTTCGGGGTCAAAATGAGTCAATCCGACCCGGCCTATTTAATTATTCTCACGAACCTTGAACCCGAACCCAACCCTTTTTTAGGTAACCCGGACCCAACCTATTTAACCTCGTATAAAAAAATTATTTTTATATTTTACATTTAATAATGTCAACTAAATAAATTTAATTTTTGAAAATCAATCACTATAACACACTATTCAATCAATAAAAATATCATAACTCATATATTCAAAAAGTAATAACATAATTATATAAATAACATAACATATTATCATATTTTGAGGGAAACGTAAAAATAATAACAACGTATATAATTAAGGAGATTTTTAGAATTTATGTTTTAAGAACATGTCTTGTTTTTTGTTTTTCTTATAATTAATTATTTACTTAATTTTTTAAAAATTCACAAATGGGTTAGACGGGTCATAGCATGTTGACCCGAACCCGCCCAACCTGTTTAATTGGTGGGTTATTCGGGTTCGACTCATTTTCGACCGGACCCATACCCATTAATTTCGTGTTAGGTTTGTGTCGGGTTTTGGCGTGTCGGTGAAATTGACACCCCTAATCTCACCTTTGTCTAAAAATTTATAAAATATTCATTTTTTTCAATTTTTGACAGGTATGCAGTAAAACCTCGATAATTTAGTACACGATTAATTAATAATCTCGCTAAAATAATATTTTTTGTCAGTCCCGATTCGGGGACAACGTGCTAAATTAATAATTCGCTAAATTCATAAAATAATACATATATGAGAAATCATGTAGATCCCATGGAATATATAAATTAATAATTCCTAATATGTAATACATTTATGATTATTCTATGAAAAATTCATAAAAAATGACTCAACTGTTATTTATTTTTTTGTTGAAATGAAGGTTACCTTGAATCCCATCTCAAATTTTGAGGTAGCAAAAACATTTAGAGTGGTTTTCTAGTAACTCAACAAAAATTATTCAATGTCATTATTATTGAGTATCTTTTTTTAGAAGAGGGTCTATAGTAGAAATTATTATTTTCAACTTCACAATTCACATATCTAGCTCGATTATCTGCTCGTCGGTCAATAATTATGCAATTTCAATAACTTTGCAGTTGTATAATTTGCGCATTTTATTTGGTGACAAAAATATATATTAATGTTTTACTACCCTTCAATAGTTTTTAGATGATCATTTTTCTACATATTATATTTCTATGGATTAATAGATTATTAATTTATTGATTATTATATATCTCCCTAAAATTAATAAATTTTGATGGTCCCAATATTATTTATAGAGGTTCAATTGTATCTTAATCATAACTTTTAATAAAAATGTATAATATACTCATACACATGATTATATGTCCAATATTTTCAATCCCTTATTTAAATATTTAACTAACTAGGTTTAATAGTAATTTTTGGAACACGAGGGGCCAAAGTGATATTAGTTTGAAGGTATTTGCATGACAAAGGCGTAACACACAGGAACCGTACACACCCATTTTCACCCACACTTATCTTCCTCCTAAGTCCTATCAATCCATACATCCATTTCTTTGTTGCCTTCTCCTGTTGCTATGTGGTCCCCACAATAATCATCCGCCACGTGTCTCATCCTCATTCGCTTCATAACCAAGCGCGTGTCCGTTCATTAATCGCCTAATTTTCAGGTTCAATGATCCTAATTACGTCATCAACAAGCGCTAATCTCCTCCTTTGCAACCACTGTAAACCGCCGAGGAGATGACCACTGAACCCCTCTGCCCTATGCATTGGCAGTTGGCACGATCTGATTGGTCGTCAAAACGCATTTGAATGTAATAGCATTTGTACGTGGTATATAGTATTTTGTACCATCGCTTAATTAAGGTTCAGTATAGTAAACTAAATATAGGTATAATTACAAAAAAAATCTCACTTCAATTTACAAAACGAGACATTTACTAATCATCAACAAATTTTAGAGATTGTTCTTTAAAAATAATGTCCGGATTTTCAGTTACTGTCAATAATAAAAAAATATTATTTAGTCATATTTTTCAAAAATATATTTTTTAGTCATTTTGGGTAAACTGCTCACTTTACCTCTTTATTTCATTTATCGAGACCAACACATTTATTGGTTCTGGAAATGTCTGCGCATCAATTTGTTCAAAGATAGTTAAGTATCCTACTAAAGAAAAACACGAAAGGTATGACCATTATTTCTAGTTAAAATAACTGGAAAACATGTTTTTAAAAAACATGACTATTTCTCATCTTTATAAAACATAAATGACCAGTTTAGTCTATTACCGCTTAAAAATAATATCCAAAAATTGATATATGGTATAATATTCTTTAAAATAATACGGTCAGTAATATATCGATCGATGTCGTACGTACACTATATAAAAAGATTGGGCAACCAAAATTCCAAGCAAAACATTTCAACATATGGTATTTCATATTTTCTTAGTATTGTACCATGCTCTTCTTCTCCGATAAACTTCCAAAACCCAAAAGCTTGCAAGGTACAACTCTCCTCAACAATATCCTCAGATAAATTATCAATAACAAAAAAAAAAAAAAAAATTCGGACATGGAAAGCACAGATTCCTCAGCCGAGTCCCAAAAACCTCAGCTGCCGCCGGGGTTCCGATTCCACCCCACCGACGAAGAACTGGTGGTGCACTACCTCAAGAAAAAAGTCGCCTCCGCCCCTCTCCCCGTCGCCATCATCGCCGAAGTTGATCTTTACAAATTCGATCCCTGGGAACTCCCAGGTAAATAATTAAAATAAACTTAGAGAGTGTTTGCAAATTCTTAAAAAAAATAAAAAAAAAAGGTGATTTTCAGCTTTTAGACGCGGAAATTAATTATTTTTCCATCTAAAAAATAAAAATACAGTTCTTATACTTATTTTATGCCTTTGTTTAGTTTTTATATCAAATCTCGTTGATTTTTCAGCGAAGGCTATATTTGGAGAGCAAGAGTGGTATTTTTTCAGCCCGAGGGACAGGAAGTATCCGAACGGGGCACGGCCAAACAGGGCGGCGACATCGGGATATTGGAAAGCGACGGGGACGGACAAGCCGGTGCTGACGGCGGGTGGGACTCAAAAAGTTGGTGTTAAAAAGGCTTTGGTTTTCTATGGAGGAAAACCACCCAAAGGAATTAAAACAAATTGGATCATGCATGAGTATAGACTCGCAGATAACAAACCACCCAGTAACAAACCGCCAGGCTGTGATTTTGGCAACAAAAAGGGTTCTTTACGGGTAAAATCACTGTATTCAGATTTTCTGTTCCACTTTAATTTTTTTTTGTTTCACTTTATAATCATCTTATTCTATTTTTTTGTTCCATTTTCTGTTTGGTTCTTGTTGGATGAATGACATGTGTCTATAAGATAAATTTGTATTGTTGATTATTTCAGTATAGAGATACGTGTTATTCTTTTGAATAGTGGAATAGAAGATTTGAAATCAAACTTATCAAGCTTTTTCAAAATCAAGGGTATACTTAAGAGATTGTGATCTTATTTTCATGTTTTTGATTTTTCCAGCTTGACGATTGGGTCCTATGTCGAATATACAAAAAGAACAACGCGCAAAAGCCAATGGATCAAGAAAGAGATGATACAAACGACATGATTGGTTCACTCCAACAAAGTATATCAATGTCTATTGGACAACATAAGTTTCATCAAGGACTCAAGCCCTCCAATTACAGCTCTTTGCTCGAAAACGATCACGAATTTTACGATGGGATGATGAGCAATAACGATTCGATTAATTCACATTTAGGTTCATCAGGTGGTTCAAAGACACCATTTCAATTCCCTTTCATGGCACAAGACCCTAATCTTCTATCTAGCAAGCGAAGTTTGTACTGAACGAAGAGGAGAACGCGAATTCTCCCCAAACAAAAAGATTTTTCGCGGAAAATTGTGATGAGTCGACGAATTCTATAGCCACAATTCTCAACCAGATGCCACAAACTCCTATGCAACAACTAGGTAATCTTGAAGATGGCGTTTTTCGACAGACGTATCAGGTTTCTGGCATGAATTGGTACACCTGAGTCTGTTATAACAGGAGTTTATAATTACTCAGGATGGAAAAAAAAAAAAAAAGCAGATAGTCTGCGGATTAAATTAGTATTGCTTGATATGGGATTTTGAGATTTTGTTGGTGGAGAAGAATATACAAGAATTTCTGAGGTGATATAGAAATTGGGAATGTCTATATAGTTCATAATTTTTAGGATAGATGTGAGGCAGTATATATATTTAACTTTCTCTCATTTTTATTTTCAGTTTATTATATATGTATGTATGATTAATATACTATATTTTTGGTCATTGTATATGAAAAAGTATAGAAATCTTGTACTGTTTTTGTTGCAGGCAATAAGAAAAAATCAGATCATAGAAACTATATATTTATTTTCTTCTGGATTGGAATAATATATATTACTATTGTTCTATGAGTTAAGACATGTAAATTAAATATATACATTTTTGGAATGATATATATTACCATTTGTGTCGTTTTATCGAAATTTTCTGGAATATTTTATCTTTTATTAGTACTCACTTGACTTAAAAATCTGATATAGCTTCACAGAAAACCCTAATTAAAATTTGTAACACCAGTAGTTGTACCAGTACCACTCTCTGTTTTTTATTTTATTTTATTGTTATTTTTGTAATTATTTTTCAATTTTCATTTTTATTTAGACACAATCACATCATAAATTCACATGTCATGTATAAAACTGTTTTTGCTGATGATGATCACACTATGTATGTTAATCGACATGTAACAAATTTTTCTCGTGACAGTTACAACATACATATGAAGCTGATATATATCATTCTCAGAAACCAATTTGGATTTTATTTAAATATATTAAGATTTTAGCTTAAAAGAGCAGATACTTACATGATCTTGGCATTTAGTACAAATTGACAGCAATTAAATTTTCTTATTATCAGCAATTATTTAAGACAAATTAAATTAAAGGAGAACTCAATTAATAATGTTAGTTGCTATATTACCTAATACAACTTAATATGCATCTTCTCTTGGAAAGTATCCACCCCAAGTAGCTATTCTGCATTATTTCACATGCCATCTTTTCATTCAAAAGTAAGCTACACATGGTAATATAACTTTTGATCTAAAGAAAGCACTCTTTTAAATTAGGGGACCAAAAATAAAATTAAAAAAACAATTATCTTAATTTGTCCTAATTAATGCCAGCTTTCATTTCCATCATTTTCAAAATTTCCTTGATTTAATCTCCAAAAACTTACAGATATGGCGGTTGTGGATGTCATTTTCTTCGACGTTTGATAAGACCTAGCCAAAATTTATATAATCAATTTTACCACCACAAAAATTAACTCTAATTGCAATTTGACAACAAACAAAGAGGCATAATTTGCATATATATGGCTTTTATTTAATTTCCCTTCTCTTTTTGATGATACTTAGGGACCATCTTTCAAGTCATGAAAGGAATCTTTATCTTTGATCACACAAATTTATTAGCGTTAACCACGTTCCCATTTATAGGAAGAGTACAAAACAACTTTAATTCAATATTTCAATTTCATAGGTGCTTAACATGGAAAATAGATAATGGCAATGATAAAGATGCACTAAGTAAATAGTCCCTTATGAAAAGAGCTTGGGTTGGTTCCTCTATTCATTGACGGCTCATTTTGCACTAACAATATTATCAATTATGTACATCAAGTATATTATCTTAAGTGTGTATTGTCATTTGTCATTGATGAGCTCAATTTTAATGCATTTTATGAATTGGGGTTGCAATCCCTGACACGACACGATAATCCGACACAAATCCGACCTGAAATTACTGAGAGAAACCCGAAACCGAACACGAGAAATCCGAACACGAAAATAACTAATATTGAATCTGATACGATGTTACCAATTTGTCTAAAATGTAGTTATTTTATATTTTAATTAAATTTTGATGTATTTTAAATAAAAGTAGGGGTATAGGTGGTACTGTAAGGCTATAATTCAATAATTTAAAAAATAAAATAAAAGTAGGGACAATTCATAAATGAACAGCTTAGTAATGTTGTCAAATGTGAGAGGCCATGGTAGGGCTCCTTGAAATATGACTTTGCAGCTAACAAATTACAAAACCAAGAATCATTGACCTTTCCTCACACCATCATAGACAAAATTAAAATATTTGATATGATTGACAGTAAACATTCTAAATATCTCATTTTCAGAAATGTCCCACCTAATGTTAAATTAGGAAATATTGCATCTTGGTTCTTGTATTTATGTATGTGTGTGTGTATATATATATTAATATTTTATTGTACTTCACCCATGCATATTCAACCAGTTGGCTAGCCATGTCAGGTATTAATTTCTACCAAAAAAATAATTCGGATCCTCTATTCATACGATACTATATTTATTATTTAATATAAGATAATATATCTCTTATTTAATGACATTAATACACGTAATGGTTTTATTAGAGTATGTGGTTCAACTTTTCCTACATTTCGCAAAATTAGTAGCCCAATTAATTTCAACATTTGGCTAACCAGTTTTACTCATTTTTGGAAATTTGAAAATTTTCAGGCTAAAAGGATAAATTTTTTAAATGAATCAAAAGATGTGGGCTTAAAATCAAGAAAGGGGTATAAAATAGACCAAAAGTGAACAAAAACTAATTCATAGGACCAAAAACTTGTCAAGCTTCAACTATGACAACATAATTGTACTAGTTTATAGGACCACTAACTAATTTACTTAATGCAATTCTATCAAGTTATCTATCCAAACTAATAGCCAATTGATGAGGCTAGATTAAGAAACTAATTAAGGGTGTTGGGCCTGTCGATCTCATTAAGGGCATATTGAGTTCACCAAAAGCCCACGTATATATTCCAGCAATCAAGGCCCATATGAGTAAAACCCAGTGGACAATTTTGCTCCAACAGCGTTGATTAAATATAGTGCACTGTGTTTTGAAGTCAGTTTTTCTCGATGGCATAGTTATTTGTACATTTTATATAGTGCTTGATTGATTAGTTAAAATTTATATTAGATTTTTAGGTAAGAAAATTAAAAAATTCAGCATGATATTCACACACGAGTCAAATTTATAATACTATAATACTTTTGACAGTCAACGTATTCTAGAAAGATGCCATTAATCCCCCACCACTTCACCAAATAAATTGAGCAGTTCAAAATATAAATTATACTAAAAAAAAAAAAGAATTAATTAAATTGAGTGTTTGACAAGGTCTACCAAAACCGTGTACTCGACCAACTTTCTTTAAGAGTCAATTTTTGCCAATTAAGCACAACCTTTCTGAATTCCATACACATTATTATTATTCTCATTTCTCACCCAATATAAAATCCAAGACCTAATCTGCAAAAACAACCACTCCAAATTACAATCATTTCATACATATATATTAACACACTTCTGCAGTTCTGCTTCAATCTCATTTAATGGATGGAAGAACCACAAAAAAGCTTCCGCCACCAGCAAAGCCGCCGGCGTCCGCCGCCGGAGGTTTAGTTCACCGGAGTTCTCATCTGGCGACTGGTTCTCGATCGATGCGATACCATCGATATGAAGTGGCGGCGCGGAGAAGGCAGCCGGCTAGCAAAGAGATTGTTAGAAGGGCGTTGACGCCGCCGAGTCAGAAGCCGAGCTGGAGGTGGCGGAATTTCACGCCCACGCCGAGCCGGTTTTTTAACATGTCCATGGCTTAATCGGCTTGGATGTTCAAGCAATTTCAGATTTTTCATTTTTTTCTGAGTAAATATATATCTAGAATGGAACGCAGACTTTATTTGGGGCTTAATAGTTTTAACAACTCTACCGATATTCAATTCCTAAGAAATTTAAGTTTCAATCTAATAGAAAGTCACAAACTCTCGAGAGATTAGTTTTTCTAAGTAGCAACTTGATCTATGTACTATGTCTCAGAGGCTGTAAATCATTTGTATTTCTTTTCTTCTACTAAATTATTAATTCTCGTTAATCATCCTAATTTGCAGTAGTTTGGTTTATTATAGTATTCTATTCTATATTTCTATTTCATATTTCATCTATATATACGTGGTTTTACACAGTATATTGATGAAGACCGAATATCATTTTACAACAGAGAATATGCAAGTTACCTATGTTGGAAATATTTAATTTGGGCTAACATATGTTAATTAAATGTGCATAGTTGTCTCACGGTTTTAATCCAATTAACGTGATCGATAAGGCTTTAATTTTGGATTAAAAGGGTATCAAATTGTCATGGAATTAAATGTGTAGATACTATTAGGTGATTTTCTATTTATTGATGGACCAAATAAAAAAAAAAGGGATGCTTATCTAATTATGTATTCTCTCCACGGACGTTTTAGAGTTTCGGAAAAACTCTCAAGGTAGAACCGTTTGTTTTGGAAGACCAAACCAAAATCAAAAATTTCAAACCTTAACGGATTCGTGACGCTTCCGTGATTAAGATTAATCTCTTCTCTTTTCTCGGATTATCATGGTACATCGGTTCAAGCATATTTTTATGGATTTCATGAATTAAAGCATGCCCTTTTGTGATTTCGATTTCTAATAGCCTAATTTTGGGCATGCCGATATATAGGAAGAAATTTATTACTTCGCAAAAATTATAATGAGAAAAGCCAACAGAAAGAATACCAAAACCTTTACAAGATTTTTTTTTTAGTACATTGGGGGAAACTAGAGAGGAGACACACGCACTATGCAAAGGATGTGACCTAATTTTTTTTTTTCAATTTTTACTATATATTTCTTTTAATTAGAATAAATTATATATTAATTAGGTAAAAAAATCAAAATATACCCTACTGATTATTTTTTATGTAATTACTATTTATTATTTATTTTTTATTTTTAAAAGCTATGTATTAATTAGGTTAAAAAAGTGTGCCTCACTAATTAAGAAGTGTGCCTCACTAATTGTCTTTGATGAAATTTGTAATTATATTTAAGGATAATTACAAAAACTCCTTGGTTTGGGCTAATTAAAAAATCCAAAGATGTTTCAAAATTACAAAAAGTCTCCTCGCCATTATGTATTAAATTTAAGGGCGAATCGTAATATTTCTATAAATATCGAGGGTTGAAATGTTTTGTCTTATGAAGGAGAAACTATATATAAGACACAGTCAAACTTTAATGTTTTTTTTTTTTTTTTTTGGTAATTTACAAAAACTTCTAGAGTTTTTATAATTAGTCTAAACTCCATGGAGGTTTTTGTAATTATCCTTATACCTATATTGTGCCCCCTTGTGAAAATTTTTGGATTCGTCCCCTGCTCGTATGGGATCGAATCCTGGTCATTCAACTTTACAACACATGCCTCAACCACTAAAGACAATGTTGATCCCAAAACCTTTACAAGATTCATTTGATCCTTCTGGTGGAATTTTCATTTTATGATTATGTACTATTCATAGTAACGCAGAAATATTGACTGTGATAAAGAACATGACCTTGTTCTTCCTTGAAATGAAAATTATGCTTTCACTTTATCAAAATATTTATAGATATATGTATATATTCTATTGCAATATAGTGTTTTAGCCTAAACAACACATCTATGCTATGTGTATAAATATTTTTTTAAATAAACTATAGATAAAATACAAAATTATAATACACAATCTAAAATGCTATGTGAGACCCATATAATATTTGTCATTGATGATGAGAGTGTTTGCAATCACTAAAAAAGCTTAAAAATCACTTTGCAGTGTTTGCAAATGCCAACTTATGTTTCGAATATCTTTCATTTAACCGGAATATAAAAGTTGGGAGTGCGGTGTTTTAGATTTCTACTTTCCTTTTGGTTTGACTTTTTACGAACAAATAAGCAATTTTCCAATTTTTCACCTAACACTTATCTTAATTTTTGATTATTGACTTCTGATTAATTGTATTTTCAAACACTATTAACTTTTGATTTTCAACTATTTTTACTTTTATTACAATATTCTAAAATGGAATTTTTTGCAAACAATCTCAATATTTACAATTCTCAACAATACTTGAAATGTTCCAACACTAGAATTCCATGTATCATACAAGGTAACTGGTTCCACTTTGTGTCCCCAGCAGAAATGATAAAACATAAATAATTACCAAAAAAAAGTGAAAAATCCCTATATATGTGTTATCTTCCTAGGACTTTTCAATAATTTCACCGTCAATGGTCAATGTTTCTCCCCAGGCGGGCCCCACTAAAATAAAAACATTTTAGGTCAACCGAGATTGTTGAATCTCCAATCTAGTCTGACTTCATCGGACCCCACGAAATGCTGACGTGGCTTACGGAACGACACGATGTGGCTGCTGACCATGAACGCCGTCACGCGCTCCGACACCCTTATCTCTTCCATCTTTAGTTCATTCAATCTCTGCACGTACTCCGGCACGTGCACGAGGTCCCACACCACCCCAACGCCGCCGGGCTTCAGCACCCTCACCACCTCCCCCAACACCCTCATCCGCTCCGCCGCCGCCGCCGACGACTTGGGGCCGAACTCCTTACCCACCGTGTGCAAGAATACAGCTGACACCACCACGTCGAAGTAGCTGTCGCTGAACGGCAAAGTTCTTGGGTCCCCTGCCCTGCTTCCAAACACCCAATCTGGATTTACTAAATACTTTGAAATAAATTTTGGGTTAATTACAAAAAGTGCCCTCAGGTTTGACATAATTACAAAAAAACCCGCCTACCAGTTGGCCCCGGGCACCTAAGGTGTGGTCTGCTAACTTTCAACATTACAAAAAAATACCCGAAATTTTATTTTGTCTAACATTTAATCCTTTTATAATCAAATACTTTTCAAAATCTCCACTAAAAGTTATAAAATTTGACATTTACCCTTTAACTTTAACACTAAATCAAATGTTAGGAGTATTTTCGGTAATTTTAAAAGGAGGATATGGTATAAAATACCCACATTGGATAGGTCAACCTCTTTTTAGCCACCAAGATAAAATACCATCTTTTCTACCCACTTTTATGGTTCTTTTTACCCAAATACCTCGACACTTGAATATTAAAAAGCGAAGTGGTGGGAAAGTAAAAAGTAGGTGGGGTCATATTTCTATCTTACATAAAATACATTTTTCTTTATTTTCAGATTTTTATTTTTTAACACAATTTGTAGTTTAATTAAAATAAATTGATTTTTATAAAATCGTTTAGTATAAAAAAACAATTTTGTAAAAATAATTTTGAGTTTTATTATTTTATAATTTTAAGATTTTAAATAAATGGCAAATGTTTAAAAAAAAGGTGTATAGTTTTTTTAAAATTTTCATATTTAATATTTTATAATTTTTTGATTTTAAAAAAGCTTTGATTCTTTTTTTAAACTAATTATCGTGTTTATTACTATAACACGTTATAATATAACGTGTTATAGTATAACACGTTGTAAAATTATTTTATATAACGTGTTATAATATATCACGTTATATAACATTTATCACGCGTTATAAGGTTATATATCTTGATAATGGTTAACACGTTATAAAACCCTTATGTTATATAACCCTTATCACGTTATATAATCTTTATCACGTTATAAGTGTTATATATCTTGATAAGGGTTAATACGTTATAAAACCCTTATCACGTTATAAGGGTTATATATCTTGATAAGGGTTAACACGTTATAAAACCCTTATCACGTTATATAACATTTATCACGTTATATAACCCTTATCACGTTATACATATCGTGATAAGGATAACACGTTATAAAACCCTTATCGCGTTATAAAACTCTTATCACGTTATATAACCCTTATCACGTTATAAGGGTTATATATCTTGATAATAGTTAACACGTTATAAAACCCTTATCACGTTATAAAACCCTTATCACGTTATATAACCTTTATCACGTTATAAGGGTCATATATCTTGATAATAGTTAACACGTTATAAAACCCTTATCACGTTATAAAAACCCTTATCACGCGTTATATAACCTTTATCACGTTATAAGGGTTATATATCTTTATAAGGGTTAACACGTTATAAAACTCTTATCACGGTATATAACCCTTATCACGTTATAAGATTATATATCTTGATAAGGGTTAACACGTTATAAAACTCTTATCACGTTATATAACATTTATCATGTTATATAACCCTTATCACGTTATACATATCGTGATAAGGGTTAACACGTTATAAAACCCTTATCGCGTTATAAAACTCTTATCACGTTATATAACCCTTATCACGTTATAAGGGTTATATATCTTGATAATAGTTAACACGTTATAAAACCCTTATCACGTTATAAAACCCTTATCACGTTATAAGGGTTGCATATCTTTATAAGGGTTAACACGTTATAAAACTCTTATCACATTATAATACCCTTATCACGTTATAAGGTTATATATATTGATAAGAGTTAACACGCTATAAAACCCTTATCACGTTATATAACCCTTATCACGTTATATATTGGGAATTGTGAAAGTTAAACCCGAAAAGGTATATTTGAATGTTTTTAAAATCGAGTACTTTTTAAATTAAGGGCATTTCGGTCATTGTGGGTATATAAGTAGTATGGTTAAAAAAGTGGGTAGAAAAGAGGTTCTCTTATCCAAAATGGGTAGTTAAAAAATTCTCCCTTTTAAAAGTTAGTTGGATTTTTTGTAAATAGATAGACCTCGGAGGTACTTTTTTTGTAATTATACCTTAAAATTTGGATGTACTAAATAGGTTTTTATTATTTTGAATTACATAACCATTGAAATTAATTGCATATATTTTGAGTCGGGTAGCAACCGCCAACCAAGATATAATTGGGAATCGAATAGTGTGGCCTAGTGGTCACAGACTCTCAAGTCCGGACCAAAGTTTTGGGTTCGATTCCGAGCAACCCTCTCTTCTCCCGGATTTGTAACAAAAAAATAGTACATAATTAAATAAAATCGGGAGGCAAAATTGTACTTTCCTAACAATTTATAGGAATAATTACAAAAATTAGTCGATAAATAGAAATAAACATAAGGCGTACTTGTGATTTTTTTTTCTTGTAATTTCGCTAAATCAAAGATATTTTTGTAATTAGCTCCAATTTATATAAAGAAAATAGTTGCGCTATTTTATTATTTTATTTTTAGCAATTATCCCACATAAGCTCTCGTTGTCTACCTGCATGTGACGTACTCCTGGACGCCCTCTAGACCAGCGGTTCTCAGGGTACGAGTCGGGCTGATGGCCCTGTTTTGTGATCGGGTCGGGTTGAGCCCAACAACCCGGCCAGAGGATCCGGATTTCTTGAGCTGCAAAGCGACGGCGTTAAGCAGGATGCCGCGGCCGCAGCCAAGGTCAAGGACGTGTTTGACGGAAGACCAGTCGTGGACCGAGGATACAATACGCTGGGACATGTCCCAGTGGAGCGACACGGCGGAGTAGAAGAAATTGGCGGCGGCGAAGAAGAGACACACAGCGGAGAGGGCCGTGACCGAGCCCGTGAACCCAGCGGCGAAACGGGCCGAAGCTGGGCCCGGAGGAAGTGCTGCAGGAAGTAGCAAGTGGGCTCGAAGTAAAAGAGGAATAGCAGGGAGAGAATCGAAAATCCAACGGCGTGGATGAGGAGAAATAGTGGTGTCTGCCAATCATCCACACCGTAGATTGCGTAGATCTGCGTCCAATCTCTGCCTGTTTTCCCCATTTCTTTGGATAATACTAATGTACAAATTGATTGGAACTCTGGTTTAAGGCCTCTTCATCAGCTTTTTTGCTAAATAGAAATGGCAGCAAAGTGTTTGATAAATTGCCACAACCAAATTCATAATAAGAAACAAGCTACTACTTTGTTGATAGATGGAGAGATGAAAATAATTGTCGAAAAAGACTTATCAACAAGAAATTAAAAGAAATACAGGGGAATAATTTGGCAGCCTTTTCGATAAAGAGAGGAATTTATAAATGCTTGTTGTAATCATGAAAACTTGCAAATTGATTGCAATGATTTTTTTTTGAAACAGAAAAGGTGAGCTTCATTAAGGTAGTAAATCCGAAGATAGGACATTACAAATGAAAGGGGAGGATCCTTCTCCACTCCTTGACACCAGGTCATGTAACTTGTTCTTTCTCTAGGTAATTCATGTGCAACACCGTTCGCTGGTCGTCTAACAAAAGAAAAATACACCTGCGGCATATCTAGAAGTAAAGCCTTACAATCATTGATAATACCCAAAAAATATGATAAACCATCCAAATTACCCCTAATAGATTTGATAACATTCCACGAATCAGATTCGACACAAACAGAGCGGCCTTTGAACTCTCTCTTCAGCCAACTTAGTACTTCCCGAAAGCTCATCGCTTCCGCCACCTCTGGATCCATCGGACCCCTTAGAACCCCTGGATGGCTGCAATAAAATTACCCTCTTCGTCCCTCAATACACCTCCAAAACCCAGCTTCTGAAATTGAGAAAAGACAGCAGCGTCGACATTGCATTTTAAACTCCCTGGCCTTGGTTTCCTCCATTTTATCGCTCCATCAGTATGTAAGATATTCCAATTTGCAAGTTCCGTCACCTGGGCAACTTGCCACTGGAAGAGAGACGTACTCGCCAGGTTGAGGACCTGATAGATCGATTTACTCCGTTGGTTCCACACCGTCTCATTCCGATTATGCCATAACGCCCATAGAATCATTGCGATTATGCATCTGTCATCTGCTGATTTATGTTCCCATAACTCCGTAAGGCTGGATAAGAAAGAAGTAGCCAAGCTCGGGACACCACCCACCTTCGAAGAAAGCCAGCAATCTTTTGCAAATGAGCAGGAAAAGAAAATATGTGCCACTGTTTCCACGCCATTGTTACATACAGGGCATAAGTGCGAGACGTCGACGTGCCTAGAGATGAGTCTTTCCTTCGTGGGTAGAACATTCCTACACGCTCGCCACACCAAATTTCTTGCCTTCGCTGGGATTTGTAATTTCCATAGGCCCTTCCAATCAAAATTTTGAGCAGAATTAAGTTGATCTTCCATGTCCGCACACAATCTGCGATAACCAGACTTTACCGTGTATACCCCCGTATTGTTACCCGTCCACATCCATCTGTCGACTCCCACATTGGCGCTCAACGGTATACTGAGAATCAAGGACTGATCCCTGGGGTTGAAAAGATCAGCAATTATATCTTCATCCCATTGAATCGCATCCTCCTTCATCAAGTTGTGAACCCGTACATCGCCCATCGGCACAACAGGAGAAGTAACGAAAGCATTGTCGTCAGGGAGCCAAGGATCGTTCCAAACCGAGATAAGTTTCCCGTCCCCAACTCTCCATCTGCATCCCCTCGCAACATGATCCCTCGCTGCAAAAATACTACGCCAAACAAAACTGGGGTTCAAATTGATTGCAATGATAGTGAAGAAAGAAATGAAAGAAAAGAGGGGATATCTGATGAATCTTGCGATCTCTTTACAACGTAATCACGGTTTTGAGATTCGTCGGCTTTTCTATCATGGAGATTATTGAGAAACGAAACGAGCGAGTGGAAAGTTTGGTGACGGGGATTTGGAAAGCACAAACCTTTTTTTCCTTCTTTTTTAGAGTATGAGTGAATGATGGATGTATGCGGAGATGGGAATTATTGGCTTTTTGTGATGATGCCCTTATGTAATTTGTGTGGATTGGGTAAATTGCAATTTTAGTCCTGTAACTTTGTGGTAGTTGCAATTTTAGTCATTTATCTTTAAAAGTTGCAATTTTGGTCCTGACAATTTTGCCCTATGGCTAAATAACATTTTTGGTTCATTATCTTTCTAAAGTTAACAATTTTATAAGGATGGCAATGAGACGGCGGCCCCGTGCCTAGAACGGGCGGTGCAATCGACCCATTCTCACCCCATTTTAAATTAAATTAAATTAAAAAAATGAAAAATATATATATTTATAAAATATTATTTACCAAATTTATTATTATCAATTTATGAATATTAAATATAATATAAGAATACATAAAACTTATATTATAATATATATTATATATGCAAAATATATATTAAAATATATATTAAAACTAAAAATTCTAGGCGGGGCGTGCACTGCTAAGCGGAAGTGATACCCATACAATATCTTTGCTTGTTTTTTCGCATTGTCTCAACATATTGATTATTCTAATATATATTTTATCTTGTCCCTGTGTTCTTGTGTATACATCGTCAAAATTTGATGATATCTCTTGAAGGGTATACATCTTGGACACTCGTCCGTATCCATTTTCTCGGAGAAAATTCTCCTCACCAATTCTTAATTACATAAAATATTAAATATAACTTAAAGTTCTTAATAAACCGGCTCGATACCATTTCGGGAAAGCACTTAGTCAAATAAGCCAATTATGTGCATAAGGGTATTCTTGGTATTTTGAAAATATGAAATAACCCTGGACCAATTTTGCAACAACTTGAAACTTACATGACCGAAATTGCTTATGTATAAAATATATAGGACCAATTTTGCAAAAAATTTCAAACTTACAGACCAATTTTGCAAATTCAATAGTTACGGGACCAAAATTGCAAATTGCTTATAGTTATAGGACCAATTTTGCAATTTTCCCTGTGTGGATTAGTGGATATATCCATGTATTTTGTATGCATCCTCTGTGTATAGAGAGAGAAGTTATGGTGATTATTATACTTTGTAAATTGTAGAATAAGGAAAGATCGGAGGATGACTTGGGTTTAAATGGTGGAAAGGTACTCGTGTCAATGGGTCGGGTCAGGGTTTGGATTCACTCACACTCGAGATTCAAGACCCAAACCCATTAAGAATATACACAAGACTTGGACTTTTCCCGACACCTATCGCCTTATATCAGTTATGCGTCAACCAATACTCATGTCTAGCGGGTAAGACTTGTTAGACCTGTCAATTTCATATATTTGGTCAATTTATATGATTTGTACTCATAATTTTGCTACAAAAAATTATGTCAAATGTGATATTTATATCATTTTGTATATATTGTATGAATTGTGTAATAAACATCAAGTATATAAACCAAGAGTTTTAGAACAACTATATACTCTACATTTGTATATTTATTAATTATATGGGTTGAGTTTAAGTCGAGTCTTACTAAATTTGTTACCAACTCAAGTCTTTCGGGGGAATAAAAATGCATACACGTTATCTCACCTCGAACTGGTTTATTTTTCCCAGACCTACCCTAACTTATTGCCATCACCTAAGTGGTATTAGAGTATACATTATTCCAAATTTTATAAAGTAAAATGATTATTGTCTAAAGACCTTGAGATTCATTTAAAATTATTTATTTTAATTTATGGTGTTATTTTATTTTTAGTTATTGATTTTTTATTTTAATTTGTAGTTGTTCCGGGGTATTATAATTTATCCGTGCCGCGTCCTGAAAACTGGACTACGTGACAAGATTCTTTTAGGATTGACTGTTGAAAAATTATACACCAACAAATATTTCAAATTATTATTGTAATTCTTATACGAGTGGTTGGAATATTATTGGTTGTACATTGACTTTGACGTTGACAAACAAATCTGTCCGTAGTATTTCTGGATAAAAAAAACCTAATTGACTATTGATAAAGCATCAATTTTAGGAAAAAAAAAAGACAATTTTGCCCCAATAGTGAATACTAATAATATGTAATACTTCTAAATTATATGAGTTAACAATGTATCCTCACACTTTTTTTTTGTGTTCAAATGAGAATCAGGTTGATTAATCATTATTTGTTATATTTTTCTTAATTGAAAATATTTGAGATTTTATTCTGTCATTTTCAAAACCTCTGGATTTTTTTGTAATATACTCAAACCTCAGGTGTAATTTTTGTAATTATCCCTTAATTATAACAAAAAAATACTACCACATTCTCGAAGACCATAATAACCCACAGTCAATTGTGTATATTAGAAGAATGTGAATTTACTAAATACCCAGAAGTGCAACTGATTTCTTCACTTGCAATCTAGTGAAGGTTTACATGGGAAAATTCAAAATCTCCAAGAATTAACTATACAAGAATATACTCAAAAGGGTCATCTACTAGTATGTTATATCAACACAAATGAAGACAATTAAGTGATTAACACATGTAGACAGCCGAGTTTAAATTCTTCCACAGTAAAATACTCGACTTAATACTATATTTAGGCCGTTGACCATTTAAAATTATATTCCCTACCAAAAATGTAAACTAAATCTGCTTTCCAGATTCGCCCTGTAAAAGAAAAACATAACAGAGCAATATTGTTCTTTGGAGATGAAGACTTGCAATATAACCCATCTCTTGCTTTGGGAAAATATGGAGTGCTTCCAAGAACCAAATAATCGACGAACGACTCCATCAACGACTTCCTTGCCCTGAAATAATTGGAAGAGTTGCTGTAAACTATGTCAAAATGCTATACCAATGCAGTCAAGGCGGACTTACACGAAAGATGTAATGAATAGAAAGTCAACTGAGGATGAGAATAGATCTTTGTATAATTCTCACCAGAAAATCTATTACAACATCAAATTATGATAATTGCAGGCAGTAAGACAAAAAGAAATAAGCCAATATATGATTACAACATGACTAAGGGAGTAATTGCAAAAACTTCGATTTATTGTAGTTGAAGTGAAAGATAGTTAAGAATCAGAAGTTGACAATGTCTAATGAATAAGTTATAAAAGTTGTAAAAGTACTTTTACATATTTCAAAATGAAACCAGAAGCACAATCAGAAATCTAAATCACCTCTCTCCGTGCTTTTGAATTCTGATTAAATTATACAGAATTAGAAGTAGAAGTCGGCATTTGAAAACACTAAAAACTACTTTTTTAGCCAAATGCTGACAATTACTTTTTTTTTGAAAGCCACCCGTAAGAAGCCCCCTGAAATACATATGTTTAACAGTGAAAGCAAAAAAGCGCTATTTCTGAAGTGGGCTTACCTTGCCAGCAAATACCAAAGATAGCATCCTAATATCATCTTCGGTTTCTTGACAGAAGAGAGAGAAGCTCACAAGTTAGATGATTCCCAGCTAGCATAAACAGCTCCAATTATTTTGTCATGCAACTTAATCCCAGAACATGCAATTATGCCCCTATCAAGACCTTCTAGGTATATTCCTCTTGAAAAGTCGAGCGGGCGCCCTCCTGCGTCAGTAACCACGCCACCAGCCTCTTGCACGAGGAGAACACCAGCCGCATGATCCCATATCTTTTCCTTATATCCGGCCCTTGCAAATCTCATGTATATTTCAGCTTCTCCTCGAGCTATGGCTGCATATTTGACCATACTATAAACACGCAAGGGCTTGTTTCTGCATTTAAACGTGAAAGAAATAAGAAGAGGCTAATGCAGTGTACTATTTCTCATAATCTCATAATCAATGTATGAAATTGACAAAATGATAAACTGCGAAACACAACAGAGAGAAATAAAATTGCTATAAACAAGCTATTTGAGATTCTAAGGAGTGTTCACTTGAAAAATGTGACTATCAGCTTTTGGCTGGAAAAAAAGTAGCTTTAAGTATTTTCAAATGCCAACTTATGCTTAATTTAATCAGAATTTAAAAGTAGGGAGGGAGAGGATGCTTTAGATTTCTGATTCTGCTAGCTGGTTCTATTTTACTACTTATTCACCGGACACCCTATTTACTCGTATTCAACTTTTAGTTTCTATTTGCAAACAATACTACTTTTGACTTCTCCTACAATAAATCACTTCCTCTAAAAGCAGAATTTTTTTCAAAATAAAACTAGAATAACAGCTTGAATGTCGGTAAAAGATCAAACAAGCATACTCTAAGATGTCCCACGCTCTAAGCAAGATGAATGCACTTTCACAGGTATCAAGAAAAGTGTCGTAACCAGACAACTCATATTCGCACAATAGTTGATAAGATTAGCCACTTAGCAACAAAAATGACTATGATTATACATGCAATGCAATCCTCAGTTTCTGACCTTGTAGCACATTATGGACTAATAATACTTCATGAAATTAGTTAAATATATGCCAGTGTCTCCACATAACTAACTTTTAACTAGTAATAACTTAGACAATAAGGTTGTCTGTTTTTTTCTTTTTAAATATTGTACTCTTGATTCATTAATAAAACAGGTTGGGGATGTGCCCTCAATCCCCCATCTCCTTGTGGGATGTTTCATGCAAAAATAAAAAAATAGTAATATCTTAGATAACGCATTTGCAGACCTTAGCCCAACAGTGCTAGCCACTCCAGCAGCGAAAGAGTGGTTCGAATTAGTTTTTTCTACCGGTTCGCAAAATGTTGCTAGTGTAGGGTCATCAACGGAAGAAACCTGTACGAGTTTTGCAGAATTTGGCCACTCAAACGTCTCGTCACGATGAATCAAGGGTTGCATCCAAGCTTTTCCGCTGCCTTTCCGTGTGTACATCACGCATCCAACTTCCCCTGATGATATTTTCGACATAACAGGATTTTCTTGAGTGTACTTGTTTAGGCCATCATCCTTCACAGAGTAATTAGGGCACCCAAGAACTCCCATCACAACTTCTCCATTCTCGATCATAGCGAGAGCAACGGCATACTGATCCCCACGGACAAAACCTAGCGTCCCGTCAACCGGGTCGAGGACCCAATGCTGACCTAACGGGCCCCCACGTGAGTTACATTGGCTGATTGCCTCCAGAATTTCTGAAGCACTTAGTGGTTTTTCAGGACCATGGAGACCAAATCTAGGCGCCTCAGCCAAGCTGATATTTACAGCACTGACAACCATGGCTAATAGAGATTGTGATTCAGACTTGCAAAGAGTTTGAATATCTTCTTCAGCAACAATAGAGATGTTTTGGCTACCAAAAGCTTTTTTGAGCATCCAGCTTACTGTTGCTTGAACACTCCAGTCTGTTCATGCAAAGGATATTGAGGTATCAATAAAGACACATCTGGCAGCATCCATGTAAGTATGATAATTAATTCTGTTGATTTAAATTTGCATTCAGAATGAAAGTTTTTGGTTCGACTTTGAAAGTACATCAATTTGGCTCAAATATCTCTTACTAAAATGTTTAGTTTTTGGAAAATAACTGGTAACTATGAAATTTGTATCAAATACTGCCACCAGGTTGCTTATTTAATCAAATGATTTAATAAATTGAGTACATATGTTCTGTAACAACCATTGGGAAAAAGAATCAAGTAAACCAGAGATTGGATGCAATGAGGGCAGAGTAAACCCCCAAAACCTCAGAAACTGAATTGACACCATGATATGTATGAGAAAGCATGCTACGCATCATATCTCCACATATTTTCATCCGTTTATCGATTATGGATCCATTTATGTTCCTGCCTTTTGCATAGCTGCATAATTGATGGACGGTCATACTTCAAATATGGACCGAATTTAGAAGTCAAGCAACGTGGCACATCAGCTATAACACAAAGGCCTTGACCATCAGAACAAAGTGAAAAGTGTTGATGAAAAAGTGAAAAGCAGCATTTATAAACACATAAAAAAAGAAGAAAAAAATAAAAAGAAAGTCTCAAGGATTCGTTTTTTGCCTGCCAAGGGAGGACAACAGCTTCAAGTACAAGTAATTTGACTTCCATGAAACACAGTAAAATTTAAATAATGTGGGAGAAGCTATGAATCCAGAACATTGTAGTTCCATCAAGCAGTAAATGATCATACTTAGTAACAGCTAGATCTTTATCGAAAATGCAAATATAAAAATACTAGATAACTCTGAAGTAGTTTTGGATAAGCTCGCTATATCTTCACTGCATCAGCAAGAGGAAGTAAAAAATTCTGGTAAAATATATCTGTTCACCATTTTACCCCGTGAACCTCCAAAATAGCTAAACTACCAGGGGATGCATCTTTTATTTGGCACCCACGTTGAGGTAGTTTGCACGACTAACACAGTTTAACCCACGCCAGGTAATTTTCATTCATATGCTTTGACTTCACATTCAGTTCCTAACGACCTCACGACCTGAACTAACTTCGGCATCGGAAGGTTTTAACAGGGGCCATCCCAGCTAGCCTAATGTGTATTGTGGTTTCAGGTCCCCTAACTGCAGTTCGAGTACAAGCAACCTGACCTCAGGTATACTGATTCTTCAACCCAAATCATACTCCAAGTACACTATTTTTTTATACACACAATAGCACCAAATCCACACCCTCGAATACTATTTTATTGATGAAAACGATGTAAAACTATTTTATTAATCAAATCCCCCACAATTCCATTCCAATAAACCAGTAAAATCTTCTTGGGAAAAATAAGTTAATAGTTCATTCTGGCTTCTCCGAATTAAAAAGCACTTGTCTTCTTTTCTCATAATTCATTTTTCTGAAGAGCAAAATAAAAAGATCGTTAAATACCAGAGAGGAAGCTAAAAATCATGCAATCACCAACCAGACCTCAAAAAAGCTCAAAAACGTAATAAATGCAAAGAGTGTTTCCTCATTACCGAACAGGGCAAAAATCAAAAATTGGGAAGAGCCCAACCATAATGCTTACCATCAAAAACAAATGGCTTCCAAAAGAACCTAATTTACTGAAAAATTAAAAAAAAAAAAAAAAAAGGAAAGGAACAGACGAAGGAATTAGAGTACCTGCAACAGTAACAAGGGAATCATCGTCCTTGGACTTAACCTGATCAGAATTTGTTGAAAGCAGCTGTTTTTGCACCTTTTCGCACAGTGAACAGGCCATATGGACCACCCTCACGGCCACATTCAACTCTTTCGAGTATTTCCCATCCTCCATTTCTGTCAATGTTTCGGATCAAAACCCAGATTAGAAACGAAGGGAAATGTGGTGCTATTTTGAGAGGCCCAACATATACAAAAAGTGCGTGAACCTGTACGCGAAGCGTGTACAGATACATCTGTATTTTCTGTATCGGTGTTTTGTTGTTCTACGTTAACAGGAAATTGTTGGAAATACGGCGGTATTTCCCATTTTCACCTTGAAGACATATAATATATATATTTTTCTTAAATTGTTTCCTTTTTTCATGAAAACTATTTTCCACTTTATTTTCAGACGAATCTATTCACATTTGAAAACATACTTGTAAATTCAATGTAGATAGAGAGAGTTTTGTTTCGATATTAACATTCTTAATTTTTGGACAAAAACTTGGGTTATATCGTCTAATGTCTTTTTATGTTAGATGGACCCAATCCGCCCGCTTTTATTGTAATTTCATGCTCTAGTGATATTTTTATAATATTATGGGCAAAGATTATCAGATCTCCTAGACCAATGACATTTTCGTAATATTAGGGTTGTTAAAAATATTAGTTTTTCCTCCGAAAAGTATTAGTAGACATCCGAAAAGTATTAGTATTATATCTCGAAAAATATTAGTAATCTCCTTAAACAATATTTTTAGTAACCCTCATGAAATATATTGATTTGTTCCCTAAAAAATATTAGTAATCCACCTAAAATGTTGTTAGAAATTCAAGGGTGAATTCTTTAAGTTTGCGAAATGAGTGTTGTGCGAGTGTTGACAACACCTCTAAAGCGCCACCCAAATAAAACTTATGGTTTTTCTTTCTTGTTTATTTTATCAATTAAGAAAAATAAACAAAGCATAAAAATAAGATTGAACACATGATATAAAAAATTTGCACAAGTACAAAAATACTTGTGCGGCGCCACTAAAGCGCAAAAACAATGAAGTAGAATGTTGATTACACAAAATAAAAAAACAAGACAAAGACTTCCCTATTGTGCTTGATCTTTCTACTCAACCTTCTACCGTAAACGGAGAGAATAACTATAACATATCCCGATTACAATCGCCTCTCAAAACTACCAAGAAGAAACAACTCTCAAGAGGTGATGTAAAGGTGATGTCAACACATGTTGAACACACTGTGCATCTCTCCTTATTCTTGTGAAAACTTGGGCTCTTTTGTGAAAAACTCCGATCTTTTGCTCGAATCCGTCGGAGTAAGAGAACAATCGAACCTATCCCAAGAAAAACTTGTCTCTCAAAAATATCAACAAGAAGAAAAACGGCCGGAAGGAAGGTGTTGCAAAAAGGTGATGCCAACACCATCAAACACACTAGACACCTTTCTCTTACTTCTTGTATAAAATGGTGGACTCTCTTTTAATTCGGATTTTCGTGGCTCAATCCACAATAAATTCATGCAGCTCCATTCCTTTTTATAGATCAACCATACCCCTACAAAATAGGTCATGAAACCAACTTTCAAGTTAAGGGGTTAGTGGGGATTAAGTCATACTTGTTAGTCCAAGTGGCTACGATAATCTAGAGGGGGGTGAATAGATTATCTCGGTTTTTCAGATTTTGCCCTCTTTTTCGAATAATCAACCAAAGACGAGAATGTAAATGCGGAAATAAAACAACACTCGCCGATTTAAAGAGGTTCAACCCACCTGGGCCTAATCCTCTACCACCCCAAAGATATCCTGGGATGGATTTCAAAAGAAAAAGATTTTATTAATTTACCAAAAATTAATACAACACCTTGAGGATTACCACAACCCTCTTACACCACCTCGAGGATTACCACAATCCTTTTACAACACCTTTGAAGATTACCACAACCTTCAAACACCTATCACCTGGATCACCCAAGTGTATTCTTACCACAAGAATACTCACAAGGATGTCTTGTGTTGAATGATGATCAAAATCAAGATTACAACTCAATAATGATTGATACAATATGAGTACAAGTGTAATCAAGAATTGAAAGCCTAGACCTCAAATTTGTGCAAGTGAAAGTGCTAAGGCTAATACAACAAGATATATGAAAGTGTTTGCTTTGTTTGCTCTTTTTCTTGTATGGAGTGTTGTATCTTGTTGCTTTGAATGAAGCCTCTATTTATAGGAGAGGTCTTGGCTTTGATTTCCAGACATTGGCTCCTCCTCGGGGAGTGATTTGCGCAAAAGAAACCATTTAAAATCATCAATATAGTCATAGAAATCAATCCCACAAAATAGGGAAAAGTCATGAAAAAACGCAACTGATAGTTTCTTTGTCAAACATGGGTTCGACCGGTCGCAGCAGAGATAAGATTGAAATTGAATTCTCGCGAATTTTAACACAGGGGACCGGTCGAAGGGGTGCGACCGGTCGCCTCACCGTGACTGGTTGCCGACAGCGTTTTTACGAAACAGAGAAGTCTGGAACAAAAATCCAACTTGCAGGTCTGGCAATCGTCGCCCCCGTCGACCGCCGACCACCGACCACACCGGTCGCCCACCTGGTCGACCACCGGCCGCCCTGCCCTTTTTTCTTACGTCCCATTTTCTCGTTTCAAAACTCAACTCAGTGTACGGGTTGCCCTATAGGCGGCCGGTCGAGTCTGAAAACAAAAGTGTTGTCCAATTTTAAATCGAATATTAACTTCAAGAAATACTCCAAAAAATAGTAAAAACATTTTAGATCGATCGGAAGTGTTGGGACAACATTTAGGGACATTGTTTTGGTATAAAAACTCATTTGAACAAAATCATCAAAATCATGATAAAAACATTTATCTAACAAACTCCCCTTTTTGATGATTACAAACCAAAACAATTTTCAAGAGGACGATTTCAAAAACAAAATAATTTTCCGGTTTATGAGTAAACTATCTGTTTAAAAACATTTTACAAAAGCTCCCCTATCAACAAGCACATTAAGAAGAAATATTGCATAAGCTAGAAGACAAGCTTTTACAAAATAAACAATAACTCCATGAGCTTAGAAGCTCCCCCCCGTTACAAATACTTATTATCCATGCAAACAAGTTCATAAAACAATCGTTGGATCGAGTTTTCTTCACAACTTATGGCCTTAATAAGCCATAGCTTGTAGCTTCTATCATGAGCTTTTATTAGCTTCTTTGAGCTAACGAGCCAAATTCCTGTTTCTCCCCTTCGAATCATCAAAAGAATGTTAGGATGATAGAAACATCATAGAAGATATCAAAGTGCGCAAAGAAATGGTTTATCAACCATTGAGCAATTTAGGCTTAAAAACCAAGGAAAATGGGAGAAATGTATCATGAAGAGTTCATACGCTGTTTTATTTCCCAAAACATGATCTCAATGAGTATAGAAGACTTTTGGAAGCGAGAGAATCATGTAGAAGTTGAAATTTTCATTGAAACATTTTATCGAACACATTGTGTGCGTGAAAATAAAAAGAGTTGTATATAGCCCTTGTAAAAGATCCAAGCCAAAAATTTCATCACCAATCCACATCAAACATCATACAATACAACATAATAACTAATCTCAACAAGATCATAAGCAAAAATTATCAAGAAATATACAAGAAAGCCATAAACTCAAGGGTTCAACCCAATTGAGCAAAGTAAGGAAAATTCTTACCATTTGATCGGAAAAGATGAGCAATGATGATGATAAACATGCTATATAAGGTCCAAGATATAAATGGAATGCATAAAAATCAATTTTGAGTGACAATAGTGTGCATTTGGCAAAGGGGACGAATAATGGCAAAAAGAAGTGAAATTCACAAATGTCAAGACAGAAACGAACTTAAACCAAAAATTTAGCCTAGGGCGACCGGTCGTGGTTGAGGGCGACCGGCGACGTTGAGGGCGACCGGTTGCCCTCAACCTCTTCAAATTTCACTGTTTGACAAATTTTTCAAAATCCGAATTTTCAACCAAAAATCCGATTTTTCGCCCCTAAGTTTTAAAAACATGCAAAATGCAAACATAGACCTCATTCAATATGTTATGCCTAACCGAGCTCGTATTGACGCAAAAGTCTCTGGAAGTTAGCGGTTTTGTAAAAATGTCCGCTAATTGATCTTGAGATGGCACAAACGATATCTCAATTTTTCGCTTTGAAACACAATCCCTTAGAAAATGATGTCGAATCTCAATATGTTTAGTACGGTTATGATGAACCGGGTTTTGAGCAATATTTATAGCGGATACATTATCACAAAAGATAGGTACGTTTTCAAAGAGCATTTGTAATCCGCTAAGGTTTGTTTCATCCAAAGAAGTTGAGTACAACAAAATGCGGCGGAAATATATTCGGCTTCGCCGTTGAAAGAGAAAAACACGCTTTTGCTTCTTTGAAAACCAAGAAACTAGGCATCGCTTAAAAATTGACATGATCCTAAGTACTTTTCCGATCATCAATATTACCCGCATAGTCCGAATCACTATAACCTTTAAGAGAAAAGATTTCATTCTTTGGATAAAATAAACCATATTGAATAGTGCCTTTCAAATATCGAAAAATCCGTTTAACGGCACTCATATGAGATTCTTTTGGATTGCTTTGAAAACGAGCACATAGGCATACGGCATGAAGAATGTCCGGTCTACTAGCGGTTAAATAAAGTAAACTACCAATCATACCTCGATACTGGATTCATCAACCGCTTGCTTTTTCATCTTTGTCAATTTTGACATTGGTTGCCATAGAGTCGAGACGGTTCTTCCTTCTTCAATGCCGAACTTCTTCAAAAGTTCTTTTGTATACTTTGATTGCGAAATATAAATACCTTCTTGGCATTGCTTAATTTGAAGTCCAAGAAGTTTAGCTCCCCCATCATACTCATCTCGAATTCACCTTGCATTAACTTGGAGAATTTCTTGCACAAAGATTCATTAGTAGCACCAAAGATAATATCATCAACATAAATTTGCACAAGTAAACAATCTTGCCCTTTTTCAAAAACAAAGAGTGTAGTATCAACTTTACCTCTTGTAAAACCATTTTGCAAAAGAAAAGAGCTAAGTCTATCATACCATGCACGGGTGCTTGTTTTAAACCATACAAAGCCTTTTTAAGTTTATAAACATCATTAGGCCTAGAAAATTTTCAAACCCCTGAGGTTGTTTTACATAGACTTTCGCTTGAATAATACCATTTAAGAAAGCGGATTTAACATCCATTTGGTAAAGTTTGAAATTTTTGAAACAAGAATAGGCAAGTAAAATACGAATAGCTTCTAAACGTACTACGGTGCAAAAGTTTCATCATAGTCAATACCTTCTTCTTGACAATACCCTTGTAAGTCCAAGCGCTACGATAATCTGAGGGGGTGAATAGATTATCTCCATCTTTTCGATTTCGCCTCTTTTAAACCGAATGCTCAAACAAAATAATGAAGGTGCGGAATGTAAACAACACACGCCGATTTAAAGAGGTTCAACCCACCTAGGGCCTAATCCTCTACCACCCCAAAGATATCCGGGATGGATTTCGAAAAGAAAAAGAATTTTATTAATTACCACAATTAATACAAATTCAACTTACAACACCTTGAAGAGCACCACACTCTTCTTCAACACCACCTTTGAGATTACCACAATCTCTTCTTGAAGATTACCACAATCTTCAACGGCACCTTGTGAAGATTACCACAATCTTCACCTTGAAGAGCACCACACTCTTCAACACCTCAACAAGAAGATTACCACAATCTTCTTACACCTAACACCTAGTTCACCCAAGTGTGTTCTTACCACGTTAACACTCACAAGGATATCTTGTGTTTGAATGACGACCACAAATTCAAGATTACAACTCGATAATTGATAATACAATAGAGTGCAAGTGTAATCAAGAATAGCCTAGACCTCAAAGATGTGAAAGTGATAAGCTAGGCAATTTTTACAACAAGAATAATGACTATGAAAGACCAAGTGTTTGCTTGAAGTGTATCTTGTTGTATTGTATCTCAATTGTTGTATTGGTTGCTCCAAAACTTCCTCTATTTATAGGAGATGATTGATCAAGCATAGGCTCCTCTTGGGGATTGAAAATCTACAGAAAAATATAATTAAAATCAAGAATATAGCTGTTAGAAATCAATCCCACATTTTAAGGAAAGTTTGTCTCATCAAACGGTCATATTTTTGTTTTAATACATATGGCGGCCGCACAGAGATAAGAGTTAAAGAGAACACTTTGAAAAATACAACAGGCGGGCCGACGAGGCTTCGACTTGGTCGACCCTGCTTCAACCGGTCCCTCTTGTTTCAAAAAGCAAGTTTTGTTCTGCTTCAAAACGAAACTTGCAGTGTGGCGACCCAGCGACGGCCGACGGCCGACGCCGACGCCAGCGGCCATGGCCGACCGCTTGTTTTTCTTTCCGTCTCATTTTCTGTTTCTAAAAACATTTTCGTGTATGGGTTGCCCTATAGAGGCGACCTGGTCCACACTTGACATGAAATATTGTCCAATTTGTGTCGAAAATAAAACTCAAGAAATACTCCGAAAATTTAGTAAAAACATTTTAAACCGATCGGAAGTATTAGGACAACATTTAGGAACATCGTTGAGAGTAAAACCCAATAACGTAAAATCATTAAAAGCGTTGTCCAATTTAGACGAAAATAAACTTTGAGAAAATACTCCTAAAATATTAAAAAACATTTTAAATCATTTAGGAGTATTTGGACAATCTTTAAAAACATTGTTTTGGTGATAAAATAAAATCATCAAAATTAAGATAAAAACATGTATCAAACAATCTCCCCTTTTTGATGATTACAAACCAAAACAATTTTTACACAAACTAAGAGAGCAATTTTAGAAATGATTTTCCTAAAAAAGCATTTGACCGTTTGGAAGAACCAAAATTTCCAAAAATATTAAAGCAACCAAATAGGAGTAAATATTTTCAAAAATAAGCACAAGCTCCCCTATCCACATGCACATCAAGAATAATGTAAGAGCAATAATCCATAAGCTAAAAGCTTTAGCTTTTACAATTTATTCAAGAGCTTATAAGCTCCCCTGTCACAAAAAACAACATTAAATAATAATATAAGTCCATCAAGCAACAATTGGACTAAAAATAAATCACAACTTATGGCTTTTATGAGCCATAGCTTATAGCTTTTATGACAAGCTTTTATTAGCTTCTTTGAGCTAACGAGCCAATTTCCTGTTTCTCCCCTTTGGAATCATCAAAAGAATGTTAGGATGATAGAAACATCATGAAGTATATCAAAGTGCGCCAAAGAAATGGTGTTTCAACCATTGAGTAATTTAGGCTTAAAAACCAAAGAAAATGGGAGAAATATATCATGAAGAGTTCATACGCTCGTTTTATTTCCCAAAACATGATCTCAATGAGTATAGAAGACTTTTGGAAGCGAGAGAATCATGTAGAAGTTGAAATTTTCATTGAAACATTGCATCGAACAAACACCTTGTGCGTGAAAAAAATAGAAGAGGTTGTATATAACCTTTGTAAATGGTTCAAGCCAAAAAAATTTCATATCATCAATCAACCTCATTTCAAAGCTCAAAAATCATATGCACCATATGTAATAATTTGTTCATCAATTAAGAAGCTCAAAGTAGATTCTCAATGGTTCAACCCAATTGAGATAAGCTAAGAATGATCAAGGCATTACAAATGCCAAAAATTAGAGCAACCATCAAGTAATAAGTCATGCTTTCAACAATACATGTATCATAAGACCCAACATATTTAACTAAGCATAACAAAGCAATAAAAGAAGCACTTTTACCATCAAGTACTTCATACCACTTATCAAACAATGCTTTAGAGTATTTTTACCATCAAATACTCCATCATAAATCATGATCATCCACAAGTCATTATCAACTTGCAATATTAACCCTTTTAAGAAAAACAAGCAAATATCATTAGTACAAATGAGTTTTACAAAGATTCATCAAAATACAAAACATCATTAATGAAAATGCTTTAGAAAGTGAAGGGGTGGTAACATCATTCCTCATCCGAGGAGAAGCAAGATCCGGAATAAAGTCCTTGATGAATTTCTTTAACTTGCCGATAGACTTTTGCATTTTAGAGGTCTTTTGCTCCAAAGCCTCATACCTCGTCTCATGAAAAGCCCTCATCTCATCAAATTCGGCTTGACTATACCTCCTAGGCGGTTGAGCACCTCAGATTACCCTCCGGATTGCTCGGTTCGCCTTCTTCCACCAATCTTGCGGCCCCGCGTCATCAAAGATGTCATTAGGATCGGAGACTCTTGACCTCTTCCTCTCGCCATTTTGGTAGGTCGGATGTCCATATTCTTGCGCATCGTGACTATTTGGGTGATATTATCAATGTCGAAGTCATTTTGAAAAACTTCCGAGTTAAACTCCGACGAAGGAAGTCCCGATTGAATAAGAAGTTTACAAATCCAATTTCCCATGACCAACTTCTTATTACCTCGAGTAATGGACTCGATAAGATATTGAATAAGTATGGCACCAAAGTTAAGTGGTTCCCTCCTAAGAATCTTATAAGTCAAAAAGTAAGCCATATTGCTAGCATCTTTCCCGACTTACCACAAATGCAATATGCGACAATGACCGATAAAATGCGATGCTCAAGTGTCATTGCCAACAAAGAATACTTAGGCCATACTCCCAAATACGTCTTGACTTCTTTCATCGATACCCCAACATTTCATCATTCCAAGTCCCGCAAGAGAAATAATCCCAACCACCTTCTCTAACATGTAAAAGCCGGCAAATATCATTGGGAGTCCATCTAAAATGACGACCCTTTATAAGCGAATTAACGGCAATCGGCTTTTTATCATTATCATATTCAACCCACATATTGGCATAAAAGAGTTGGATAATATCATCATCATACAACACATAAAGATGTTCCCATAAATACATCCAACCTTGCTCCTCAAAAATCCTCTAATCGTAGGATACTCATTCGTAAATGAACTAAAACGACACATTTTAGTCCGAGCAATCGACTTTCCTCCCATTCCCGAGTCCTCATAATACCATTCCGCATATTTATGAATGAAATTAAGAACATTGTGGGAATTAGGGGCTTGAGTAACAAAGGATTTTTACCTTTCGCCCAACGGCAATTTTGGAGCGAAATCGTTCCGCGTAGCTCCTGTAATTTGGGCTCGAGAGAGAATGGGATTTTGAACATCATCACCTTCTTGAGCCACGTTTCTTTGAGCGGCTCGAATATCCTTTGTTCGGCTTCCTCTTGCCGATTTTTACGAACCCTCTCCGCCCCTTCTACGCTTGGAGATGGGATTTCGACCGGTGGAATTCTTTGGAGGAGCCATATATGAAAGATTCTTGAGAAAATAAGAAGATTAGCAACAAGAATCGTGAAAAATGATGAAGAATTGAAGATTTTAAAGAAAGGGGGTGTAATACGCTGATAAGGGTTTGGGGGGATTTTTCTTCTTCTGTTGCGAAATGAAGAACAGAATGTTATAAGCTGAAAAATAACCCTGGGCGACCGGCCGAGGTGGGGTGCGACCGGTCGAGGTGCGGGCGACCGGTCGCCCTGCTATGACCGGCCCCAGTGATTTTTCTTTCTCCCGATTTTTCCAAAATTCGATTTTCCACCCCAAAAGTTTTAAAACTTTGCAAAATATAATTTTGGACTATGTCCAACAAATATGGGTTTTGGGAAAAACATATAAATGATAAAATCGAGACTAAACACGTAGTGCCTTTTAAAAGAAAAAAATTTGCAAGTTCAATTTGGGGCACTTAAGGGGTCAAAATGAAATATCTTGAAAGATATGTGCATAATATCGAGTTTAAAGAAAAATACGAGTAGACATACCTCGATGGTTTAAGAAACTTGATGACGTAATGAGTATGAAATATGTATCCTACACAATTCTTAGACAACATATGCATAGAAAATACAAGTGTAGAAAGTAAATATGAGATATCAAAAGAGCTTATGCTATAAGATTTCATAAGAGATAATAAGCCACATAAGTCTAATGAAAAGCTCAAGAGTTTTAGAAAATCATGCAAGGTCTCCTTTTTTTTTTTTTTTTTAAAATTGAAACACATAAATATATAAGAGACCTATTTTAAAAAATAAATACTTGAAAATTCATTTTGCAATTAAGACACAATTAACAAGATGCATAGATAAAAAATTGCATATACAAATGGGGAGATACGGTTTACCAATTTCGCCGTTTCCACGGGTTGTGTCTTTCCCATTGTTGATGATGATATCTTCCCATTTGGAAGTCACTTTGTTGATGATGACTTCCTCGATTACTCCATTTCCAAGGTTTGTTACCTTCCCATGGTTGATGGTTTCTTCTTCTTCAAAATCATCTTGTTGATGATATCTTTGCCATTTCAAGGATTGTGTTCTTCCCATTTTTGATTATACGCTCTTCTTGAAATTGACTTTGTTGAGAGTAGTTCTTCTTTGATCAAATGAAACGTTCATTTGATGTTTTCTTGGTGGCATGAATTTTCTCCGATTTTTGCTTTGCCGGTACCTAATAGCACATTGTTTTGTGGTACCCTCATGTGTTTGGGTCCTTTAAGATTAGCTTTGAGACTTTTAGGTCTCCAACAATATTTAGAGTTATTTCTAGCCCGACAAGAATTAGCCGTATGACCCTTTTTGCCACAATAAAAACAAGTAATAATTCTAGGAGCATAATGACCAATATGCATATTGACTTGATCCTTTTTCATATGATTAACAACATTAGGCTTATGATCAAGTCCTTTATCACAATTATGAATATCAACAATATTGGACATTTTATTGGTACTCAAGTTGGATTTTAATAAATCCTTTTTCATGCAATCAATATTTTCAACAAGAGTACTATTTTCTTTTTCAAGGTTTCTAACCTTGTCAAGTGTGGTGGTGTGAGCATATGATAGTGATTCATAGGAAGTAAATAAACTATCCTTATCATTTTTCAAAACAATGAATTCCTTTTTCAAATTTTTGTATTTAACAAGTAAGTTTTGGAATTCATCTTGTAGCTCATCAAAATCATTTTGCAAATCACTATAATCATTTTGAATAACAATATCATAAGAAGTAGAGGGCTTAAGACATACCTCATTTTCTTCATTGATGCCCATAAAACAATATTCAACTTCTTCATAATTGAAAGTTGTAGGAGGCTTATTCCTTAAATTTGAGCTTGTATGATCTTGAGAAGTAGATGCTTTTGTTTGACTCCTTTCATTTGCAAATACTCCATAGATGGCTTCTAATTTTTGCCATACTCCATGTGCCGACTTTATTCCTACAATATGTTCATATTCTAAATTAGTAAATGAACAATATAAAATATTTAAAGCCTTACCGTTTAAGGAGATGATTTTCTTTTCTTCATCATTGAGCTTTTTGAAGCCTTTTGAGGTGTATGGTGTATCTTTCGTCGGAATGGATTCTCCATTAATGACGGTGTTCCAAATGTCGAACCCGCAACCTTGTAGATAGCATTCCATTCTTTCTTTCCAAAAATTAAAATTCTTGGAATCAAATAGTGGTGGCTTGGTGGTGGAGGTGCGGATAGATGAGCTTCGTTCGTAGCCGTTGATCGTTTCTCTTTACTCGCGATGTGAAACGAGCTTGCCAAAGAGTTTGGCTTTGATACCACTTGTAAGTCAAGCGGCTACGATAATCTGAGGGGGTGAATAGATTATCTCCATCTTTTCGATTTCGCCCTCTTTTTAAACCGAATGCTCAAACAAAATAATGAAGGTGCGAATGTAAACAACACACGTCGATTTAAAGAGGTTCAACCCACCTAGGGCCTAATCCTCTACCACCCCAAAGATATCCGGGATGGATTTCGAAGAAAAAGAATTTTATTAATTACCACAATTAATACAAATTCAACTTACAACACCTTGAAGAGCACCACACTCTTCTTCAACACCACCTTTGAGATTACCACAATCTCTTCTTGAAGATTACCACAATCTTCAACGGCACCTTGTGAAGATTACCACAATCTTCACCTCAAGAAAGCACCACACTCTTCAACACCTCAACAAGAAGATTACCACAATCTTCTTACACCTAACACCTAGTTCACCCAGTGTGTTCTTACCACAAAGAACACTCACAAGGATATCTTGTGTTTGAATGACGACCACAAATTCAAGATTACAACTCGATAATTGATAATACAATAGAGTGCAAGTGTAATCAAGAATAGCCTAGACCTCAAAGATGTGAAAGTGATAAGCTAGGCAATTTTTACAACAAGAATAATGACTATGAAAGACCAAGTGTTTGCTTGAAGTGTATCTTGTTGTATTGTATCTCAATTGTTGTATTGGTTGCTCCAAAACTTCCTCTATTTATAGGAGATGATTGATCAAGCATAGGCTCCTCTTGGGGATTGAAAATCTACGAGAAAAATACAATTAAAATCAAGAATATAGCATTAGAAATCAATCCCACATTTTAAGGAAAGTTTGTCTCACGTCAAATGGTCATATTTTTTTGTCATACATACATGCGGCCGGTCGCACAGAGATAAGAGTTAAAGAGAACACTTTGAAAAATACAACAGGCGGCCGTCGACGAGGCTTCGACCGGCGACCCCCTGCTTCAACCGGTCCTCTTGTTTCAAAAAAGCAAGGTTTTGTTCTCGCTTCAAAAACGAAACTTGCAGTGTACCCGACCCTCGGGCCGGCCGACCGGACCGGCCGACGCCTTGAGAAGCGGCCGGGCGACCCGCTTGTTTTTCTTTTTCCGTCTCATTTTCTTTTTCTAAAAACATCTTCGGTATGGGTTGCCCTATAGGGCGGCCGTCCGACCACGAGACAGAAATATTGTCCAATTTGGTTTTAAAATAAAACTCAAGAAATACTCCGAAAATTTAGTAAAAACATTTTAAACCGATCGGAAGTATTAGGACAACATTTAGGAACATCGTTTGAGAGTAAAAACCCAATAACGTAAAATCATTAAAAGCGTTGTCCAATTTAGACGAAAATAAACTTTGAGAAAATACTCTAAAATATTAAAAAAACATTTTAAATCATTTAGGAGTATTTGGACAATCTTTAAAAACATTGTTTTGGTGATAAAATAAAATCATCAAAATTAAGATAAAAACATGTATCAAACAACCTTGAGCTACTAACCTTGCCTTATTTCGAACAATGTTGCCTTGATCATCAAGTTTGTTCCTAATACCCATTTTGTACCAATAATTGTTTGAGATGGAGGACAAGGTACTAATTCCCATACATCATTTCTTTCAAATTGATTCAACTCCTCTTGCATTTCCAAAACCAATCTTCATCCTCAATAGCTTCCTTAGCATTTTTAGGCTCTTTTTGAGATATAAGAGCTTTTTCGCAAAATTCCTTCGAGTCATTACTTTATCAAGGGGATCACCAATAATAAGATCTTTTGGGTGATCTCCTTAAATTTCAATGCTACGGAAGATTCAAGTATCACCCCTATCTTCTTGATGAACATTTGAACTTGAAGGTTGATCATATGAAATAGAAGGTTTATCATTATGAGCATCACTTTGAACAATAGGTTCAACAATATCCTCTTCATCACTATCGTCATTGGGTATTCTTTCAACACCCGAGGCTTCATTAAATTTGACATGAATAGATTCTTCAACAACCATGCTAGTCTTGTTGTAAACCCGATATGCTTTGCTCTTGGTTGAATACCCCATAAATATTCCTTCATCGGCCTTAGGATCAAGTTTGTCCAATTGATCCTTAGTATTTAAAATAAAGCACTTACATCCAAATATTTTGACATAACTAATATTTGGAGTTCTTCCTTTCCAAAGCTCATATGGAGTTTTATTCATTTTAGACGAATATAAACTCGATTAGTGACATAGCAAGCGGTACTTACGGCTTCGCCCAAAAATATTTTGGAAGAGAAAATTCATTGAGCATGGACCGACTCATTTCTTGTAGCGTCCGATTCTTCCTTTTCTTTCGGCTACACCATTTTGTTGAGTGTCCTTGAGCCGAAAAATTATGTGCATATCCCTTGGTTTCACAAAAGACTCTAAATTCACCATCAAATTCTCCACCTCGATCACTTGAATAGTTTTAATAGTATCTTCCTTTTCATTCTCAATGCGTCTACACAACTTAACAAACTCATTAACGGCATCGCTTTTATTTGCAAGAAAAGAGCCCAAGTGTATCTAGAAAAATCATCGACAATAACGAAAGTGTAATGTTTTCCACTTAGACTAGCCGACAATATCCCCATACAAATCAAGGTGAAGCAATTGTAGGGGTTTGGTAGTGGAAATTTCATTTTTGGGCTTAAAACTACTCTTAACTAATTTGTTCTTTTGACAAGTGTCACATAAGCCAAGATTTTCAAAATTCAATTTGGGTAGTCCTTTTACATGTTGGTTTTTGTAAATATTTTTCAAATTCTTGTATCCAACATGTCCGAGTCGCCTATGCCATAAACTCGTTAAATCATTATTGGCGACAAGACAAGAAACATTTTGACTAACCAAATCACTAGTACAAATTTTGTAAAGATTGCCTTTCTATTTGCTTCACAAATAATATTACCATTTTTAAGAATAAGGCATTTTTCTTTATTAAAAGAAACATCATAATTTGAATCACAAAGTTGGCTAACACTTATCAAATTAAACTTAAGCCCTTCTACTAAAAGAACATTACAAAGAGAGAAAGAAGAGTTACCAATTTCTCCATTTCCAAGAATTTTTCCTTTGCCATTGCCGAACATGACCATACCCTCTTCTTGGAGCTTGATGTTGGTAAAAGCTCTCTCTCCCGGTCATATGGCGTGAACATCCACTGTCCACGAGCCATTTCGAATCCTCCATGGTTGTTATAGCCCCTATTACCTACAAAATCATTTCTTTTAGGTACCCTATAATTTTGGGGTCCATGGGGTTAGTTTTGAGACCTTTGGGTCTCCAAATATAACTAGAGCTATTTCTCAATTTGCAATTATTAGCATAATGTCCAATTTTGCCACAATAAAAACAAGTAGGAGTATGAGAGCTACTAGCACGTATGAAGGTCGGACCTTGGTTATTTTTCTTAAAGACTTTTTGAAATGGTTTGTAACCAAGTCCTTGTTTTGAATGCTCACCTCTTTGTGCATCTAAAATTTTAGTAACCTTATCCGTGCTTAAATTAAAACGATGCACATCCTTTTTCAAATTATCAATATCATTAGTGAGCATTTGTTTCTCGGTTTCAAGAGTTTGAATTTGAGTAAGGGTAATAGCATGAACATGATCAAGAGTCTCATAAGATGTAAATAATTTATCCTTTTCTATTTTAAGCTCTTTATGCTCCTTTTTTAAACTCTTGTATTTAACAATTAATTTTTGAAATTCATTTTGCAACTCATCAAAATCACATTGCAATTCATCAACTAAGGAGGAGGTAGAGGAGTTAGAGCGTACCTCATTATTTTCATCGTCCCATACCATAAGACCATGTTCGGTTTCACCTTCCTCGTCGGATGTCTCGAGTAATTCATCCCAAGTTTTGACGTCCGCATTTAAAGCCTTCTTTTTCGGAAAAGACTTCTTTTTCTTTTGTTCCTCCTCATTGAGTTTTGGGCAATCGGCTATGAAGTGCCCGGGCTTTCCGCACTTAAAGCAAGCATTATCTCTTGGTTTTCTTGCTTTATTTTTGTTCACAAATTTTGCAAATTTTCGAACAAGTGCGGCCGCCTCCTCATCATCATCATCATCATTATCATAGTATGCATTATTAGAAGAGAGGAAGCAAGACCTTTAGGAATATTTTGCATACCCGATTTATTGATGGTTGGTTTGGTATTTTTCCTCTCCTCGAGATAGACTTCATAGATGAGGAGGTTCCCGATGAGCTCGTCAAACTTGAGTGTCTCAAGATTTTGTGCTTCCGTGATTGCCGTCACCTTTTCGGACCATGAGCGGGAAGAGCATTCAATACCTTAGTCACCTTGTCTTCTTCGGAGATGACTTTACCGAGGGCCACAAGAGGATTGACAATGTTGTCGCCCTTTCCACCATCTTGAGATGCTTTCACCATCATACATGTTAAAGTTTTCAAAGTCTTTAACAAGCATGGTCTTTCTAGCTTGCTTGACCTTCTTTGTGTTTGATAAATGGTTTTATCATGATTTTGATGATTTTGATTTTACACCAAAACAATGTTTTTAAAGGTTGTCCAAATACTCCTAAATGTTTTAAAATGGTTTTAATATTTTTCTGAGTATTTCCTCAAGTTTATTTTTCGATATAAAATTGGACAACACATTTAATGCTTTTAAGTCAACGGGTTTTTACATTGAAATTATGTTGTCCTAATACTCCCAATTGATCTAAAATGTTTCTACTATCCTTCGAGTATTTATTGGTATTTATATCTGACAACACTTTTTGTGTAAATGTTTTATTTCTTCAAAACTATATTTCTAATGTTGTCCTAAATACTCCCGATCGGTTTAAAATGTTTTTACGAATTTTTCTGAGTATTTCTTGTGGTTTATTTTTGATAAAAATCGGACATCTTGTCAATGAGGAGGTCGACCAGGTCGACCGCGAGCGACGGTACAGGAACAAGTTTCGTGGAAATGAAACTTGAGAACTCTCAAAATTGATCGGTCAACCGTCGCACATAGGCTCGACCGGTCGAGGTGTCCTTCGACCGGCCGCCTGTGTTAATTTGGTGCTTTATGTTTCAAACTTCTATTTCTCGTGCGACGGCCGCCTATGCTTTGACAAAAAATTCTAACCGTTGTGTCAGCAGATGCCTTTTCCCTAAATTATGGGATTGATTTCTAACAGCTATAATCTTGATTTTAATTGCAATTTTTTTGTAGAAATCAGATTCCAAGAGGAGCCTATCAAGTATCAATCATCTCCTATAAATAGAGGAAGAATTGAAGCAACACAATAAGAGAGAAAACTACAACACAACAAGATACACTCAAGAATACACTTGTTCTTACATTGTCTTAATTCTTGTTGTAATTTGCCTAGCTTATCACTTTCACATCCTTGAGGTCTAGACTATTCTTGATTACACTTTCACTCTATTGTATTATCAATTATCGAGTTGTAATCTTGAATTTGTGGTCGTCATTCAAACATAAGATATCCTTGTGAGTGTTCTTGTGGTAAGAACACACTTTGGGTGAACTAGGTGTTAGGTGTAAGAAGATTGTGGTAATCTTCTTGTTGAGGTGTTGAAGAGTGTGGTGCTCTTCAAGGGTGAAGATTGTGGTAATCTTCACAAGGTGCCGTTTGGAGATTGTGGTAATCTTCAAGTGAGATTGTGGTAATCTCAAAGGTGGTGTTGAAGAAGAGTGTGGTGCTCTTCAAGGTGTTGTAAGTTGAATTTGTATTAATTTTGGTAATTAATAAAATTCTTTTTCTTTTCAAATCCATCCCTGGATATCTTTGGGGTGGTAGAGGATTAGGCCCTAGGTGGGTTGAACCTCTTTAAATCGACGTGTGTTGTTTACATTCCGCACCTTTATTATTATATTTGAGCTTTCGGTTTTAAAAAAGAGGGCGAAATCGAAAAGATGGAGATAATCTATTCACCCCCCCTCTAGATTATCGTAGCCGCTTGGACTTACAAGTGGTATCAGAGCCAAACTCTTTGGCAAGCTCGTTTCACATCGCGAGTGAAGAGAAACGATCGACGGCTACGAACGAAGCTCATCTATCCGGCACCTCCACCACCAAGCCACCACTATTTGATTCCAAGAATTTTAATTTTTGGAAAGAAAGAATGGAATGCTATCTACAAGGTTGCGGGTTCGACATTTGGAACACCGTCATTAATGGAGAATCCATTCCGATGAAAGATACACCACACACCTCAAAAGGCTTCAAAAAGCTCAATGATGAAGAGAAGAAAATCATCTCCTTAAATGGTAAAGCTCTTAATATTTTACATTGTTCACTTACCACTTTGGAATTTGATCATGTTGTAGGTATTCGATCGGCACATGAAGTATGGCAAAAATTAGAAGCCATCTATGAAGTATATGCAAATGAAAGGAGCAACTCAAAAGCATCTACTTCACAAATGGATACAACATCAAATCCAACAACATGGGATAAGCCTTCTACAACCTCCCATGATGAACAACTTGAACAATGCCTCATGGGCATCGAAGAAGAAAATGAGGTAAGTTCTAAAACCTCTACTTCTTATGACAATGAATTACAAAATGATTATGATGAGCTACAAGATGAATTCCAAAACTTACTTGTTAAATACAAAAATTTGAAAAAGGAATTCATTGTTTTAAAGAATGATAAGGATAGTTTATTTACTTCCTATGAATCACTATCATGTGCTCACACCACCACTCTTGACAAGGTTAGAAACCTTGAGAAAGAAAATAGTACTCTTGTTGAGGATATAAATTGCTTGAAAAATGATTTATCTAAATCCAACTTGAGTACCGATAAGATGACCAATATTGTTGATTGTTGTGATAATTCAAACTAGAACTTGATCATAAGCTTTAAGGGTGTCAATCACATGAAAAGGAATCAAGTCTCTAAGACGTTGGTCATTATGCTCCTAGAATTATTACATGCTTTTATTGCGGTAAAAAGGGTCATACGGTAAATACTTGTCGGGCTAGAAATAGCTCCATTATTGTTGGAGACCTAAAAGTCTCAAGACTAATCCCAAAGGACCCAAACACATAAGGGTACCACAAAACAATGTCATATTAGGTACCGTGAAATAATGATCGAAGAAAATTTATATCACCAAGAAGACATCAAATGACCGTTTCATTTGATCAAAGAAGGAGAAACTATTTTAAAACAAAGCCAATTTCAAGAAGAGGGTATAATCAAAAATGGGAAGAACACAATCCTTGAAATGGCAAAGACATCATCAACAAGATGATTTTCAAAGAAGAAGAGACTTTCAACAATGGGAAAGCAACAAACCTTGAAATGGAGCAATCAAAGAAGTCATCATCAACAAAGTGACTTCTCGAGGGGAAGATATCATCAACAATGGGAACGACACAACCCATGGAAATGGCGTAATTGGTAACCCGTATCTCCCTATTTAAATATGCATTTTATTTTGTTATTATGCATGCTTTTATTTGTGTCTTAATTGCAAATGAGTTTTCAAATATTTATTTTTTAATTAAGGTCTTCAATATATACTTGTGCTTTTAAAATATTTTTGAAAAGGAAGACCTTATATGATGTTTTTAAAACTCTTGTGCATTTTTGTAGACTAAAGTGTGTTATCATCTTTTATGGATTTTTATGGCATGAGCTTACTTGTGATATCTCTTAGCCTACACTTTTATCATTATGATTTGTGCTAGATATGTTTTAAGAATTGTGTAGGATTTACATATTTTCACAAATGGCCATTTACGTCATTATTTGTCAAGAAAGGCATAAATTATCGAGGACGTTTACTTGTGTTATTCTTATTCTTATAGACTCGATATATGTATTGCCATGTGCCTATGTGCTTGTTTTTCATAGTATTTCATACAAGTGCCATTAAGAGGATTTTTAGATTTTTTGAAAGGCACTATTCGATATTTGATTGCAAATATTTGCCGTATCAACTCTTGTTCAAATACTTTTTTAAATAAGGTCTCAACTATATGCCTTTGGATTTTCATATTTCAAAAGAGACCTTTTGTAGCTTTCTTAAGCTTATTTGAACTTGCATGATTTATTAGACTCTTGATGATCTTCTAAATGCATAGTATGTGTTTATTGCTTCATGGTCTATATATAGTGTCTATTTCTACTATGCTCTTATGCAAGATATTTTTGTGATTGATGATTGAGGCATGTTTTTACACTTGGACTATTTTTTCTTGCTTATATAAGCGATGCTAGGTAATGAGTTTGTTAAGTTGTGTAGATGAGAAATGAAGTACTCCAAATATTAGTTACCTCAAAATATTTGGATGTAAATGTTCTATTATGAACACCTTAGATCAATTGGATGGCCTATGATGATAGTGATGAAGAAGACAAAAAGGGTATTCCTAACAAACTCGATGACCAAGGCAACATTGGTCGAACTAAAGGCGAGGTTAGTAGCTCGAAGGTATTTTCAAGAAGAAGGTAATTAATTTTGTTGTAACATTTGCACTCATAGCACATTTAGTAGCTATTTGCATTTTACTTACCCATTATTGTTTTGAAGAAAATTTCAAGCTTCACCAAATGGATGTTAAATCCAACTTTCTAAATGGTTTTATTCAAATATAAGTCTATCGAGTCTAAAATTTTAGGCCAAATGATTTTTATAAAAGGCCTTGTACAATTGATAGACTTAGCTATTTTTGCAAAATGATTTTACTAAAGGTAAAGTTGATACTACACTTCATGTTTTGAAAAAGAGGTTGTTTACTTGTGCAAATTTTTGTTGATAATATTTATGGTGCTACTAATGAATATTTGTGCAAGATATGTTTTTCTAAGTTGATACTAGGTGAGCTTGAGATGAGAATGATGGGGAGCTCAATTTCTTGCTTGGACTACAAATTATTCAATGCCAAGAAGATGGTTATATAAGAACTCTTGAAGGAGTTAAGCATTGAAGGAAGAAGAACCATCTCAACCTCTATGGCTAAAGATTGACAAAGGTTGAGAAAGGCATATCGGCCGATAAACAAATTCGAGGTATGTTTTCTTGTATTATTCCTATAGACTCGACATTCCATATGCCTTATGTCTATATGCTCGACTTCAAAAACTATCCCAACGAATCTCATTAAAGTCTTTAAAAGAAATTTTCAAATATTTGAAAGGCACTTCTTCTTATGACTTGTTGTATCCAAAGCTTTAAAACGTTCTTATTTTTTTTTCGATAACAAGTTTGGTATCTATTATACGGTTATTCGTATTCAAAATTTGGTTCGTCATAATCGAACTAAACATATTGAGATTCGATATATTTTTAAGGGATTGTGTTTTTAACAAAAACTTGAGATGTGTTTAATTAGTCTCAAGGATAACTCGGACTTTTTTGATCGTTAACCGCCAAGTATTTTACCTCATTTTCGAGCTTGATTATGACATAATGTATATTGAATGAGGTCTACGTTTGCATTTTGCACGTTTTTAAAACTTAGGGGCGAAAAATCGGATTTTTGGTTGAAAATTCGGATTTTGGAAAAAGCTGACAGTGAAAATTGAAATGGTTGAGGCAACCGGTCGCCCTCAATGTTGACCGTCGCCCTCAACCACGACCGGTCGCCCTAAGCAAAATCTTGGATAAAAATGGTTCTGTCTTCAAAGATTCGCAACTCTAACATATTTTGGCCATTTTTCGTCCCCTTTGCAAATTTCACACACAATTCACTTCAAATGAGTTTTGATGCATGAATTATATACTTTGGGGATTATCTAGCTCGACTATCATCATCATTGCTCGTCTTTACCGATTGAATGGTAAGAATTTCACTATCTTTAGCTCAATTGGGTTGAACCCTTGAGTTTGTGGCTTATATGTATTTTTCTTGATGTGATTCATATATGTTTGTGATGAGCTTATTGATTGTTGATGAATGATATTTGTTAAATTGTATTTGGTGATGAAAAACTTGGCTTGATTTCATTTACAAGGGCTATATATAACTTTTTCTATTTTTGACGCCCGCCAAGTGTTCGATAAAACGTTTCAATGAAAAAAAAATTCATCACCTACATGATTCTCTCGATTACAAAAGTCTCATATATTTATAGAGATCATGTTATTGCAAATGAAATGATTTTTCATAAGCTTCTACAAGTCGTATGATTCGACTTTTCCTCCTATTTGGTTTATAAGCTTCACTATTCAAATAGCTCGATACATCGGTTTTGTTGCACACTTTGAAATGAATATATGATGTATTTATCGTGCTAACATTCTTTTTGATGATTCCAAAGGGGGAGAAACATGTGGAGAAACAGGTTATAAGCTCTTTAGCTCATAAAAGCTAAGATATGCTTAATGAAAAGAAGCTATAAGCTATGGCTTCATAAAGCCATAAGTTGTGGATCATATTTAGTCCACTTGGTGCATTTCGGTTATGTATGAATCATGGTCCATTAGTTGTAGTATGGACTTATATACGGTTCAAATGATGTATCTTTTGTGGGGGGAGCTTTTAAGTTTTTGATACTTAAGAGAAATATCGAAAAGCTAATATTTTAGCTTATGTTTAAGTTCTTCTATATAACTCTTGTTGTGCATGTTGATAGGGGAGCATTTGCTATATGTGTTTGAATATCTCTACTCCCATCCTTGTGTTTTTATTGCATGGAATGTTGTCGCTCACAACGGATAGTTCTTCTTTAACCTAAGGTTAAATTATTTTGTTTTCAAAATCGATCTCGTTAAAATTGTTTTGGTTTGTAATCATCAAAAAGGGAGATTGTTTGATAAATGGTTTTATCATGATTTTGATGATTTTGATTTTACACCAAAACAATGTTTTTAAAGGTTGTCCAAATACTCCTAAATGTTTTAAAATGGTTTTAATATTTTTCTGGAGTATTTCCTCAAGTTTATTTTCGATATAAAATTGGACAACACATTTAATGCTTTTAAGTCAACGGGTTTTTACATTGAAATTATGTTGTCCTAATACTCCCAATTGATCTAAAATGTTTCTACTATCCTTCGGAGTATTTATTGGTATTTATATCGGACAACACTTTTTGTGTAAATGTTTTATTTCTTCAAAACTATATTTCTAATGTTGTCCTAAATACTCCCGATCAGTTTAAAATGTTTTTACGAATTTTTCTGAGTATTTCTTGTGGTTTATTTTTGATAAAAATCGGACATCTTGTCAATGAGGAGGTCGACTCCGGCGTGACCATGAGCGACCGTACACAGGAACAAGTTTCGTGGAAATGAAAACTTGAGAACTCTCAAAATTGATCAAGTCTGAACAACCGTCGCACATAGGCTCGGCCGAGGTGTCCTTCGACCGTCGCCTGTGTTAATTTGGTGCTTTATGTTTCAAACTTCTATTTTTGTGCGACCAGGTGGCGCCCTATGCTTTGACAAAAAAAATTCTAACCGTTGTGCGTGAAACAGATGACTTTTCCCTAAATTATGGGATTGATTTCTAACACTATAATCTTGATTTTAATTGCAATTTTTTTGTAGAAATCAGATTCCAAGAGGAGCCTATCAAGTATCAATCATCTCCTATAAATAGAGGAAGAATTGAAGCAACACAATAAGAGAGAAAACTACAACACAACAAGATACACTCAAGAATACACTTGTTCTTACATTGTCTTACTTCTTGTTTTGTAATTTGCCTAGCTTATCACTTTCACATCCTTGAGGTCTAGGCTATTCTTGATTACACTTGCACTCTATTGTATTATCAATTATCGAGTTGTAATCTTGAATTTGTGGTCGTCATTCAAACACAAGATATCCTTGTGAGTGTTCTTGTGGTAAGAACACACTTTGGTGAACTAGGTGTTAGGTGTAAGAAGATTGTGGTAATCTTCTTGTTGAGGTGTTGAAGAGTGTGGTGCTCTTGAGGGTGAAGATTGTGGTAATCTTCACAAGGTGCCGTTGGAGATTGTGGTAATCTTCAAGTGAGATTGTGGTAATCTCAAAGGTGGTGTTGAAGAAGAGTGTGGTGCTCTTCAAGGTGTTGTAAGTTGAATTTGTATTAATTTTGGTAATTAATAAAATTCTTTTTCTTTTCAAATCCATCCCTGATATCTTGGGGTGGTAGAGGATTAGGCCCTAGGTGGGTTGAACCTCTTTAAATCGACGTGTGTTGTTTACATTCCGCACCTTTATTATTATATTTGAGCTTTCGGTTTTAAAAAGAGGGCGAAATCGAAAAGATGGATATAATCTATTCACCCCCTCTAGATTATCGTAGCCGCTTGGACTTACACTTTGTCCCTTCATATATAGTCTCCAATTTTTCCCAAACCTCATGTGCCGACCTTATGCCTCGTATGCGATTGTACTGGTGGCGGTAAGTGAGCAATGCAAAATATTTAAGGCCTTACCGTTTAGAGAGAAAGCCTTCTTGTCATTTTCATCGAACTCCTTGAAAGGTTTAGGAGCCAGTGCCATCCTCCATTTTCTTGGTTGGTTGATCAACTCTTCAATAACCACATTCCATATGTCAAATCCGCACCCTTGTAGAAAGCACTCCATACGGTCTTTCCAAAATGCGTAGTTGTTGGCGTCGAACAATGGTGGCTTGTTGGTGGAGGCGCCGGTGGTGAGATAAGCGTCATTCGTAGCCATGGATCTTTCCTCTTTACTCGGACGAGCTAGCCAAAGAGTTTGGCTCGATACCACTTGTTAGTCCAAGTGGCTACGATAATCTAGAGGGGGTGAATAGATTATCTCGGTTTTTCAGATTTTGCCCTCTTTTTCGAATAATCAACCAAAGACGAGAATGTAAATGCGGAAATAAAACAACACTCGTCGATTTAAAGAGGTTCAACCCACCTGGGCCTAATCCTCTACCACCCCAAAGATATCCGGGATGGATTTCAAAAGAAAAAGATTTTATTAATTTACCAAAAATTAATACAACACCTTGAGGATTACCACAACCCTCTTACACCACCTCGAGGATTACCACAATCCTTTTACAACACCTTTGAAGATTACCACAACCTTCAAACACCTATCACCTAGATCACCCAAAGTGTATTCTTACCACAAGAATACTCACAAGGATGTCTTGTGTTGAATGATGATCAAAATCAAGATTACAACTCAATAATGATTGATACAATATGAGTACAAGTGTAATCAAGAATTGAAAGCCTAGACCTCAAATTTGTGCAAGTGAAAGTCTAAGGCTAATACAACAAGATATATGAAAGTGTTTGCTTTGTTTGCTCTTTGCTTGTATGGAGTGTTGTATCTTGTTGCTTTGAATGAAGCCTCTATTTATAGGAGAGGTCTTGGCTTTGATTTCCGACATTGGCTCCTCCTTGGGGAGTGATTTGCTGCAAAAGAAACCATTTAAAATCATCAATATAGTGTTAGAAATCAATCCCACAAAATAGGGAAAAGTCAGTTGCAAAACGCAAGCGGATAGTTTCTTTGTCAAACATGGGGTTCGACCGGTCCGCAGAGATAAGATTGAAATTGAATTCTCAATTTTAACACAGGGGGACGGTCGAAGGGGGTGCGACCGGTCGCCTCACCAGTGACGGTTGCCGCCAGCGTTTTTTTACGAAAAGAGAAGTCCGGAACAAAAATCCAACTTGCAGTGCAATGGTGTCGCCACGGCCGACCGGGTCGACCACACCGTCGCCCACCTCACCTGGTCGACGGTCGCCCGCTTTTTTTTTCTTACGTCCCATTTTCTTTTCAAAACTCAACTCAGTGCGGGTTGCCCCATAGATGGGCGGCCGGTCGAGCTGAAACAAAAGTGTTGTCAATTTTAAATCGAATATTAACTTCAAGAAATACTCCAAAAAATAGTAAAAACATTTTAGATCGATCGGAAGTGTTGGGACAACATTTAGGGACATTGTTTTGGTATAAAAACTCATTTGAACAAAATCATCAAAATCATGATAAAAACATTTATCTAACACTACTTTCAAGGAACCACCATAAAATGGTGGTTCTTGATAAAATAGATCAACTTACTTCTTGTATAAAATGGTGGACTCTCTTTTTAGATCAACTTAGTGTGCTTGATGGTGTTGGCATCACCTTTTGCAACACCTTCCTTCGCCGTTTTTTTCTTGTTGATATTCTTGAAAAAGACAAGTTGTTCCCGGGATATGTTCGATTGTTGTCTTACTCGACGGATTCCGAGCAAAAGATCGAGTTTTTCACGCATGAACAGTCCAAGTCTTTCACAAGAAGAATGAGAGGTGCCTAGTGTGTTCAACAGTTGACATCACCTTTTACAACACCTCTTGAGAGTTGTTTCTTCTTGGTAGTTTTGAGAGGCGATTGTAATGTCGGGATATGTTATAGTTGTTTTCTCCTGCTTACGGTAGAAGGTTGAGTAGAAAGATCAAGCACAATAGGGAAGTCTTTGTCTTGTTCTTTATTTTGTTTAATCAACGTTCTATTTCATTGTTTTTGCCTTAGTGACGCCGACAAGTATTTTTATAGTTGTGCAAATTTTTATACCCTGTGTTCAATCTTATTTTTATGCTTTGTTTATTTTTCTTAATTGATAAAATAAACAAATAAGTTGAAAACCATAAGTTTCCGTTGGGTGACGCTGAGGTGTTGCCAACACTGCACAATACTCACCGCAAACTTAAAGAATTCGCCCTTCGAATTTCTAACAAATGTATTAATTGTCCTCTTGATAAGTATTGGATAGTGGTGCAAGTGCTATTTGGCAAAAATATTAGTTTTTCCCTTTGCAAAGTATTAGCAATCCCTCGGAAGAGTATTAGTAATCTATTGGAAAAGTATTGGTAACCCTCGAGCGCTTTTTAAGTAATTATTATGAAAAGTATTGATTGTTTTCCAAAAGTATTAGTATTCCGCCTAAAATGTATTAATAATCTTATTGAAAAATATTAGTTTTTTTTTATTAAAGGTGTTTTTAGTATTTTTCCTAAAAAAGTATTAGTAGTCCTACCAAAAGGTATTAGTAGCTCTTCTAAAAAGTATTAGCATCGGCCAAATGATGTTGTTGTGTTGTTAGTGGTTATGCGGTCACCGAACTGAGCGTGAGCCAAGTATTTGGATCCGTCTAACGATTAGATCCGTTAGACGATCCGACATGATGAGACTTACCCTTTTTTTTAGCTCACTTTGGTTGGTGATATTGTCATAACAGATTGTTGAATTATGTCACATTCTCACTTGTGAGTTGTCCCACATTGATTAATTAGAGGATAGAGTCTTGTTTATAAATCAAGTGAGATACTTCTCCTATCACCAGATTCACCATTAATCGGTTTTAGGATGAAATCTTATTTGGTATGACTGAGCTCTCTCCCTCTATTGAGTACGCTAAAATTGTCTCTCTGCCTTTTTCCAATAACCTCATATGAATTAAACTTTTTTTGTTTGAAGGAATTGAATGAATTAAAACTTAATACGTATGTAATTTTGACTAAATTAAAACTGAAAGCTTTTGTTAAATGAAATTACTGTTAAGTAAAATCTTGTCAAATAATTAACATTTGGTTTTAGAATGTGATTGATACAATGATACCAATTCTGTTGTTAACCTGTTTTGCTTTCTATATATAGTATCATGGTCCAAACTTGATCTGTAGATCCTACTTTAGCCCAACCTTTCCAAGCAAGCCCATCTGCATAAGCAAAGAAAGCACTATGATCCATGAGCCTTAAACACAAAAAGTATGTAGATCATTTTAAAGGACTACGAAAAGAAACCAAACTTCATGGCCGCATATGACCCAATTATTGAGGCCCAATAAAATTATTTAAATCTTCATTTGGACTGGATTTGAAGCAAAATATTTTAAATATATAATAAGTTAATAACAAATTCATTAAACTTATTTGGTCGACCTCATTATATAATAAATTTAAGATTCTGCTTTTTTTTGAAAAATAAATTTAAGATTCTTAAACTCATTTTTTAAGTTATATTTTGAGTTATTACGGTGGATACTAAATACATCTTATATGTAGTTATTTGAAATATTCTCCCAAATCATCTCATCAAACTCAGATTCGTTATTTCAAATGTAAGCTAAGAGACTCGCCTATCATAGTATTCTCACAGTGCTCTTAATGGATAATTGTGGCGAAGAAAGTCAACAGTGATTTATAGTGGGGCCATTCTGCCCCTTGTTTTTTATACCTAAAATCATTAAGAAACTAAAAAACAATGTTAGAGTTTATACATTTTTTTTTTTAATTTTCCATCCGACTCACCTTAATTTCGTGTGTTGGTTTACCTAACTTTCGTATACTAACTCCTTCATTGAAGACAACCACCTTATAAATCGTTGTAAAAGAATCACCTGGAGTTTGATAATTGAGATAATATCACATCACATATCAAAGGCGTAAATCTTGCAAATAAAAAAAAAATGTCATATTTGTTTTCTTTGTTATTTCATGACATTTGGATTGAGGTAAGCCGCAATACTATACATCTTATATTTTGAATAGGGTCGCATCTATGTATATGGTTGTTATTTATTTATTAATTTTACTAGGATAGTGGTTTCTTCCTTCAGAAGCTTACGTCCAAATTAAAACCACTTATTATATATTTATTTTTTGATAAATGCATAACAGTTTGATAAATAAATGATGAGACATTAATACGATATAACAAATATGTAATTATCATTTTCCAAAAATGAAGGGAAATTCTTTACCAAGTTGGTCATGCATATAGTTGGACCCCAATTAAACTTGTTACCAACTAATTACAGCAGCATAAAATTAGGAGATTCTATTTTAAAATGGATAGTGGGGTTAAATTAAAATTCTTGATTTAGGTCTGCCATTCAAAACTTAGCATTTAAAATGTGTTCTACAAATCTAACACGAAAAGAAAATGCTAATCTTAGAACAAACAACATGGTAGGCCAAAACACCATTTAATTCATTTGGGGAATTAAATGTTTTGCTCGTTTTTTGTTTCTAGAAATACTTAGGTTTTGCATTTATTGCATTTCTGAGTCAGAAAAACTTCCTTTTCTCGATTTGAATTTGTATAGCGATCGATCGTGGTATTGCTTAATGATCGCTTAATTGCATGCAATCTTCTTTAATAAATTATAAGTTCGTTTGTTTTCAAAAAAAAAATTATAAGTTTGTTTAGCATTTTTTTATTTTTTATTTTAATGTTTTCAAGTGTGTTTTTAAATTTTGGTTTGGGTTTTGAGTGAAAATAAATGCTTATGTGATATAATATAGAAATGCGATTTTTTGTTGGATTAAATGTGATATTTTATCTTGTCAAAAAAAAAAAAAATTGTGATATTTTATGATGATTGATGAGAGTAATAACAATGGATTTCATTGTTAAATTATATTGGAATGCAAAATAATTATATAATTTGTTGTGACTTTAATTATGGAAAGGTAACTTATTGCTTAATTAGTTAGTGACTTTTAAGTATTTTAAAATTATTAGAACATTATTTTAAAAGGCCCCACTTTGATGTAGATGTTTAGTTTTGAAATTCATGGTTGTAGGGATAATATACAAAAGAATTATAATTTTATTAAAAATATTAAAATAGATAAAATGTACATGTTTTTGGCATTTTAAAAGTAGTAGAAAAGATATTTGAATATGAAACCACACAAGGTCGCAGTACCTTAATTTCACGACTCATTTTTTGTATTTTTCACATTTTTCATAGTCAACAATAATTTACTTACATGATAGTTATTGTTTAAGATATTTTCTGCCATATTTTAATGCTTGAGTTATTTTATTTATTATACAATATGCTTTTATTGTTACTATATAGCTCCTAAATTTCTTGAATTTCATGCTTGTAGTGATCAAAAGCATTTTTTGTTCCTTGTGATTTAGATTCTTGCTTTCTCGAACATGTTTTTTTCACCTAAAAGTTGAGAATTTTTTTTACTGTTTGCAAAGACTCCCTTAAAAAATCCTCTATATTTGAATTTGAATTCTATTACCGTATAGTTATTCAATTATTTTTTGTATTAACTAATTACATATTGTTGGTTGCTATTAAAAGTTGATTGGTTAATGGTCAATTCCTCATTAATTACTGATGATTTAAAAAGAAAAATAAAATAACGAGTCCCTGAAATTTCAGTAGGAGGTTATTTATTTTAGGACGTGGACATGCTTAGACAATTTCATGATGAAATTAGGTCAAAGATTGGCGTACTTATACAATTTCGCACATATACAGATATTTGTTACATCACTTACACATATAGACAATTTTGATCTTAACCAAAATTAAATTAACATAGACCAGAAAAACGCTTTTCATTGGCCATAATGTCTCTTCTTTGTGGTTGAGACATGCAATTCTTGCCGATTTGTGCAATAAAATTCTATTTTTCCCTTAAAAAATAAAATTGACCGTCAACAATGGCACAATCATATTTAATGTGAAATTGTGAATAATTATGCCTCTAAATTCAACTCAATCAAATTTCGATACCATCTACCTAAATGGGACCATAAATATCATTTGCCTCACATTTAAATTTTCTTAGAGGGTGGGTTGGATAATGAGATCATAGAAAATTTGATGTCGTGTGTGGATAATTAAGAAATGCCATTTTTTTATATATAAAAACTCCTTACATTACTACAATAAAAACAAGACTGCATTTCTCTCCCTTTTCTCCCATTACGGTAGAAGTGAAAAGTTATAATTTTTATATAGTTTCTCTCCTCTATTATTTCCCGATTGTGTTTTTCAGTTTCTCCCCGTGGTAGAATATGTTTCTCCTCTATGTGGGTGTAAGTTTCTCCCGTGTGCGTGGATTGATCTGTTACTTCTTTATTTTCTTTAATCTATTCATATTTGAGTGAATCTTTATTTTTGGTGCTTCATCTGGATCAAGTTCTTCATTACGTTTTAGAAGATTTGTAGCTCAAGTAGCCACCGATCCAACTAAGAATTACAATTCCACAGAGTTTGATCTGAAGTTTAATTTAGGTTTTGTTTGTCTCCTCCTCTTCTCTTGTTTTGAAATGTGGGTTATTTCCTCCAATTGGCTTCAAAATTTTGTTTGTGTTACGTTTTTCTTTTAGGGGTATATAGTCGTATTAAATTGATTAATAAGAAATGCATAATTTTCGTCGTAAAAAAGGAGAGAAATTTTGGGTTTTCCTTCTTATTTTATTCTAAATTGTAGGTACATTTGTTTGGTATAAAGAATTTGGCTTTCAATTCAGCATGTAAAGTCAACTACTTGTGATGCTAGAAATTAAATGAAATTGTATATGCCCATCATGTATAAACCGTCAAGTTTCGATTCAATGAACAAAAACTTCAATTCTATTCACTTTTATCTTTATATGATCCCGCAAGCTAATCAGCTTATGATCGGTCACATTCATATATTAAGGGAGTGTTTGAAAAAAAGGTTGTTTATTAAGTAAAATATAATTTATTATAGCAATGAAAAGTAGTTGAAACATAAACTGATAATATTTGAAAATAAAAGTGAAAACTTATTAAAAATGAACTAAAAGTGTTTGGTAAAAAAATAGTTTTCACGTGAGTTTTTTTGTAGTAAAATGTCAAAGTAATCTTGTTATTACAAATTAAAATGCGTCATAATATATTCTAAAGTTTTTAGGGTAAAATTGTTAAAATAAACTTTAATTCCAAAAATATCAAGGGCTTATTTAAAGATTAATTAGAACCACCGTCCTACACCCTATTTGATTTAGATCGGTGGGTTACCTTCGGTCACGACTTTCGGGTGCTCGGGTTCGAGTTCATAAGTGTCACCTCAAATAGATGAATACACGTCGAGCTTAGTTTGTGGTGGTATCTAATACTCTCGATGCCTAAGTCAAATCGGGTTCTTGAGGTACGGGGACACAAAAATAGTAAACGTAAAAGTAAGAAGTAAAAGTGACAAAATGAATAGTTATTATTATGTTATTGTAGCATGATATTTATAGATATTCCTGGCACCTGTGAGGCTTGTGATTGCGCCAAGTGTCATCATCTGGAGGGTGGAGTTGTACTAGGTTGTCAGGGAGATCAATGGTCCATCTTTTCGGGTTAGGCCCATTCTCTCAGTCCGGGTCGGATACGGAGCTCCAAACCCTATTTCAAGACCTCACTGTGTATAGGTTTTAAGATCTCACTGCCTTATCACTATTTAATTAAATGAAGTAGATCAAGTAGAATCAGAAATTGGCATTTAAAAACATTAGTACCTTTTTTCCATAAAAATCAGACAATCACTTTAATATTTCTTTTTAAATACTACCTATATATAAAATATTTATGTTAAATAAATTACGAAATGTGAATGAATTTGATGGTTTCAAGTACTAAATTGATAAGGATCGAGTTGCATTCGTTGAATTGAAATTAAAAATCTGTAATTGTTGAAAAATTACAAAGTGACAAGATATAATTAATGCCAGACCTTCCAGTCCTCAAGATGATATTTGAATTTTAGTGATAAAACTAATAAACAAATATTTTTTCACTTGAAATAATCATATTTTATATTTTTTTGGTCCTTTTCCTTTATCAAAATCTAAAATACAAACATAATATGTAGAAAAGTGATACATATGATCAAGTGATGAGGACATATATTGTTAGTTAAATGTTCCATGCCCTTATCACATGGCATAATTGATAACACTCAATAACAATAAGACACGTAGCTCCCATTTTCTTAGTCCGTGGACCATTTTTTCTTTCAAAATAAACTTCTTTCATAAAAATAAATTTACAACTAATTATAATATATATATTTCTCTGTTACTTTTCAAAAAATTAGAATAATTTTTCTCATTTTTTAAAAATATATCCCCATCCAAATACTTTTATAGAAACTAACTATCATCATTACATTTCTTAAATAAATAACAAATAAACAAATTCTAAATAATAAAACTATATATCCTTGCATTCTTTTTTATTATTCTTTACTTTTTTGATAATTTAATAATAACAAAACGAAAGATTTCAATTCAATATCTCATATTATCCAACATTTCACTTAATATTTCAATTCACCAAGTGAATATTTATATATAAAAAATAATATCATAATTGTACATAATATAAAGAAACACTATAGAAAGTAAAAGATATAAGTAGCTCTAGGCCTAGCAGTTTGCCAAGTGCAATATCTTAGTAACTAAGATATGCATTTAATTCATGGGACTGTCAAGACCAAAACTATTGTACATTTTGTCCTGGGGGTATTACTAATAGGCATATCTAACTTCATTAAACATATAATAATTAAGCATCCAACCGTATTTCACACATGGCGATCATCCACCAGCTCTAGTGAAAGTTCACACACAGTTTCCCAATTCAGATTTTTATTATATTTTTAATTAAATACCATCAATACATATTTAATAACAATAAGAGATATGGAATATTATTTAGAGTAGAGAATTTTGACCAAAACTCTAGTAGCACGAATTTGTCAATTTGAACATTTTAAAAATGTATCTTTATGCATCCCAAACTCACCAGACCCCTAAAATCTAACTATATATATAGCCAAATTTGAAATTCCCCTGGTAATAAAATTATCTAATTTTTTTGGTAGTTTAATTATGTAAACTTCAAGTAAATTTATTTTTTCCTATAGCTAAATTAACGGGCAATAATTAAAGGGTTAATTACCGGACCTAGCTAGCGTAATTAAACAAAAAAATTCAGTTATCTTTCAAAATTAAAAATACCCACTTATACTTGTTTTTAGCTTATAAAATTACATCATGGAGAGATCTGAAGAGGTGTTTGTTATTTTGAAATATAATTGGAGCTTTTTGTAATTGATTTAGGAAAGTAAATCGGATGTCTGGCTGGGACCGAGCGGGTGAAGTGTTGTCGCGAGGTGACTGGCTCAAGATTCCCAAAAGCGAGGTGATGTCTTTGTTCGAGGGTACTGAAACAACGCACGTTAGGCTAGCGGGATGGCTCCCTAAGGCCCTCCGATCGCTAAGTCGAATCGGGTAGTTGAAGTCTTAGAAAGCTAAAGAAATGCGAGGTAATTTAGAATAATGACAAGTTACTTTTTACCTTGATTTTCGTCCGTATTTATAGATCTTGCATTCACCGCGTGCAATGCGGATCACCGTAGACACGTCGTGCTCGATCGACGGTGTGCGGCTCATGACGGACCCGACCCGGACTTTCGGGTTGGGTCGGGACCCATATGAAAAAGTCGCGGATCCTGGGGCATCTTGGTAATTTTCGACGAGGCGAGGTCAAGGCAGTCAATTCGACCTGGCGAGGCTATAATGGTAATTTCCACATCAGTAATTAAACTAAATATCAGGGTATTTTCATATCAATAATGCATATTGATATTTGTAAACTGTAAAATTTCATATCAATAAATAGGTTGGGAATGTCACTTTAATCCCACATCCCCTTTTGGGATGTTTATACAAAAAAAAAAAAAAAAAAGCTAAACATCAAGGGTAGCTTTTGTAATTCTCCCTAATTTAAATAAATGAATTAATACTTCATTTGAAATATAACTATAAGTAAATACATATTTGGTCCTTTGGCCTCACTAAATGAAGTAAGCTGAACCCACAACCCCTTTATATGTCCTCAGAGAAGTTGAAAAAGAAAAAGCTTCTGATATTTCGGATGTTTGAACATATACCGAAAAGAAATTAACTAAAACTAAAAGGGCCTCTCTTAAATTTCTCTCTCTCTCTCTATATCTTTCATGGTTTGTTTCTGTTTTCTGGTGGATCAGAAGAGCGTGGTGCGGCGGAGGAAGCCGGTGGCGGGTATGTGTTCCCGGTGCCGACACGGCGCCACGGTGGCCGACATGCAAACTCTGACGAGGTTTTGTTACATCCCATTTTATTGGAAGTCTTGGAAAGCCATCACTTGTAGTTTTTGTGGGACTATTCTCAAATCCTACAGGTGATTTGATCTCAGCCGTAGATTTTTATTAGCCTTATTCTTGCTAATTTTGTAATTTTTATTTTCCAGAAGAGAATTTATAACAAGTTCCTTCATCAGGTCCAGCATTTTGATAAAAATGTGAAACAGTGAAAGCATATATTTTTTCAATTTGTCAATTTGTCAGTTTAGTTACTGGGCCAATTAAGTTTTGTTTCCGTCAAAGAAATTAAATTCGTGAAGTTCATTTTAATTGTTAGGCACATCTTATTGGGACGATCGATATTTTCACATCATTTTCTTAATTGGTGCAATTTCTATGGCTTCAAATTTTTGTTTTACTACATAAAGATATGGTATACCCTTATTACCCGTCACAAAAAAAAAAAAAAAATCGTAGGATAAATATTTATATTTATATTATATATAAGTATAGTAAAAAAACCTTTCAAAAAATAAGTATAATAAAAAATTAAATTATAGTATTTAGTTGTGTCGGAATGTTCTCATGACATGACATGAGAGGAAGCAACGTAAGACTTTCTTAGAAAATAACATAACAAAGTCTGAAAGCGGGATATTAGAAAGTGCCCGGTCGCGATTGAATATGAAATGAATTTTATTTTCGTTCCGGTGAATTTTTTTAACTAAACATGATGAAAATTTTAAGAAAATAAATTATTATCTCACTTTCACTTTTTCTTATTTTTTCTATCATCAATCACATCTATACATTTTTTCACAAAAACTATTAATTATTACACATTTTCCCACAAATTTTACTATTTACTCACTCACACATTTCTAATTACCAATCATATCAAAATATTATTTTGCTATTTTTAAATCAAATCAACTTTCATCATTACTTTTACATCTCACATTCAATCACACTCACAAAATTTATATATATTTTTTTAAAATTATTTAGCACTATTCTCTAACAAATGAAAATTTTCAAAATGAAAAATATATCCAATCACGCCCAGCTTTTTATCTTGGGGAAAAAATTCAAGAGAAAACTAGATTAGCTAGGAAAAGAAATTATAGTATACTAATTTTCTTTAATTACCTCTAGCCCTATAGGCTCTAGTTAACACTTAGATAAGGTGTATATTTTGATTTGTCAATTAGAATGTATATTTAAAGTTGGCCATGTACAGAGACACGTGTTTTCATCCTATAGCTAGGAATCTTAGATCAACGGACGAGAAGTCGGATCATGATTTAGGTTGAGATTAGGTTGGGTGAGACTAATGGAAAAAGAGGTGAGTGAGTGAGTTCCATAGCATTTCCCGATATTTAATTTGTTTATGGTGGATTTTTTCATGATTGCAAATTTTATCACTCTTATTTAATACAAGGGCAAAATAAGAAGAATACGAAAAGAAATAATGATCACAATTATATTTATTACTCTCTTCGTCCCACTAACATAGGTTAACTTTTTTTTTTTGTTCATCCCAAATTATAAATGTGTTTCCTTATCGGTAGTATTAATCGCACAACAATGATAAAGTTACTCTATTTAATTCACTTTGCTTGAGACTAATAATGATATACTCTCATTAAATGAAATGACAAAACAGAAAAATATGGAAAAAATTACGATCTCAATTATATTTATTCTGGTTTCTTAATACGTGTGTAAATACTCTACTCTTCTTTATCTTAGTTGGACGGAGGAAGTATGTTTTTAGAGTATGTTTTTTTTTAATCATGTGAAAAATCTAATTTTTTGGGACGGAGGGAGTAATAAATTTCCTTCATTATTACTCCCTTAATTTCTTTGCATGTTCAAGATTACATTAATGCGAAAGTTTCTGACTTGTATAAGTCAATCCCCTTATTCTTGGACATAGGTTTCAATTTTCATCATCAAGATATTTGTACAATACTGAATCTTTTCAAATATTTGTATGCAAGTAATATTAAGCTTATATAAAAGATCTTATAAGGTCATAGATGTCTTTAGAGCATAAGATGTTACATCTTATTTTAAAAATAAGTTATTGAATTATTTGGATAAAATAAAATGGTGTAGCTTTTAAAATGTTAGTAATGACAATTTTGTAATTAAAATAGTCAAATATAAAAGAGGTTATTGAAAAATGAAATAAGATCATATTTTGAAAAAAAAGTTGGGGTTCCCCTACTTTTTAAAAAACAGCTTATAAGCTCCTAACATCTTATTTTTGGAGCTTATAAAATCTTTTTTTCTCAAAAAATTACCAAATAAATTATCTTTTGATCGGATTGATAATAGTCGAAAATCAAATGACACGTGTGACCATTTCCATTAATGATTTAGCCACGCTCAATCAATCACGTAAATTAAACCGATACAATACAACACTAAGAAAGGATAATGGACATAAGGTGTTTGATAAAACTCTCAAGTGAAACAGGGCAAAATCAAATTCTTCTTGGATACCATTTATTATCAAGAAAACACATCATAAAAGCTTCAACTTGCTCATCTCCTCAGAAATCCATTCCTCATTTCCGGCAAACCATTCCATTCCCACTGTTTGATCCACCGGCACAATCAATAGTACCTTGGGCAGGCTCAACCAACAGAGCATCCTCTTCACCCGAACCTCCACCCGGCGCGAAAACACAACGCGCACAATCAGTCGCCAAAAGCGACGTCGTTCTGTACTTATCCTCACCTCCCACAATCGGCATTGCAACACCGGGCTTAGCAGGGTTCACAAAATCCGTCTGATAAGTTCTACCAAGAACGCCTTCGACTTTCGAAGAAAGGCCGTAGAATCTAAACTGCACCTCCAAATGAGCAAAACAGTCATCAGAAGGTATACGATAGCTATGGATCCTATCGTCTTCTTTAGTCACCGGGACGACATTGATCGAAATTTCAGCAATTTCGCGTAAAGTGATTAGGACACTGTTTTTATCCGATGTTCTTTCGACCTGGAAGTTGTTTCCAGAGGATGTCCAAATGGATGGATACCCTTCTGGCAGAACTAATTCTTGGCCGTCGTAGGATAGCCTAAGATGGTCGATTTCTTGATCCCATTTTTCTGCTTTAGTTGCCTCGACGGAGAAAGTATGCGTGTCGAATAGGACACCGAGTGCTTGGATCCACGTGAAGTCGCGTTGTCGGCCGGCCGGCCTTAGGCCGATGAAACGAGCGTTGATGTGAAGATTTGGATCCGAAACTAAGGTGAAGTGTTCGTTGCTTTTGCCGTGGAAGTAGAAAACTATCCCGTCTCCGCCTATGAAACGGGGATCCAGGCATGCCGCTCCAGGGCCATTGCAGTTTGGCTTCTTGTCTGTTTAGGGACGGAGCCAGAAAATGAATGTTAGGGGAGAGATTTAGTTTTTCTCAGTTTTTCTTAAAAATAGTGGATAGAGAGGTGTTTTTAATTTTTTTAGGGGCATAATTTCAAATTTTAATAATTATACATGAAAAAATTATTAATTTATAATTATATATAAGAGATTATATTAATTTTTCAAATTCATAAATTGGGGAGAGGGGGTTTGCGTCGCCAGCACCCCTAGCTCCGTCATTGCATACACAATTATATCTGTCAATTTTTGTTAAAACATAAAAGGGTAAATTATATAGCCTAATTATAAAAATAAAATCACCTTTCTTTCAAAATTACAAATACCACGTCATTTAAGGTATTATAAAGACGTTTGTATTTTTAACCCCTATTGAGCTTGCAATCCGTGAAATAGAAACAAATACTAATGGGGTACATGTAATTTGAAAACTAACCGAGTTTTTATTAAAGACGAAACATCAAGGGTATTTTTAGTAATTACCCCAACATCAAAAATGAAAAGAAACAGAGAACTAGTAAAAGAATAGCAACAATATAATGATACATATATATATATATAGAGAGAGATATTGTCTTACTTCTGCATTCAGGCTTGCATATTGGGGAGTTACAGTTGAGATAACAAGCTTTAGCTTTTGCATAGCTTGGTTGCTTTGATGGGCACTCTTTGGGACATTTGAGCTGCTTAAGGAAACATGGGCTTTTCTTAGTATAGCATGTTATTGTGTCTACATAGGATTGTACCAAACAAGGCACAAAGAGTAGCCAAATGGCGAAAATGCCCTTCCTGCTTAAGATCTTCATGCTTTTTTTGGGCTGATTTGTGGAAATGCAGTGATATTAGTCCATTATATATAGGACAATAACTTGGACTTTTTCATTGGTGCAACATTTTATTAATACTGTGTAGATCTGATGTATGTTCTGTCTGAACTTTTTATTAATTCTAGTGGAAATGTGAAGTTGTTGTGGAGTGGATTTTTATTGTTTGGTCAATGGTTTGGGGCTCTTAACCTGGTTTTAAATTTAATCAACTTGGAGTTGACATTTTGCCCCTGGTCTGTAATCACATGATAAGTGACCCGTGATTATAGAGTCAATTGATCTCCACTCACCACATGAATATATATGCTCTTACAAAAATGGTGGTTGGTTGTGACAAAATGTCTCGGAATTTAATTAAAATTAGGGGGAGAATGGGATCTAATGCATATGTATACATAATGTCAACGAGATATGAATATTGTAAATGTTATACTTAGTGTATATGCACTTTGGCACGACATCCATCCTTCAAATATTCCATTTTTTTTACAAAATTGTATACTTAGGCTTAAACTGTAATCCATCCATACATTGTTACCGTGTGATGCTACGCATGGGTAGCATGAATCTTCTATTGATATGGTGTTAATGAAATCATCTTATGCGCATCACGATATTCACAATAAAAACATTGAAACAACATATCATCTTCTATTGATATGGTGTTAATGAAATCATCTTATGCGCATCACGATATTCACAATAAAAACATTGAAACAACATATAAAAAGCAGTAGAGGATAAGAGATGCTTCCAGATGAATGCACATGCGAAGAGCTCGGTCCAAGCCAATCGTGTAATTTTTTTAAGGAAATGGAGCTCGGCCTAGCCCAGCTTCTAAATTTTCTTAGGGTCGCTTGCCACGCCAAAAGCCTGACCAGTTATGATAACTAAGCAATTCTTTAAGGTTAATATCTAACAACTTGAGAATATAGACGGTAGACCGACTTCCTTATTCCCGAGTTTCAAAGGTTTATGTTGGCCTGAACAATTTACAAAGCTAGGTCATTAATTCGGAAATGACAATAATGTATTGAGCCTCTTAAATCGGTCAGTTAAACACATAAAACATGAAAACATAGCTTGGGCCTTATCAGATACCATATAACGAATGGATGACATTTTTCTGTTTTTTTTTTTGTTGTTTGAATGGATGGCATATGCTTATCCAAAGGGCCCTTATTTCATGGCATACACATGTGAAAACCAGTCATTTTGTTTTGACAAAAATGTTATGTTCTATAATTCCCTAGATTCTTGCGTATGTTTCCTCCTTCAATAATCTCAATATGAACTTCAATTTAATATCAAAATATTTAGCATACCACCAGTCCACCACCCCACTTTCTTGCACTCTATCTGATAATAACTTGTACGTAGTTCTTCATGGAAATCATAGATACTTACTTGTCCTAAGAGCATCTCCAACCCATAACACCAAATTTGGTGTGAAAATCACATCAAATTTGGTGTTTTGGTGTAATTTTGCAAAACTCATCTCCAACCCACTACACTAAATCTTACACCAAATGAGTATTTTAATATTTTCTTTTCATTTTGGAATAGCAAATTTATTTGTTTATGCAATTATTTCTTTTGCTTATATTTTATTATTATTAATGTAACTAAATAAAAATTTATATTTAACTAATATTACATTAATTAATTATATTGCAAAATTAATATTACAACTAATATCACAATAAATAAAAATACTAAATTGCACACTAGACAATAAAAACGACAAACCTAAAACATATATTTAAATGTTAGTGTTTTGTATTTTATGATAGACTTTGATGCTTTTTTAATTAAATTATAATTTTGTTTATTAATTATTTTAGTTTATCAAAATTTTAAGTTTAGTTTATAATAATTTATTGGTAAATATTAACTATTGTTCATCCAAAATAATAATTATATACAAAATTTAAATAACTAAAACCATGTTACAAATGAATTATATATCAAATATAGGATACAATAGGAATTAAAAGTTTGAAGTAGAAGAAATTGGAGGGAAAATGGAATATTTGTATTACACCAAATTTGGTGTAACACTATTCATTACACCAAATTTGGTGTGATGTTTAGAGTTGGGTTGGAGGGTGTTTTTAGGTATTTGGTGTTTTGGTGTGGGTTTTAGAGTTTGGTTGGAGTTAATGGCAAAATTTCTAATTTCTAAGTTTCTAGAATGACGTGGGATTATTAGCAAGTGTTGAGACTTCGGTCTCGAAAAATTACAATTATCTATAAATACAGTTAACTAGTATCTGCGTATATTTCACGTAATCCAAAATATTTCGACCTAAGGAGGAAAAAAACAAGCTGATCTAAGAAGCCAATGGCGTTTCGTGTTTTAGAGCTAGTTTTTCAATTCATACGTTCGACAGTTTGAATTAAAAATACTTTTACAAATTGTGTTTAAATTAGTTTTGCAAAAGTATTAGTCCTACCATAACAATAAAATATTTAGGTTCAAAGTTCTTTTTATTTCTTTTTGTAAAACGAAAGTGATATTTTAAGATGTGCTTGATTATAATATTTTTAAAAGAATAATTTTTATTTGAATGTAATAATTAATTCAGAATAAAATCGATTATATTTCATTAAAGGGTGGCGCTATTGACATCTCTTTTTTATGAGTACACCCACCTTCTAAGTACATCATCCTCCACTTTTTCAAATATGGCACAATTGTTAAATACACCCTCCCTTTTTTCCAATTTTACCCTTTCATGAAAAACCCTAGGTGGCACGATGGGCACATGGCACGATGGGTTTTCTGCCATCATGCCACATGGCACGATGGCATTTTCACCATCATGCCACATGGTACGATGGCATGATGGCACGATGGGTGTGGCACGATGGCACAATGATTTTTTTGTTATAGCGGCGTGATCGCGTGCTTTATATCGCGATCAAGCTTCGTCGCGGCAAAGATTTTTCAACCTGGAAATTTGCGAAATAACATATTTTATGCTATAAACTAAGAATATACGTTCATTATATGGGGATATGAATACTTTATTGTTCGAATCTTCAATAATTTGGGTGTTGGAAAAATCTTGGGTTTGTATAAAAAAAAAAATTAACTTTCTTCGAGAAGAAGAAGAATATGGATGAATGATGTGGTGTATTTAGAGATTGGAGGGGGTGTATTTAGAACTCGGCTTTTAGTAAGGGTATTATAGTCTTTTAACTTAATAACATTTTTGGAATTTTAGAAAGATGGTGTCTTTCATAAAAAAAAAAAGTCTTCTGCACCCTTCATTAAATAAGAAGGGAAATAAGTGAAACGTGGACTTTAGCCCATCACAAAGAGCCCAATTTATGAAATACTGACCCATCATTTATAGTAGGCCAATTACTAATGGGCCTTGAATGAGTAACAAATACTAAAGAATCGAGAAATTTGTCGTCTCCTTTCAGAGTTTGGTAGACTAAAGAAAATGTTTCTGGTTTTATCCTCCACCACTTCCGCTTATCCAACGCCCACTTTATCCTTACCTTGCGCCGCCGTCGCTTATCCCGGAGCCACAGTTTCTGTTCGCTCAAAGTCTCGAGTTTCAGCTGTCTCTCTCCATCTTGACGAACAACCTTTTGTCCCGGAGGTACAACGCATCACTGCACCACGCCACACTTGCTTACCAGTTACCACTCATCAAAGTCGATTGCCGCGGAGTATTTTCTCTGTGTTTTTCATTTTTGGTTCGATTTTTGAAAATGTATTGGCGATTGCGCAGGTTGAGAAAGCGGTGGACTCGTTGTATTCGGAGTTCAGAGCAGTGGATAATTTGGTGGCACGCAACTCTGCTCGCGTGCTCAAAGCTTTTCAGAATGCTCGTGTTGGATCTCATGTAAGCTCTGAATTTCATTGAAATTTCAGCGCTCCTTATTTATTTGGTTTGCTTTTTACTAGACTGTTACCAGTTGTGCTACTTTGCTTTGAATATGTGTAAAGTTTGATAATGTGTATTATTTGAAGACATCTATGTTGAGACTTGGCTTGACAGATAATTTGGTTTCAGAAAAGATGTTTTTATTTGACTTGTTTTAGCATGGTTTAAAGCTGGAAATAACTTAATTGCTGACTCATATAGTATACGGATTAAGTCGTGAGCATGAATGTATTAGTTTCAACATATATTTTCCATTCGTTTGTTTTTGTTTTTTTTTTTTTTTTTTTTTTTGATTGAAAGACTTCTAAGTCATATACAATCATTACTTAACATGCTACCCCAATGATAGCATTTTTGAGTAACATGTTCGTGAACACAAATTTTTAAAATGATATGGATAATATAAGAGGTGATTTAACCATAATAGTTTTAGAAGATCAATAAAAGTCCTTGATCACCTGACGGTTCATGTGATTATCAGAAAACATAGATGAGTCGTGTCATGCCCATGTGTCGCACTCTTGCATGGCTTTGAGGTCAATTACATGCACTGTCTAGCTTATTCCATTACGTATTTTCTGAGTATGCTTGCTTTACATCGCCATCAGCACTTCAGTGGCAGCACTGGCTATGGTCATGAAGAACCTGGCGGGCGTGAAGCCCTAGATCAAGCTTTTGCAGAAATTTTTGGTGCCGAATCTGCAATTGTTCGAGCACAGGTTTTCCATTTCCTATCATTGTTTCTTTGTTTGACAGGGGTTAAATGCTTTCTTAACTAACTCTTATTCAATGCCAGTTTTTCTCCGGTACTCATGCAATCACCTGTGCTTTGTTTGCTTTCCTAAGGCCAGGGGATGAGGTAAGTTTATGTATCCTTCTCACTGTTCTAGTTCTTGATTGAAGATTTATTTTATGCACGTACCATTTCGTGCTTCAGCTGTACTATAACACGCTAGACTGATTATTTGCCAGCTTCTGGCAGTTGCTGGAGCTCCTTATGATACTTTGGAGGAGGTTATTGGAATCAGGGACTCTGACAATATAGGTTCTTTGAGAGATTTTGGTATAGATTACAGAGAAATTCCAGTATGTTGCTGCTCATATATATGTATATATATATATATATTTCAGTTGTCTTTAAGTTCAGATTCCTTTTTCTCTCACAAGTATTGATTTTCTGATTAATTGTCTTTCAGCTTGCTGAGGATGGAGGGCTTGACTGGGATGCCCTGAGGGTAGCTTTGAAACCTCAGACTAAATGTGCACTCATTCAGAGGTCATGTGGTTATTCATGGAGACGTAGCTTGAGTGTAGATGAAATAGGAAGGGCGATAAAGATAATCAAGGTAACTTTTGAAAAACCAGTTGTCTTACATTACTTGATAATTTGGTTAGTTTTTGGGGTCGGTTAAAGAAAAGAAAAGCTTATCAAACTTTATTTGGGCCTCAAATTTATCTCACTTTCTTTTATTGGCGATATTTCCTTCCTTTTATTTATACAAGGACTAATTATCCTAGTTATCTTACCATGTGCGTGCGTATACAGTTGCAGAATCCAAATTGCTTAGTCATGGTGGATAACTGTTATGGTGAATTTACTGAGAGAATTGAACCTCCAATGGTGGTATGTAGCACTTGGCTTCCCTTTCGTGATTTCTCTTTCATCATAGTGTATTGAGTATCAAAGTTCAGTGTGATGCTTTTTATTGGCTGGCAGGGTGCAGATCTAATTGCTGGAAGTTTTATAAAAAATCCTGGTGGGACGATTGCACCATGCGGTGGGTATGTTGCTGGAAGTAAAAACTGGGTTGCAGCAGCAGCTGCTCGTCTCTCTGCACCAGGTCTGGGAGTTGACTGTGGTTCAACTCCAGGTGATATTATGCGAATATTTTTTCAGGGTTTGTTCCTTGCTCCACAAATGGTTGGGGAAGCAATAAAGGTAAACCATCGAATTATATTTCATCTTCTTTTTTTCATTTCCTTCTCTTTTCCCCCCAGTTCAATTGTTATCTCTATCCTGTCATGACATTTTAAGCTATCAAACAGGGAAGCCTTCTGATTGCTGAAGTCATGGCAGGTCGAGGATACAAAGTGCAACCAGGTTGCCGGGTTCCTCGCCATGATGTAGTGCAGGTTTATTGAGTAAAATTACATCTCAAGTGTACCTAATCTTTTAATATGTTAATGGATGATAATTGATACTATAAATTGTCTTGGAGATACTAGTATCAGTTAGCTTCAGTTGCAGTTGATCTATATTAATATATGATACGATACTGCTTTGTCCTGCTTTCAGGCAGTACAACTTGGAAGCCGTGAGCGCCTGCTTGCCTTCTGTGAGGCTGTGCAGAGAAGTTCTCCTGTTAGTTCTTTTACAAAGCCCATAGCAGGTGCAACTCCTGGTTATGCATCTGAGGTATTGTTAAGCCGATTCCAATTTCCAATACAATTACCACACTGCAGCAGAAGAATTGTTGATGTTAATTTTTAGGGAATAATTATAAAAAATACCGTTGAGGTTCAGGCTAATAACAGCTGAGCCTAGCTATCTTTCATTATTACAAATACTCCCTTGATATATGTTTCTATTTTACGAATTGCACCCTCTAAAGGGGGCATATTTGTTACATTTTTGTAATTATGAAAGATCACCGGATTTTTTGTAATTAGGCCCAACCTCAGGGGTACCTTGTGTAATTATCCCTATATATATGTCTCTTTGGCCAGTTACATTATTTTGGTTCTTGTTAACGAGTTTTCATTTGATTCCTCGGAAACATCCAAATAATAGATTATCAGTGTGCTTTTATATCTTCCTTCTCATGTGATTTGTATCTTCATTCTTCTGAAATAATCGTGACTCAATGGAAAATTACCCGTGGCTTAGGTGATATTTGCTGATGGGACTTTCATTGACGGAAGTACAAGTGAACTTTCATGTGATGGACCTCTCAGAGAGCCATTTGCTGTTTATTGTCAGGTGTGCACTCCCATTTTCTCGTTCACTTGTTATGACTAAACTTATTTTCTGTTTGGAAAATGGCAAGCGGAGACATGCATATCCGTGAATCTTAAAAATTAGGAATTCTATGCATCAATTTAGTCTATCATGCTATATTGGCTCTGCTACATGTGATTATTTGTGAATTTTATGAACAGGGTGGCAGCCATTGGACTCAATGGGGACTAGTTCTAGGAGAGGTTCTAAAATTTCTATAGAGTATACTTCGTTTACAGCAAATATTGGTTTTTCTATTGGTGCATTCGTCCAACCTTAATCACCATTTCACATTTTTCACGACTATCCATCCAATCGCTGCATCTTGACTGAGTTGAAGGGAATTTGTCTTATGGACGCTCGCCAGGTGTCCGCAATCTGGCGTCCATTCTTGTGTCTTCCACGACCCAGTTGGTGAGGTTTTAATCGATATTGCATTTTACAGTACTATTTTAATTTAGAATCTGTGAATTTTGCCTTCAAAACAAGATGAGATATTTTGTCTGAGCTTTACTTTGGTTGATGTAAGTTGACTGATTAATATACTTCCGTACATAAACTTACCGTTAACTTTGTGAAAGTCTTAATTGCTCATTTATGATCTTGAGTGGCTTTATACTGAAGTTATTTGCTAAAATATTCACAAATGAGTAAAGGTCACCATCTGGTACATTCATTCTTTTCATGTAGTCATATTCGCTTTGATTGCCATCCAAGCATGTCCGCACTAATCTCCACTGCTATTTTTTTCGTAACAAGCACCTAAATGTGCGTGAGGAATCAACTATGTTCTAAATGTTAATTTTTGTGGTGCAGTGACCAGGTCTGAATTCATGCCGCCAATGTTTGTGGAAGTTGTCAGTGGACATTGAAAAACTTACAATGGTAAAGAATTTAGCAGAAAATCGACATGGGAACATAGCTTCTCCAGATTAGAGCTCATCATATATCAGTCTAGTTCAATTTTTGTTCTTAATATCCATTCTATACCGCCTCTAGTTTATACGCAACAATTGGGTCAGATGATTTATGATAATTTGTATGGTTTTTATTGCAAAAAATGAATATCATTGTTATTTGTTAATGTCAGTTTTTTTATTTTTGATTCTTGATTGTGTGTGCTGCACAGCTGCACTCAGTAGCACAAACACTGTTATCTCAGTTTTCAGTGCCCCTTTTAATCTTCATTTTGAAATAATTATTCAACTTTGAAATCCATGCAACAGATGCAAAGTTACGTCTATGCAGGCCCGTACTTGAGGGCATGCCCAACAAGCCGGTGCCTAGGGCCCCAAAAATTTAGGGGCCCATTTTTATTAATTACAAAAAGCCCCTAAGGTTCGGGCTAATTAAAAAAACCAAGAGATTTTTGGAAATTACAAAAAAATCCTTCTAAATACTTTCATAAAATTCCTATAAATAACAGTGTTGTAAAAAAATCGCCTAGGCGCTTGGCGCCTTTAGGCGATCCGATTTTCCCAAAATCGCAAAAAAAAAAGGGTTCGGCAAAAATCGCCTTAAAATCGGGAAAAAATCGGCCTAGGCGGTCTAGTCGGAAAAAATCGCCAAAAATTGGAAAAAATCGCCAAAATACAAAAAAAAAAAAAAAAAAAAAGAAAAACTTGGGTTTTCTAGGCGCCGATTTGGCCCTGATTTCTGCCAACCTTGATAAATAATGACAATTTTTAGGAATATTCTTCTTACAGTTCTTTAATATTTTTATTTTTTTTTCATTGTGTTAATACTCTACATTTTGCTTAGTTTTTTTAGCTTTTTTTTTAGTATTAGATTAACTTGGGGTGACATAGTAATTTGTGCAATTGAAATTTTGTCTTTATTGTTGTCAAATAAAAAAATTGGGAATTAGTATTACCATTGATTTTTTGATTTATATTAATATTTTAAGACAAAAAAATTGGCCTATAATAAAAATAATCGCAAACTTGTATTTCACAAGTGGTCCAACCCTGCGTCTATGGGGGCCTTTGTTGGTCAATTATTCGATCCATATTGGATTGTTTGCAGTTTGTACCCCATACATCATTTACCTGCTCTCTTTGCGGGCCACATTTTAGACCATTTCAGCAGCCCCTCAATCATAACATTTATCATAATTCATAATATCAGGCAATTAACAATGACATTTAGCTTGACAAATGTACGACACATTTCTTAGCAAGAGTTTTCATACGTATCCATGTGAAATATCAACTTGAATAGTAAAAGATCTTTCTTTTAAAAGAAAAAAAAAAGTTCGAAAAATATCTTATCTATGTGATTGGGTTCACATAGGATTTTTTTTTTTTAAACATCTATTTTAAAAAATATTAATGCAAATAAACAAATTTAAGAAAAATATAAAAACAAAAACATAATATAAATTAGGGACATTTACAAAATCACCCCTGAAATATTAAATGAAATAGAAAATCTCAATTGTTTGGAAATTACAAAAAAAAACCTTGGCTTGATATTTTTTTCTCTCTTTAAAATAGGAAAATAAATTCCCAAAAAAAAAATCCAAACGAAGCTAGACAAGAAATAAATAAATTGAAGAAAAAAGAAAAAGAAAAACATAATATAATAATAGTGATTTCAGGCTTCAGCTATCGTTTATGGAGATCCGAGGCCATGTTGTACCAATCACGTAAGCACGTGTAAACCAAAATTTATAATTATAGCAAGACTTTTTCAATCCAATAGACTCACGTTCCCAATCTATGGCTACACCTTGAGATTTCACTTTACATTTATACAATGCATATATAATACATATTGAGGTAGGGGGCCCGTGGGGGTATTTATTTCTGGTTTTTGGCTTTTCACCTAACACTCAAAACCTTGCTACCATTGCCTACCAACGAGTCCAACAAATATAAATATCACTATACCCATTCCTTTATTTATTACAAACAATTAAATTTTATATATATTATATATATTCAAGTCAAGACTCAACAATCTCTTTGTTCATTCGTCAAGGCAAAAAGCCCTCAACATTTCTTCACAATCTCCTCCATTAACAAGGTTCTGCATCTCTGTAAGTGTGAGCTCGTTTTCTTCTCATCTTCTTCTTCTTTTAATGATCAATTTGATTGTCAAATCAGAGTGTGTTGTTTGGGTGCATTTTATGCAATAAATATGTGTTGTTGACTTGTTAATTCGTCATTTAAATCACTGTGACGTGGAAAGCTCCATTAATCCTGTGTTAGCTTTTAGCTCCAAATTTGGTATAAGATTTGGTGTTTGGTTGGAGAGCCAAAAATAACAAATTTGATCTTCCGGCGCCAAGTTTAGTGTTTATTTGAAGATGGCCTAAAATAACTAATTATTTATAACTAGAAATTACTCATTAGGGGCAAATAAAAATGATTCAAATGGATCCAACAATCTAAAGCTACTCATATCTAAGTAAATTTACTATGGACTCCCCTTTTTTGCATCATCTGTTGAGCATATTACTAGAATAGTAGCTGTTTTTAGGGCTGAAAAACGAACCAAGCTACTCGATACTTGATTCGAGATCGATTGTTAAAAGCTCGTTTGAGCTCGATTCGTTAAGATAACGAACCAAGCTTGAACACATTTTCTCGTTCGATGAGATGTAAAGCTTGGCTCGAGCTCAACTCGATTAGTAAAAAAAGAATAAAATATGTGTAAAAATATCAAGCGACTCGAGCTCGATCCGTGTTCGGCTCAACAAGCTCAATTAAAATTCAAACAAGCTTGAGCAATACTATGTTCGGCTCGACTCCACTCGTTTACACCCCTAGCTGTTTTCTCTTTCTCAAGAGAAGAAGAAGATTTTAGGATAACATTCACCTTAAGTGATGCTGTGTATATAGAAGCCTTAATATGTACAATAAAACCCGACCGATGATTTTATTGATTGAATCTCAGTTCAGTTTTTCAGTTTTGTTATGTCAACAACGGATGTGTCAATTTTGTAAATCCTCTTTATGATACTATTTATAGTGTTTATGTTCATCTAGTCCTTTAGAGGAAATGATACTAACCAAAAAAGCAGGAGTAAGAGTCGTATATTTCCATTATCTTGCAACCTTGTTGTTAGGTCATGAGATTATTAACATCATTATTGCAATCAAGATCAGACATACACTTGTTGGTCCTAATAGTTATCTCTCTGTTATCTAGTCAGATTATACCTCAACCATGGATCGTGGGCAGTTTACGCTGATGGGATCAACTGTATGTGTCATGCTCTGTTTGCACTTCTCAATACAGCTAGTTTCCCAACATTACCTATCTTGGAAGAAGCCGAAGGAGCAAAAGGCGATAATTATTATCGTCCTAATGGCTCCCTTATATGCCATTGACTCGTATGTCGGTTTGATAGACATACGAGGGAGCACAACATTTTTCACTTTCTTGGAATCTGTAAAAGAATGTTACGAGGCTCTGGTGAGTTTTTTCTTGACAATTGAGATATCAATTGTTGTCTTTCGAGTTATAAGGTTATTCAGGTAATTAACTTTGTTGTTTAATGGTAGGTGATGGCGAAGTTTTTGGGTTTGATGTATACTTACTTGAACATTTCCATTAGCAAAAACATAGTGCCTGATGAAATTAAAGGAAGAGAAATTCATCACTCGTTTCCGATGACTCTTTTCCAGGTAAGCTCTTCGTTCTTTTTTGTTTTTGTTTAGTTACCACTAGTCATAATAGATTAGGAAGTATGTCCTAAGCACTGAGGATTTTAATGTTGTTCTTGAAATCTTGATTGTAATGTGGATAATAAAGAAAAAATGCTCCATTTGTCCCCCTCTCCAGAAAACATTAAATTGCTAATGCAGCAAACAAGGGATGAGTGTAATAGTTAATGCAACAAATTTTAGGAATGTTAATATTGCATTAATCAATATTGCTTGCAAAACTCATGTAGATGAGTGTTTTGCAAATAAACTGCATTTAGACTTAGAAGGTAGTGATTTATTGTAACAACTAACAAAAGCAAAAAGTAGTTTAGAATCAAAAATTGCTAGTGTTTGCAAATAGAAATAAAAAACTAAATGTTGAATAAGTTTTTGGGAGTGTTTGGTGGATAAGTTATAAAAATGCTTTGTTTGTGTGACTAAAGTCAAACAAAAGTTGAAATTTAAAACCACTAAAAACTATTTCTTCTCAAGGCACCTCTCCCCCAGAAGCGGAATCAGAAATTTAGATTCTATTTAACAAAGTTTCATTTGAAAATACTAAAATCTACAAAAATAATTCCAGCCAAAAGCTAAAATCACTTTTTATTAAGTATTTGCAAACACTCCCATAATCTTCTTGAGATTGCTGATTGTCAGTCATTGTGATATTTTGAAATGAAATTATCCTTTGAATTTATATTACATGCGTAAATCATTGTTTCTGTTTTCCCTAATTAACATCTTGTGGATGATAATAATGTTTCTAAATGTATGTCTATTTAAATGCAGCCTCACACTGTCCGTTTGGACCACAAAAATTTGAAACTTCTCAAGGACTGGACGTGGCAATTTGTTGTGATTCGTCCTGTTTGTTCCGTGTTGATGATAGCATTTCAACTTCTCGACATTTATCCGAGCTGGCTTAGCTGGACATTCACCATCATCTTGAACGTTTCGGTTTCGCTGGCATTGTACTCTCTCGTGATCTTCTACCATGTTTTCGCAAAGGAGTTAGCACCACACAAACCTCTGGCCAAGTTCTTATGTGTCAAAGGCATCGTCTTCTTCTGTTTCTGGCAGGTATATTTCTCATATGTTATCTGAAACACTTAATTTGTTCGGTTTCATAGGATACCAAGATTGTGATAGTCATACTTATGTGGATTAAGGCTATAAGCATATTCAAACTGTGGTGAAATATATGATGCACTTCAATGATATAAATTTGGGATAATTACAAAAAATTCCCTAAGGTTTGGGCTAATTACAAAAAAAACCCAGAGATAATTGAAAATTGCAAAAAAAAACCTTGAGGTCTGATTCTGTCTTACATTTTTCCCTTCACGAGCAAAACACATTTCAAAACCCCCCTAACATTAACCCCCTTAAATTTAAGAAAAAATCAAACTTGAGGGTTTTTTTAGTAATTTTGAAACATGTGTGGGTTTTTCTGTAATTAGCCCAAACCTCAGGGGTCCTTTTGTAATTATCCCTATAAATTCTGACAATAGAAAATTGCTTTGGAATTAGTCTTTATTCCTTCTTTGCTAGTTCTACTTTTAAGTTCCTTGTTTAGCAATAAGGGAGTGTTTTACATACACTAAAAAAAGTGATTCTCAGCTTTTTATCTAAAAAATGATCACCTGTTATATCTTCTTCATCCACTTTTTGCAGGGATTTGTGCTTGATATTCTTGTAGCAATGGGATTAATAAAATCGAACCATTTCTGGCTCGACGTGGAGCATCTTGAGGAAGCTCTTCAAAACGTCTTAGTTATCGTGGAGATGGTTTTCTTCTCTCTCTTAATGCAATATGCTTACACAGCTGAGCCTTATCGCACAGGATCAGTTTCGGACAAGAGTGACAAGAAGAAAGAATGACTTGAAAAAAACTCAGGATAGCAATGTTGTTGATTTTCAGATTTTGCAATAATAATATCAGTGGCAAATTTTTTGGCTGATTATATTACACGAACTCGAACTCTATTTTATAATGCTGAATGTAGCTTCTTCTTTTTTTCTTGGTAATAATTTATAGGGATAATTACAAAAAAATCCTTGAGGTTCGGGTTAGTTACAAAAACCTCCAGTGGTTTTTTAAAATTACAAATAAAAAAAATTGAGGTTTGATTCAGTCTTACATGTTCCCTCTTCGGTCTTCATAAGGAAAAAAAAGTTCAAAACCTCCCGATATTTATAGAAATATTACAATTACCGCATAAATTTTAGATATAATCAAATCTGAGAGGGTTTTTTTTTGTAATTTTGAAACATCTCTGGTTGTTTTGGTAATTAGTTCGAACCTCAGTTTTTTTTTTTTAATTATCCCTATTTTAGACAGGGAACAAGCAATTTCTATTGTGCCTTTGAACAAGGATAATTATATAATGTTTTACGTATGGAACATGAAGTTTCAAATGAAAATATCTTTTTCAACGACCTTGTCAATTTTCATTTTGTTAGAAAAACTTTGCAATTACAAATGAAGTGAAGATGAGGGGAGATAAAGACAGAATTAAATTTTCTTGGCCATTATGCCCTCCTATTTAAGATGAAAATATTACCGATTGCTGTCATAAAAATATTAATTTAAGGGTGCAATGTGCTAGATGAACTTATTTCAAGGGTGTAAACTGCCAATTATTAGTTTTTTTTAGAGAAGATGAAAAAACAAAAGAACTGGAGAAAAAAAAAAGGCACTTTTATTGTTGGGAGTATGTTCAAAACGGCCTTATTTCAAGTTTGAGTTACAACTATGGCCATCTTTATTAAAAGGATTCAAATATGCACTGAAGTTCCCATTATACCCTTTATAACAAATAAGGAAATAAATTATTAAATTCGTTCCAGATTTCACAGAATAAGAATACTTTCAAGTTCTGTAACATGTTTCATTCGTGGCATTGTTACACCTACTTAGATCCAGTCTCCATACGGAGGTTTTAAAAAGATCATGTCAGGTTTCCAGCCGATAAACTTAACAGGTCACATAATTAAAAAATGTTCGATTCTATGTTATCAGTTCCAAACTAAGGTTTACAGGTGAAAATGGAAATAGTCCATTACGACCATATCAGGCCCAACATGCTTCCGTAAAATTAATAAATCCCTTAAAATTCATACCTCTTTTGACCGAAACAGCACCGGGTTAAATGGTTCGCAACGCCACCAGTCGGAAAATTACTGTCCCCAGATCGTTTGACAAACAGCTCCTCACTGTTCAACCTCACCATCGGGGAAGATGATCTGCAAGTTATCCGACTCCTTCAGAAATCTTTCAAGACGCCTTGGTTCGTTTCCTACTCCAAGGCGTAAAAGTAATTCTTCAAATGGGATTGATCAATAGTACATTATGAACACATGTTGAACAAATAGCTTTATTTTATTAAAAACTTAAAGGAAAACTTATTACATCGCAGAATCTCCTTTTGGGAGGAGAAAACTTGTTTAGCCTCTCATAAAGGCTATCACACTCTTGTACATAAAATTAAAAACTAAACTTTAAAACTGAAAACACTCAAAAATTCTAAACACTCAATATTACGAAGAAATTTTATTGTAGAAGACTTAGGAGAATTTTCGATGTCATCACCTCCTTCAAAAACTGGTTTAAATAGATGTAAGTCCTGATTTCAATTTCGGACTTCAACCCTTGTTGAAATGTAAGACGCCATCGCTTACATCATACTCTTGAATTATTGCTTGCTTCCACTTGGCAATTAGTTGGCCTTTCCTTTCTTCACATGGGATCGCCCCTTTGTCTGTATCCAAAGTTCTTTATGCAAACTTCCAAATCCTGCCGACTCGCCCTTTGTCTTGTAATACTTTGGACGACATCTTTCATGGACCCACTTTTCGTCTTTTTTCTAAGTGGGTTGTTACCTGCCCTGAGTCACATGTCTCTCCACTAGCTTTGTTGGGAATCTACTTTTTTGGTGGTCCCCAAACTTTGATACTTCGTGACTTTTCTTCTCCGTCGTCGGTCTTCTCCGATCGACTTTTGGCCGGAATCCTTTGCCAAATTCCGGTTCCTTCTCGGTTTTGACATTCTAATGACACTCAGTTCCCAATGGCCGATATGAGCCATGTTACAATATTTCCTATGAGTTCTTTACTCCCCGTGACTTATTTTCCCATAGAAGATTTCTTTTCTTTTCAAATGCATCTTCTGCGAACCTTGTAGTTTTTCTTGTCATGGTATTCAACAGAATGACACGTTCACCGAATCGTAGAACTTGAACGGAACCTTGACTTTGTCCATCTCTCGTGAGACAGCCCCACAATCCCCATGCCCTTCTTATAGTGATCGATCTTGATGAAGGTCATGCCCAATTGTACTTTTTCCGAACTTGCCTTCCTGATATTTCCGGGCTCTTTCATCCGGTCTTGGCTTCTAATGTAATGGAAGGCTTCATGTCCACCTTTTCCGACGACTCTGTCTTGCCGCACTTATGAAATACTGACTCCAATGTATTCCCCTCATCTTAGGTTGTCATTGTTGGACCCGGACTCAAAAAATGCGACTTCCCGGATCCACTTGCACTTTGTGATCTCCGGAATCCTGGTGAAGTAGTATAGATCGAGGCCAAAACCCCAAACTCGTACTCACCTCTTTACTTCTTGAGGGGAATTTGGTAACATCCAAACCCTTGATATTTTCGAAACATCAATCTTTGTTTTTTCCGGAGATATCCCATGCTCGTAATTAGTTTCTCCCACTTTGCCTGGTATTCCCGCCAAGAAAAAACTTTAATCTCGTTAGTATCAACCTTAGAAGTGCCCATCATAAGCAAAGATTGATCTCTTCGCCCTTTACCCCGGACGTGTTGGGTTGATGTGATAACTCGGGATTTGACTCAGGAGTATCGCTTTTCCTTGGGCCAACATTTCGCCACTTAGGACTTGTGCTTTGAGAGTCGGAATCCTCTCACGGGTTGGGGAGCCTGCGCTCTAAACGCTCCGTTTGCTTATTAGCGGCCGGAGGAGTGGCCTTGAAATGCCATTCTCAATCGAGAGTGAGACCGGACACATGCTCGTATACGATCGGTTACTTTGTCCCGATCATTCCTTTGTAATTTCCCTACCAAATCGGCATTGATGACCAGGGTATCAAATTCTCGAGTAGCATTTCACCGCTCTCCAAGATGTCTTGATGCGGTGAGGATGGAATCGAACCTTCAATTCCTCCATCTCTTGTTAGAAAATCTGCAAGAATATTTTCATGAGATTTTATAATGACAATATCATAATCATAATATTGGCATTCACCGCCATCTAAGTATTCTAGCTTTTTCTCGGTTTTGATTCAATTTTGTTTTTCGAAAAGCTTTAACACTTGAATTATCAATTTTTAAGATAAACTTTTAGCCAAGAAAAATAAAGGCCATTTTTTAAAAGTCTTTCGATCGCAAAGAATTCTTTCTCGTTGATATGCCACCGAAGTCGATTCACTGGGTGTGAATAAACCACTCGCAAAGATTCTGCGGGCACTTCTCCATTTGGTGTAGCTTTTGTAAGTACCGTTGCCCACCAATAATCACCGACATCCGTATAAAGAACCAATTCATTTTCATCATGTGGAATTGCAAGTTTCGGAAGATTTTTGCAAACTTCCTTAAGTTGCTTGATTCCTTCTTGATGTTCATTCTCCCATTTGAATCTCGCATCCTTTTTAAGCAATGGGCTAAACACCTTCCTGTAATGTGCTAGATTGTTTATGAACATTCCAAAGAAAAATTGACAACTCCAAGAAAACTCAAGTTGCTTCTTGTCTTTCAATGTATCCGAAATCCCGTATCTTTTCTACAATATGACTTTGTAGGATTATTCCGCATTCGTCGATCTCAATTCCTAGGAATTCAATCTGCCTTGTTGCAATCATGTTTCTTTTTCTCAAAGCACTAATCCTTCCTTGTGACAAACATCCGAGAATATTTCCAAATGCTTGAGATGCTCCTTCATGTTCTTTGAGGCGATAAGAATATCATCGATGTACACGAACATGAAATCGAAATATAATCTTTGAATAGATTATCCATCTTTCTTTGATATATCCGGGGTGCATTAGCCAATCTCATACGCATCACATTCCGGATATAGTGTCCTTGTGGTGTAGAGAAAGTTGTGAACTTCTTGCTTTCTTCATCCATCTTAATCTGGTAAAATCCGGACTTGCAATCGAACTTTGAGAATATCTTGGCACCTTTGATACAGCTTAACCGGATGTTCTCTCGCTTGGAATATAATATCCGTTTAACTCCAAAATGTTATTAGTCCTTTTGTAATTAATAGCAAGTCTTGCTTTCCTCTTTTGATTTCTCCATGGTTTTTCGACTAAGAATCTTGGATCATTGTATGGAGAAACTCCTGGTGAAATTAACTTAAGGTCAAGATGTTCCGTAAGTATCTTTTGCATATCCTCACGATCTTCCCGGTTCATAAGGATTGGTTTGAATCTTACGAACTCGTCTCCTTTCCAGGTTTAACCTTTAAGGAAGCTTTAAGTTCGTTCTTATCCCACCAAGCCAAAGGATCTTCATTGTAATTCCTTTGATCTTCTTCTCTTGATATCCTCGAGTGATATTTGTTCCTCTATGGTTACATCACTCGTGGATTCTCCATTAGACTCATCCATAATTCTCGCAACGGCTTCGGAGCGACTCGTTCTTCTCCTTGTACTCAATGAATACAAGTTATTATCCCATATCTTCGATCCTTCGGATGGAACCAAATTGTCTATAAGATAATAAAGCTTCACCAAATTTCCTTCGATCCGCCATTTTTGGATTGCGAAGTTTGGCTTCATCACCACGCTTGCTGCGAAAATTAATAGGCATTTTTCTCGTAAAATGCTTCCCATGATCTTTGGACAATAATCTTATGATCACATAAGGTTGTGAAAATAAGTCTTATCGCTCGTTCTCTTGTGTGAATCGCTTGAATGTTTGTAGGAAATTATTTCCTAGCAAAATATCTCGCACTTTATCATGGAAATAGATTGGTGGCGTCTTTACTTTGTCCCATGGGGTACGCCGCGCGCTCCGATCATTATTTTTGCTTGTTTAATTCCCTGTTAAGGATAAGAATCCTTTTAGAAAAATCTCTTCCCGCAATAGGTGGTAAATCTTCTCCAATTTCTTTAGGAAAAACATCCGGCTGCGGTACATATTCGCACTGAATCAATAGCGGCGAAATACTCGGCCTTGATTCATATAACATTCCAATAGAAATGTATATGGAGAATGGACTAGTGGTCATCGATTACAGTATCTTTTATTAGCCAGCCACTGAACTCCATTCCGTCTTGTAATCTTTCCCAAGGTTTATGCTCCTCAAGAAATTTAATTCCCAAATTAATTGTTAGGATCTTTCCCCGCAACTCCCGTGATAGTAAGCTCAATTTCTCCTATCTTCAGGCTTCCTTGATACCTTCCAACGATTGGTTGTTGGAGATAATATAGAACATCACAAGGAAAAATGTTATCCTTTTGAGTGATGTCGAATATTACTTCAACCTCTCGCCATCCTTCGGACATTTCGGCTCTGTGTTGTTTTAAAAACATCGGGGATGCGTTGAACTGCATTTTTGGTCTCCTTTCTTCCCAACTTTGCTACTCACCATTCATTCTCTTTTTGGAAAGACATCTTTCTGGCTCAACTCGAGACTCCGACTTTTGTTGAAGACTGGTTGATCTTGAATTATCATATCAATCTCCTTAATAGTTGGAGATTCAATGATTTCTCGTAACACCACCCTGGCAAAGTCCTCAAAGATTCTTGGGACTTCAATAAATTCCTTTCTCAAGAATACTTGGAATGATAGGTATTCGAGAGAGCATAGGAAATCTTGTATGTGATCGAGTAAGGCATGTTTCCTTCTTTCATCAAATCGACTCTTTTGAAATCTTGATGAAGGGTTAGGGTATCATCTTGAAGTCTCGATCTCCCAAATTGTATGCAATTCTAGGATAGACGTTAAATGCCAATTTCCCCGCATACAAATTTCAGAATCGCTCCAAGGCATGAATCCTTGAGATGCGAGATTCGCTTGTCAAAGATAGCAAGATTGAGAGGCGAATCTATTCCTTCTTTGAATGTTGCTTTAATAATTACTCTTATGGCTCGATATGAATCCATGAGAGTGTATTTGCAACTTCTCTTTTAACTTTGCTTTTGATCTCTTGTATTTCTCTAATAGGGACCAACTACATCTCGATCGGGTTCTGGTAAAACTCCATCGAATAGCAAATTCTCCGGTTGTTACCACCCGTGGATAATTTGGTGTTTTATGTTACGAAACCCAATTTTATCCAATGTTTTTTCCATAGCTCCGATCGTAAATCCATCATAGACTTGAAGCTTTGGATCTTCCTTCATGATTCTCATAAGAGTCTTATGAGAAATCAAGCGTAGTGTGAGAGAGGAATCGACATATCCTCTCTCGACATTATGAAGAATTTCTTCTTCACTCCGATCTCGAGTGAGTCACTTCCATCGTCGAGAATAGATTTCTTCTTCATAGATGTTTTCATCCGAGGGAATATCCTCAAATTGATACACTGTATAAGATCTTTATAATAGATGACAAACCTTCTTCGATTTTTGGTGTAGCCTCGAACCGTCGACTCCTTTTAAGGTTTTCTCGACAATCGGTCGAGATATGTCCTCTTGCTCCGCATGTCCGGCAAATTACGATCTTTGAAACTTTCATTTGCTCTTCCGTGAGCACGCCCGAAAATTCTTCTTCCCGGATTTACAGTACTTGCTTGATTAGAACCCGATGATGAGGCTCTACTCCTGCTTGGTCTTTGGTCTTTGTCCCGTTTTGTAACTTCGGGCTTTTTGTTTTGACTTCTAGGTCTCCATGAAGACCTACTTTCGCTACTTCCTCGGCGGTATGGATGGCTTCGCTCCTTCTTCCTTTTTTGCCGCCTTGGTTGACCTCCCACCACCGTTGGGATATCATTATCTATACAACATAGAGAACATCGCTTTGTTAATTCCTCTTAATCTTTTGTAATTCTTGTGTAGAGTCGCTTGGTAACACCATTCGATAACTTGGCCTTTAGGAAAGACATTTTTTTTGGCCACGCTTTCTACTTCACTCCACCAGTATTCCCGATAAGCATTTCTCTTGAGGGACTCGGAATTTTGGCAAAGAATAGTTGTGCGAAACTTCTTTTTCCTCAATCTTGGATTTCCACCGTATTCGGTGAACAACTTGATATATTCGTCAATATGACAAATATCCAAGAACTCAAGGCTATAGAGTGCTTGTTTATATTTCTTTCTTTTTTTCATCCTCTAATCCCTCGAAATAACCCGTCTTTGAATTGGATTTTGAATAGTTTTGCCATACCATCGACAATTCCTTTAAGTGATTCCCCTAATGTGACCGAACTTTTCGATCGCATCGGTCATATCCCAGGCAATCTTCACCGATCCTTCAAGACTCATTTCAAGGAGTAAAATGAATGAATCTTTTGTAAGATCGAGGGTTCTCTTTGAAATTCTCATAGTTGAAGCCCATTCATCAATGAGAACTTCTTCTTTTTAAAATCGGGATGTCCAGTTTAACATCAACCCATACGGATGTATTGGGTCGAGTGCGATCTTCCATAAGGCGTCGATAAACATTCGGCCTTCCTTAGGTTGTCCTGTTCTCGCAAGAGGTTTCGACCTCCTGTCCCCGAAAGTGGATCACTTCTTGTCGTGAAATCCCGGCGTGTGGCATCTTCTTGTCCCGAGTTCCATGATGCGAACCTCGTACTTTATTCGACGTTAGGATTAATCGGTGGCGGTGGTGGTGGAATTGGTCTACCTTGTGGGTCATAGGTAACCAAAGTCGATTTCTCACTGCGTTCATCTTTAAATCTACAATACCTAATCCCGAAGGATTCTCCAGTCATGTAGATCTTTAAGATTCATCTTTTCAATATCCATCTTTTTTTAATTTTTGATGGATTTTCCTTTGATTAGAGCAATGAGCTTCTCCTCATCCGTCATTTTTCGTATGACTTGGTTGGTTTCCCATTTTGGTGTAAATAGGTATCTTGTCCCAAAATCAATATGTTTCCTTCCTCCGGATGAACTTGGCATGTCCTCCAGGTTCTTGACTCGTTTCTGAATATCATGAAGGAGTTCAAGAGTTTCCTTCTGATATTTCACCATCGTCTCCATCTGGTTCTGGATCTGATGAACTTGTCACTATAGGAAATCCCACATTTTATGACGAATTTCTTTACCACGCATAATTTTTTGTCATAATTTGTTAACTAATAGTGACGAATTTTATTTTTGTCAATGAAAATTACTTTTTGATGACAACATTTATGTGTGTCACTATTGATCTTATATTTCGTCACTATTGTTCTTATTCCATGACGATTAACCGAAATCCGTCATAGTAATTTTAGACTACGTTTGCAAAGAAAAATTTAGGAGAGAAATCTTTCAATGACAAATAGATTATAATCCGTGACGCCATTTGGTGTCATAAAATATTTTCTTTCATGACAATATCATATTTTGTCATTTATTTCTTCAAAAAGTAGTGACGCCATTATTTCATCACGAAAAATATATTTAGTGACAATGAATGTGCATTTGTCACCATTTTATATTGTGGCAAAATATTTTGTCAAATATTTGTCATAATTTGTCAATTAACAAAGGATGAAAATATTTTCTTTCATGACAATATCACATTTTGTCATTTATTTCTTCAAACGAATAGTGACGCCATTATTTCGTCACGGAAAACACATATTTAGTGACAATGAATGTGCATTTGTCGCCATTTTATATTGTGGAAAATATTTTTGTCATAATTTGTTGATTAACAAAGGATGAAAATATTTTCCTTCATGACAATATCACATTTTGTCATTTATTTCTTCAAACGAATAGTGACGGCATTATTTCATCACTTTAAACACATATTTAGTGACAATGAATGTGCAATTGTCGCCATTTTATATTGTGGCAAAATATTTTGTCAAATATTTGTCATAATTTGTTGATTAACAAGGATGAAAATATTTTTCTGTCATGACAATATCATGTTTTGTCATTTATTTCTTCAAAAATAATGACGCCATTATTTCGTCATGAAAACACATATTTTGTGACAATAAATGTGCATTGTCACCATTTTATATTGTGGAAAAATATTTTTTACTTTATATTTGGAGATTGCTTTAATTTCCTCTCCTTTTTACTTTTATTATCAACTGTTCTAAAAGTCTTAGACGCTAGTCGAAAGACAGAGGGCCTAGCTCTCTGAAATGACGAGCCTCGGCGGGTTAGCGAGGCTTAATCGAAAGAAAAACATAGGCGGAGCCTAGCGCCAGCGAGGACTAGTCAAAGCAGGCGAATTTTTGGAACAGTGGTTATTATTTTTCTCACCCTTTTTACTTGGTTATTCGTTATCTAACGAGTGAAGGTTCTACCTAAACACCTACCTGTGCACTCAGATCCCCCAATGATTAGAACGAAAGACACATGACATATAAATGGAATATGATTTTTCGGCACATATATTTTTTTTACACTCTTATTCAATTATTAAACTATTCAGAATCATGTTTGTTTAGTGACTATTGACCTAGATCAACTCGCACATCCAGCTTTAAATACCTAATTTCACCAAACATTGTTTTTTATAAAGGGGCGAGCTTGTTATTTTAAAAAGCTTGTTATTACCCATAATTCTTTAATACGCGTAATTCGCGTAATTATGACTCTTTCTTATGCCTGAATAATTTTTGTTTGGGATTTTTTGTTTCTCCAAATTTATTTATTTTATTTAGATAGTAAATAAACCAATGTTTATTTATAAGTTTGGTTACTAATAATTACCGACACGTAGTCAAATATGTTTAATGTAATTTTGCTTTGTTTTTGTAATAAAATATTACATGACCAGAAGATATATATTTTTTCATTCTTGAGAAAGCATGATAATTTATCATTCCCAAATTAACACGATAGCAAAGTAACAGAATAACTCCATTCCACGAATCTCAGCAGCTATCTATTGAACCAGGCAGATTATATTTTGTTGAATGCGACAATATCGACACTCTGGACATATTCATTTATTGGTTCAGCTGTAAGATAATCCTCAATAAGGGTATCAACTGAGCACAAGTCATCCACAATGGTGATCATAATCTGCAGCTTCTTGATACCATATCCAACAGGGACAAGTTTAGATGCTCCCCAAAGGAGACCTTCCACCTGCACACTTCTAACTGCTTCCTCAAGCTTTTTCTCTTGCCAAATTAACCTAGATATTTATATAATTCATCAAATGCACTCATTTCGCAATGACCGGGAAACAAATACAAATTGAAAAGATAAGAGGTCAGAAAGTCTTAAGTTGATAACTCATCACAACTGAAACAATCAGAAGCAAGTCCTAACTAGAAAAACCAAAACTATCCAACTAAGCAAGTACAAGGTACAAGATAGAAAACAAGCCACAAAAATCATTAACAATGCAAAATAGTTATATTTATGGCACCACCAAATATGTAAATCATACCAAAAATCATAGACTAGAAGGTGAGCACAGACAATTCATTAGATAGCAGAGTTGCACCGATGGAATACTTGATAATTCTCATGTAAATACCTTGTCATCCTGCTTCCCGGCGATGCTGAGATCATTGGAGTACATCTCAGCAGAAAAGCACTGTGGGGTGTCTAAGTGTTCAGACAAACTCCCAAGCCTTGTATCTATGATGAACCATGCAGGAAAACTTACCTGAACAAACATAACACGTCAAAGGGTGCAGAGGAGAATTTCAGACATAGCAAACACAAGATAGTGATACATACCATCTCAAACAATTCTTCTTTCTTCTTCTCAAATGAAACCTAATGACACAAAGCAGATGAACATCAGAAAGCATAGAAAGCAGTCAAGCAAAGGAACTACAAAAAAGGGCCAATCAAAAATAGATTATACAGAATTATGCCATATAATAAGCAGACTACCCCATGCAGTCCTCCTGAGAAAAACTGCAATGCAGAAAATTATAAGTCCATCACTAACCTCTCCGTAGTTTTCAATAACCACACCTCTTGTAATTTCCCATAACTACACTGTACCAGCAGTGTCCTTGAAATCTTTTTGCATCCAGGGTATAGTTCTTTTTTAGCATCCATCATCAGTCTCTCGAGATATTCTGGAACACCACTAGTATTTGTATTATTGCCATCATCCGTTGTCACTTCATAGTATTGCTCTCCAAGGTCATATAATATGTCATTTATAAGTTGTTTGAATTCAACAGGTGTCAATAATCTCTTAATCCCTTTCAAGATAACTCACTAGAAAACAATATGACAATAATCAAGAACCAAAAAGGAAAAAGTGATTTACTTGGGAATTTTAACACCTCATAGTACCACTCAAATGATTTACTTGGAAATTTTAACACCTCACAGTACCACACATAATTAGGCTAAATATTATCACACACTTGGTTTGCACACGAGTGGCAACAGATGGGATTCATATTGCATCTAATTTATACTTCAACAAAATTAAACATAATTCATGGGATATCATAAAACTTGTATCATGGACATTTAACAAAATCAAGCATCAGCTATACACAAATATTAAACTAATTACTCTGATATCATATTACAGTGTAGAAAGTGAGAGTTTTCATATTTTATTGAATAACAAGGTTACATCAGTTTATATACATGAATTATCAAGTAACACCGTATAACTATCTGTAACTAATATGACAGATAGTATAAATTTTTTTAACACTTTATACAACTAATTGAGATTTTGTTCGGCTAATTAAGAAGCTAATCAATAATTAGGTTAAAATGAAAACCAAAACAAGTTTTACCTCTGAAAAATGCCTGAACAGTGCAACAATGAGGCAAATTGTGGTGGTCGTCGACAAATTGAACAGGAAGGTTGTCGTCTTCTTGTATTAGGAGATTGAAAGATTTCACGGGAATGCAATATTCTTCTTTTATTAGGAGATTGAAAGATTTCACCGGAAGGTTGAGCAAGAAGGCCGAACGGGAAAGGGTAGGGGATTTTTCAGTCTTCAGAATCAGAGAAGACGAATAGGGTTTTTACAATAGTTTCATTCTATAATTCTTTTTCTTTTTGCAAAATGAAAAAACAAAATTGAAGAATTTAAAGTAGAGATGGCCAAATGGAATCGAAATCAAGTTCCAAATGAACCTAACCTTGGTCAAAGGTTCGAACCGCTTACGATCAACGATTCTTCAAAAATCGGAACTTAATCCGAAGCAGGTGCCGGTCAGGTGTGTTTCGGTTCCTTGGTCTCAAAAACCGTAGAACCCGCGGTTTTAACTGTAGGTTAGAACCGTATGTGGAACCATGGTAGAACCGAGAATTAAAACCGCCGGTTTCAAGGTTAAAACTAACGACTTTTATGTTTTTTGGTTAAAATATGCTAAAAGAAATATTAAATGTTTATTGTAATGTTTTATATTCGTAATTACACGAGACACGTTTTAAACTAAATGTTGTAACCGAACTACGTGAACTTTGATTCATCTATACTCTAATATTATATATAAACTGTTTATTATTATTATTATAATATTAAATACAAAACTTAATTGAATATCAAGTCCAAGTCTTTTTTTTCCTTTTTCTTTTCTTTTGTAACTGAAATTAATAAACCATTTTTAAGAAATAAAAAAATTATCTAAAGATAAATAAACAGTTCCGATTTTAACCGAAATCGAAACCATGGAGGAATCGGGTTCCAAACCGCAATCAAAACTGTCGGTTCCAGTTTGAGAACCGGAACCATGAGACAACTATTTTGGTTACAAAATGAAGAACCGAATTTCGATTTTAGAACTGAACCGGCAAGCTTAGGAGAAGTGGCAACCCCTAATTTAAAGAGCCTTCCACCTTTACGCCCTAAATTTGTCATCCATATTTTCCATTTTTTGGTTTTTGCAAAATAAAATAAAAAAAATTTAAGAATTTAAAAATGGAAGAGATCGATTTTCCATAGCTAATTTATTAGTAGTTCTTTTTTTATTTGTCTTTTCATTATAATAAATTGTATTGAATAATTTCTTTTGTGATTTATTTTAAAAAGATCAAAATGTTAAAGTTGGATTCTGATATTTTTTTATTACATGTCTTATTTTACAAATTCTATCAGTGAAATTAAATTTATAACATTGATTTTGTTATTTTCAATTTTTTGTACCTAAACACAACCCCACGTTTTTTGTGCTCAAGACCCCTCGAAACATATGACCGACTCTGGTAACATATCAAAATTATAATATGTGTACTAAATATTTTTACATATATGATATATTGAGGTATCAATTTGGGTTTAGTCCGGGTTCGCGAGTGTGAATCAGCTAATCTGAACCCGACCTGTTTAATTATTAATGTTAGAATTTTGAACATGAACTCGACATATTTATTTCATAGGCAACCCAAACCCGACTCGTTTAATCGAGTTCGGCCTGGACCCATGAAGCATGGATCTATAATCCTTATTTATAAAAGTTTTATTTTTATTGTTTATCCCTTTGTTACATAAATTACGTCTACTGTACAATTAAAAGATTTTGTGAGGTTTCTGCTTTAATTAATCGAGATTGATCTTTATCATGATGAATTAATGAGCACGATGCTTGTTGGCTTTACAATAAAATTTAAATATTCATCGTCTTTGTTGTATTAAAATACTAAATATTATATCACAAATGTACGTTTAATTATAGAGCTAAATTAAATTGCCCCCAAACTATGGTATTTTTCTACTTTTCAATTTAACTTTAAATTATTGTGGTACTTTACCCCCTAGACTTTATGAATTGTTGCACTTACCAAATAATTTCTAAATTTACCACACCAGTTTTCAGTAAAAACTATCCTCATCACTAGTCAATATACAAATAATAGTAAATTTCATAAAAAAAAACGTAGGTTGTGGTACTATTTTCAAGGACCATAAAATAAAATAATCATAATGGTTAAGATGTAAATTTGGAAACTATAGTCTAAAGGAACAATTTAAAAAGTTCAAGGAGTAAAGTTAAATTCAAAGATAAGTTGGTCAAACTAGAAAAACATGCATAGTTTGTGGGGCAAATTAAAATTACCTCTTAAATATATTTGATTCATTATCTTTGTTATATTCATCTTGATTTGTCAATTGTAAGTACAAGTAAAAATGTCCAAATAGCATTAAAAAGACTTGATAAGAAAAAATAATATTATTAAAATCACAAAATTCAATTAAAAAAAACCCAATTTCAATTATATGTTAAACCAAACAAGCCCCACTCTTTTTTTTTTTGAAAAGTAAAAAACCCCACTCTTAAAAACTTTCTTCTCAGACCAAATCCTGTTCTTTCCTTTGATTTTCCTTTAAAATCCCTAAAATCAGTTGCCAGGGATGCCCAAATCCAGTCTTTCCTTTGATTCCTCAAAATTCCCACGGCCGGAATTCCAAATCCTGTCGTCCCTTACATGCACAAATCGTAGCAGACGGAAAATTTCCAAATCCCATCGTCCCTAAAATTTCCAAGTCGCGGCGGCCGGAAATTCTCAAATTTCGTTGGTGAAATTCCAAAATCCCGTCGGCCTCACATTCCTTGCACAGTGATACGCATGCCATGGACCTTACTTCACGGGTAAAAGTGAAATTACAACCAGTTAAACGTCAAGCATGGGTTTGTTTTTTAATTCATTTTTATTGCATTTTTATACCATTTGATGGTAAATAATAAAAATTAGTTTGAGACACCTACTGAAAATTGTGCATCCGATATTTTTGGATATATGGTATGATTTAATAATAATAAATAAATTGGTAGCTAAATATGTACATTTTGTATAACAAATAGTTTTTACTGCTAAATATGTACATTTTGTATAACAAACTTTCAACTTAATTAAGGTAGATTCTCATCTAATTAAAGATAAATAAGAAGATTCATTGTTATCTTATCTCTCTCAATCTCTTCGCGTTTACTCTTATTAACATACGCCAAGAATTAGGTTTAGACTATATCAAATATATATCTCTTGCGCCTCTTTTTTTTTTTTTTCAATCTACAATCTCTAGCCACAGTCCTGGTAATGTCTACTGTATTCAATTTTGCTTCATCGAACTTAATTATATACTATGTTTTGACTGATATTGCAACTTGGTCATTTTTATAACATAAGTTTCTTGTTTTAGTTATATTGTATTGTGTGTTATCTTAGGTATTCAGTTTGATTCATATGAAAAATAAGTATTTGCTCGTGTTTGTATATTAGAGATGTTTGTGTTTGTTGTGATGCGAAGGCCCGTATCAGTTAAAGTTTTTAGGTTTTGATATGCAGAGTGTTTGGAATGATATGTGTTTTGTGTTCAGAAATCAATATCTTTTACAGATTAATATTGTTTTGTTTCAATTCGAACTTCTTTTTGTCTCTAGCCATGATCAACCATGATCAGTACATTTACTAAGCAGAAGTTTCATAACTTTTAAAGTGCTGGCATTTTGGTTACAGAGGTTCTGCTTTGATTATTAGAGTTCAAGTATTGCATCCATAGGTCCAAAATAATAATTTGAATCCATTGATAAGTGGGTTTATCCACAGACTTATCATTGAATACATCCACACATAAATACAATGATGAGCAGAAGTTGGTGGTCCCCAAAAACTCAGGATAATTCGCTAATTCTTCAGTTCTTACTATTTATCTTGAGTTAATTTACAGAAAATGGTTTATAACATATAAAATATGGATGGTAAGCTTCCTATAAAACTGTGACCACAACCAGTTTTCAGTAAAAGGGGAAGAACAGAGGAACAAGAAGGATGGATAAATAAATAACAAATCGCAACCTAGGCCTAGAGATTTTTGAAGCTAGCCTTGGGGGAGCATATCTAGTAATCGTGCAAAGAGTTTCTGCCGCATTAGCATGTACTTTAGGGTTATCCTGCAAAAGATATTGCATTGCACTTTAGGGCAGTCCTGTAAAAGTATATTGCAGTTACTTGAATTTTCTTAAAATGAAGACTAGATAAAAATGCATATTCATTAATACTCCAGTGAGCAGGAGGCAAGAAATCACCTATCAATTGGTTTAAGAGAATTTGAGTTTCGGAGTGTAAGTTCATTTTCAACAACATAAGAGGACAAATGCCTGCAACTTAAACAATGACTAAATTGACTATCAGTTTTCCATATTTTAATTGCTCTCTTGTCATATCTCATTTTTCTGACGAGTTTTGTGTTGATGTAGAGTTTTAGAAATGGCTCGAGGATACTGCAAACTAAAAATAAAAAACATCCCAAACAAGTCCCTATAAAGTATCATAAATCACACTTTCAAGGATACTTCATGTAATTTGACACCTCGAAGAAGTATCAGATAACTTTTAGACAAAATAAATGTGACATCCCATGGTGCGATGAGGCCTTGGTAACATCTGGACATCATAATGGATCCTCCGATAGAGGCGACACCAATACAACAAATAACACCAATGAGAGAGAGAATGCCACAAAATTCTGAAGTTCCACGAAGTCAAAGTCCTGAAATTCAGTCACATTCTGAGAACACACAAGAGTCAGCTCATGAGGTGAATGATATAACAGGTATATGTCACATTGCTTATTTTCTGTTTCTTTCAAGTTTGTCCAATTTCAATATTAGTTATATAGTACACACAAATTTTGTAAAGTTGCTTGGTCTATTTTGCACTTACCTGGGAAATATCTATTAAGGATGTGTGGGAAGTTTTTGGTCGTTTTAATTATTGCACTTACCTGGACTGATTGCACTTATGTTTTGCCTTAAATTATTGCAGTTATCTGGACTATTTCTAAACCATTAAACCATTAGGCATGACTGAGCACTCTATTTCATAATGTATGTATATAGATTACAACATAAGTATTGCTCTCTTCCTGCACAAAAGTGCATTATTCAAGAATACAAAGCTTACTTTCAGTTCCAGAATACAATCATTGGAAACATGAAGTTTGTCTTAGATATTTCTTTACTTTTAAGTGTAATAGTAGCTTAAATAAAATGTTTCAGTTAGGGTGAGAGAGCAGCATATAGTAAACTTCAAGTGATCTGCTATAACATTGTAGATAAGCACAATCATTTTCAAAAAACATTAATTTCTTAAACCAGCTGGTCTTATTTTGAGGGTAAGTCCACTAGAAAATTACTTAATATTCTCACTCTCCTCTGTAAGAATTTACTTTTGTAGAATATAAGAGATTGATTATATTTAATCATAGCAATCTTTAAGACTAAAACAGATTATTATTTAATTTATTGCATCAAGCAGATAATGTGATAGACAGTGTCGGTCACGAAGAATTACAAAACAAACATATAAATTTTTAAGTAATGTAAATAACATGTTTCAGTTTAGATTTTGCAAGAATTAATAGGTGATAAACTACTGTACATTTGGTATTTTAAGTTTTTTTTTTTCATTTGTGAATAGCTAGACTAATCTATATATTGCCTTCCCTAAAGTTACATTTATTTTAAACTAATGTATGTACACTAATTTAAAAATTTATATTTTGATGCAGGTGAGTCTTTTCATATCTTGGTGGTTATGGATTCAGCACAAGAAGTTTCTCCTTTTTTTAAGTGGAATTATAATTAGCAACTCATAAATAAGATCTTTGAGGATTGTTGTTTTGTATTGCTCTAAGTACTCTTTTCTTTTAGTTTGGATATTTAATGTTTCTTTTATCGACATTGTTCAAGTAGTTTATGGTCCATTAATTGAAATATGAATATTTTATTATTTATCTTATATTGATAATTAATCGTATTCTACTTAAATAAATATGGTTGATTTTTTTCATGGTTAATTTCATTTGAAATTGCACTTTGTAATATTAATAATGTATTGATAGAATATTGCAAATTAATACGTAAATAATTATATATGTATATAAATAAAAAAATATGCCAATAACATCATCTGTAATACTTATTTTCTTGAAATTTATGTTGTCATGTAAGAAAGCTATCAATTGGTGACAATGAATTATTTTATAACTGAAACACTCATTTATTACAAAAAATTGAGTCGTCACCAAACACATCTATTTTTGATGACATACAATTTGTCATTGAAAATACAATATAATGATGACTGGTATCGTCACAAATATTTTCAAAACTTGTCACTCAAAATAAGTCAATTATGATGAGTCGTTTGTCACCGTATAAATTTATTTTGTGACGGTGGACTTTGTCATCATATATTTATTTTTATGACGGACTATTTCATCATTATTTCAGCGGCATTAGCGACGCTAATAAGTTTTGTCATATATTGCGATTGTTTCCATAACAAAAAAAATCATCACTTTTCATATTCTTTTGGTGACAATGCATATCTTGTCATTGAATCTTAATTATTTGTGACACATTGTTTTGTCATTATAAATGCACATTAAGTGACACCCAATATTTCGTAACATTAAATCCCCTCTTTCGTGACAAACTATGTAATATATGACGAAATTGTTAATATAATTTGTGACACCGAATTTGTCATTATAATTTGATGAATTTGGTAATTCAATCGTATTCGTCACTAAAATGTAATGCTAGGATGACAAAACATGCATTCGTCATTAAAAAGATATTTTTTTGTGACAAAGTAAAAATATAGATGACAAAAAATTTATTGTTAAAGTGACGATGTAGGCGTCACAATAAATGATACAAATCGTGACAATCGTTATTAGCGTGACCAAAGGTTAATTTTGTAGTGACAATTTGCAAAAATCGTCATGTATACCTTTTATGACGGGGCTACAGTGACGATCTTTATGACGCTCAATTTTCGTCACCAAATACATTTAGTGACGAAAAAACAGGTTTATATGACGATATTTTTCATCATAAAATGTGTGATTTCTTGTAGTGTGTACTGGTAGATGAATATGGCGGTTGCCATAATTCTGCACCGTCTTCTGGATTTCTCTAAGATCTTCGGAGATCTTAGATTTATCTGGAAGTATCTCGTTCCACTCAGGTACACCATCAGGAATCATTGTTCTGATGGGAATTTTCATGAACCGTTTCTTGGAGGTTCATCAAGTGAACATATAGGGTCTGGTTAAGCATCCAGAACTGCCTATAATATTATGCTCGCCTTTTGCATTGCCTTAAGGTTTCCCCGTCGGCTCCTGCCTGTTCTTTTTCTTCATGTTGGTATTCCCAATATGAAACCTGGTCAAGGTGTTCTTGTGCATACATCGTCAATATCTGACGATATGTCCTGTAAGGGGTACATCTCGGACATCGGTCCGGATCCATAATCTCGGAGTAATTTCTCCTCACCAATTGTTACTTACATAGATATAATAAATTTAACTAAAAGTTCTTAATAAACCTAGGCTCTGATACCATTCTTTCGGTCCCTAGAAAAACCTTTAAAAACCATTAATTTACCTTCAACTTTGTATAAGGGGTATTTTGGGGTTTTATCAAATAAGAAGGCTATTTTTGAAACTTTTGAATAAGTAAGGCCATTTTTGTATATGTAGTTTAAAATTAGGCTATTTTCAATCATTTCCCTTATTGTTTGCTCTTTATGCTGTAGAAAAGAGAAAGGTTTCATTGCTTAAAACAATCCCACTGAACTCTGAAGGAACATTTAGTTTTCGAGTACACATTGACATCAAGACCTTAAACAATTTTCAATAGAAGACAAACTCGCACGCCTCAGATCCTCGCTGAAACTGTGAAATTCTTTCGATCGCATCAAATATCGACTCCAAACAAACACCATAGCGCCTCGAAAATGTATTTCTATCCTCCTTATGACTTGAGCATTCTTCAAAATATATCTTACCATGTTGATTAAATCATCCTGTTATCAACAATTCGAAGGAATTTTTTTGGATAAAATACCAATCAGCAGCCAATTCGAGTTTGGTTACATAATCAAACATTACATTTGATGATCCATAGTAACAGCACTGCAACGAAATCAACTTTAATACCAGAGATTGTAAAGAGAGAGTATAAGAAAAATGGTAACACCACTCAAGCACTAAAATTACACGGTAGATCCCCAATTACTAAGAGCAGTATCCAGAAAATACAGAATGAACATCAGAAGCTGCCGTGCAGCTTCAACCATGAGAAGGAACTGACATAAGTTTGCCAAAAAAAACTTGAGTGCTCATTTTCCATCTTCACCGCAGATCAAGTAACGATGTTTGCATACCAGTGGAAAAACTCAATGGTAGACAAGTTCACATGCCTCAGATCCTCGCTGAAATGATGAAATTCTCTTGAGCGCATCATATTTTGCCTCCAAATCAGCTCCATAGTGTTGAGAATATATTATTTCCATCCTCTCCAGTACTTTACCATTCCTCAAAAGATATCTTATCAGTTCAAAATCATGCTCTGTACATTGCCACACTCTATCAAATCTAATAGTTCTAAGATGTGATAATAGGCATTTAGGCACTTGTTGGGGCTCCATCCAACATTTTAGATCACTATCGACCTGATGATAAAACAAAAAGAAAAGAAAAGCCCAAACCACTCAATGACATAAAACTGTAAAGAAGTGAAAATCTTGACGAAAGATGAAATATGAATGAACAAACCTTGTCAATAATAAGGATTTGAAGATTATCAGCATTTCCAAGGAAATATGAGAGAAAACGCCAATCAGCAGCCAATTCGAGTTTGGTCAGATTATTAAACTTTACAGTTGAAGCAGCCACTGCTAAGTCAAGATTCTGCAAAGCCTTTAAAAAAAATCAGACTGAGCATAAGAAAAAAGGTGACTGAAGTCACTCACGCTTTATAAATTGACTATTAACAGCAGCACTAAGAACATACAGAATGAGATGACAAAAGATCAAATACATACCTTCTCGTGCCAACCGAATAAATTTAGGCACTTCACGTTACAGAGACCGTCAAGAAACTTTAACACACATCGAGTATAGATGTAGTAGTCAATTTCCAACGAATATGTATTCAAATAGATTTCTGCTTCAATTAAGGATGTCAGCGGCGAAAGTGACATATGCTCATACGAACAATCATATATCCTAAGATATTTAAGTGCAGGAGCATTTATCTTCACCCTATAGTCAGGGTAGTCAAATTCGGAACTATTAAACTCAAACTTGACGGTGAGCCTTTTTAATGTGGGTGAAGATATATCAAAGCAAACCAAATTATTATCCAGGGTTTTCTCAATGTTTAAATCCTCAAGCACTGGACAACCAGAAAGAAGGTAGGGAAGGATTTCATCAACCACATATTCAACAGAATAAAGATAAATCTTCTTGAGGCTAGGCAAAGATACGGGGCCACTGAAAGGGGGAAAGGCACACCATTGGAGCCTCAAATCAACAAGGGTTTTGCATGTGAAGATGCAATGAGGCAACATGTAAATAATTTCACAGTGAAGATCAAGATCAAGGTTTTGGACATTGTGCTCAATGACAATGGTAATCCATGTTTCAAGATCATACTCGCTGTAATCAAGACCCTCATAATAGAGGCGAAAACTATTTATCCTTTGCACTTTATGAAACATCATAACCCTGTTAATGATGCTTGTAAAGCTCGTATCTGAATTATGAGTGTTCAAGTCGAAATCTAAACTGGGGACATGAGCCCAAAGGAACCTCCATCTTCTAGCTAGAATGCTAGTTGACACAGAGAGCTTAGTTGGAAGAAACGAGAGAATGTGACAGATGACGCTGTCTGGCAAGCTGCCAAGTCTATCTGTTGACAGCATACTTTGCTCCTCGTCTGAAACTTTCTGGCGCTTTGTGCTTGATTGTTTTGTCCTCTCCATAACAGGATGGAAATATGTTTCTGGTTTCAAAAACTGGATTTTTCCAAAACACACGATTACCGATCCTTTAAACAAGAATCCTGTGAAAGTTAGCAGGGTTTATCAATGGCATTCACTTAACAAGAATAGATAAAATAGGGCAACTGAGGAAAACGATAGGAGAAATTCAACCAGCCACTACAGGGAAATCTGTAAAAATTCTCCTCTCTATCACTCTTCCTCTGACGGCCACTTAAATTCTGGGGTTATTTATACTAAAAACAATAATCTAGGGTTAATTTGTAAAGATAATGAGTTGGAATTGAAAAGGATAAACAACAATTCATTCCCTCAAATTCCAGCACTGTCAAAGTACAATTCACCTTTATAATTTACTATTGTAACAATTGGTTCCTACCAAGATTTTCATATCAAAATTTATGGATCATTTCCCCTTATTTTCTGTTCAAAAGATGAAAAAGACAATTCTTAACAGTGGTCAGTTTTGTTGCAAATAATAAATAATGGTTTTGAATGATAATAACAAAGAACAAAAAATACACGAACCTGGAACTCCAAAAGCCAAGACTCTTACGATTCAGAGAAACCTGGAACATTGCGCGGAGGAATGATAAGATTGGGAGAGAGAGGAAAACAAAAAATATGGTTAATTGCATTTTGGGCCTTTCAATTTTGTATATTAGCATTTCGCATTTTTCAAACATTTATTAAATTGCACCTCAGAGGCTCAGATCAGTATTGTATTATAGAGGAAATAACACTAAAACCCCCCAACTATGCCGTTTTCTGTATTTTACCATATGAACTGATTTCTTTACATTTTACTATATATACTACCGAAGCTTTGCACTTTGCCCTACTATTCTTAAAATATTCCGGCGTGAACGATATGAGGGCAAAACGTCTTTGCAAAAAATTCAAATAGAAGTTGTTACACTTTACAGTGTGAACTTTACACAATTTCACTTTGTCATGTCAATTTAAAAAATATAAAACATTATGTGCATATATATGTATTTATCTTTTCTTAAAAAATTTATTCATAAATGAATAAATTTAATTAATATTTAACTCAATAAAATATACTATCCATGATATAATTAGGTTTTAGGTTCACGGTTTAAGCGGGTATAGATCCCAGTGATATAGACTTAGACATCTTTAAATTATTTAAAGTTTAAACATTTTTATATGGATTTCATCGCAATTTCCTAATGTGATATTGCTTTAAATATATACTTTAATTCTTATTTCAATTTTTATAGCGTTTCGGAATTATTTCTACTTTTCATAAATTCAAATAACTACACGCTCAGCTAATTTTTTATTGTGAGACAACTTTGGTCGATTTACCGTATTACATTGCTCACGTACTCTTACAAGTAGCGTTAAATTCAATAGTTATTTGGTGAATAAACAAAAATCATAATTGAACATAAAGTTTGGTACGTGTCGTTGTACTAAATATTGTAACAAAATAATCGGTTCAACTCCAATTTTTACAATTTTTTTCCATGTTTCAGTCGGTATTTCAGTAAATCAAAATTTCGCAAAATATTATAATCATAATTATAATATATATTTATTATTTTATTATTTTAGTATACAAATAATACATTATAATAAGATAAGTAATATATACGAGAATATATATATTATAAAAATAATTTCCATATTTGTTGAATTTTCTATTTCGAGTCGGCGCACTATATGTTTTCAATTTATTTTTGTGATTTTTATGTATTAAATAAGATAAATAAATGCATATCGACATAACTTTTTAAATTTTACCTAGAGATCGCTCCCAAAAATAATCATCCCTGCCACATACCATCCCATATATAGTGTTTTGATCTAGGATTAAACTTGAATGACGAAGTGAAAATTATGCAAAGTTCATATGTGAAAGTGAAATTATTAACAAAGTTTAGATGGTAAAGTCTAACAACTTATATTTGCATTTTAGATAAAGACGGTTTTGCCCTCACATGGAGGGTACGTGCCAGAATATTCGCAGAATATTCCATCGGTTATAGGGCAAAGTGCAAAACTTATATAGTTTGTATGGTAAACTGCAAAAAAAAAAAAACAGATTGTATGGTAAGGTGCAAAAAACCGTATAGTTTGGGGGTTTAGTATTGTTTCCTCTTTATTATATTGGCATAATATATCGTTTAACAAATTGATAGCTATTAACCACCCTCTGTATTTTTCCACCAGATCACCTACATTGTTATTTTCTACTTCAAAAATAAAAATGATATAATTAAAGTTAAATTAGTTCACTAAATTTTATTTTAATACTTATATGATTCTCCTTTAATTTATTTCCAAAGCGACAAATTAATACACAATATACAAATGTTGCTATAGCTTAGTGAAGTATATGAAAATACATGAAATAATAGAAGTTATTTAGTTGAGGATAATTATATATTTTGTTTTACATATGGACCATGAAGTTTCAAATAAAAACATTTTTCTCTGACAACCTAGTCATATTCTCTTATGTTGTCAGAAAAACTTAGCAAATTACAAATGAAGGGAAGATGACAGGAGATAAAGAGATAATTAAATTTTCTTGACCATTATACCCCTCCTATATTAGCTGAAAAATGTTACAGGTTGCGGTCATAAAAATATAAATTTAAGGGTGCAATCTGCTAAATGAGCTTATTTCAAGGGTATAAACTGCCAATTATCCCTTTTTCTTTTAAGAAGAGAAAAAAAAGAGTCAGTTTTAGGGCGCGATTGGATATACTTTCATTTTGAAAATTTTCATTTTGGTAGAGAATAGTGGTGAAAAAAAATTTAGAAAAAAAAAAGTTGAATTTTGAGAGTGTGATTGAATGTGAGATGAAAAAGTAATGATGTGAGTTGATTTGATTTAAAAATAGTAAAATAATGATTGAATGTGATTAATAGTTAGAAATGTGTGAGTAGGTGAATAGTAAAATTTGTGGAATAATGTGTAATAATAATTATTTTTTGTGAAAAAATGTGTAGATGTGATTGATAAGAGTAAAACTGAGAAAAAGTAAAAGTGAGAGAATAGTATATTTTCTGAAAATTTTCATAAACAATCGCATGTTTGGTCAAAAAGAACTCTCCAACGGAACAAAAATGGATTCATTGACATCCAATCGCGGCCTGAGTGTTTGCTTAAAACAGTCCCACTGAAGGAACATTTGGTTTTCGAGTACACATTGACAGACATCAAGACCTGGACATGCAACCCAAAAACAATTTCAATAGAACACAAACTCGCACGCCTCAGATCCTCCTGAAACTGTGAAATCCTCTTCGTCTTCAAACAACGATGAAATTACTCAATCGCATCAAATTTCGTCTTCAAACAACTGCCATAGCGCCTCGGAAATGTATTTCAATCCTCTTCAAGACTTGAGCATTCTTCAAAATATAACTCCATCCAGTGCTTTAGATCTTTATAAACTAGTCAAACAACATTAACCTCAAAAATAAGCCTCCACTCATATAATCTGTGAACAAGTAATTGATGGAAGAAAAGGAGAAAAGCTAAAACCATTTCTATTGCATCAATAGTAAGGACTTCAAGATTAACAACAATTCCAAGGAATCTTTTTCTCTTTCTTTATTTTTATTTTTTTTGAGAAAATACAAATTAGCAGCCAATTTGAGTTTGGTTAAATTATCAAACCTTAGAGTTGATGATCAATAGTCACAAAACTGTAAAGAAATCAGTTTTTGTACCAGAAATTGTAAAAGGGGAGTGGGAGTATAAGAACAAAGGTGATACTACTCAAGCCAATAAAATTAAACGGCGCATTCCCAATTACTAAGAGCAGCATTAAGAAAATACGGAATGAAAGCATAAGTAGCCAAAAACAACTCATATGCTCATTTTTCCATCTTCATCGCAGGCCAAGTCAAGATGTTTACATCCCACTGGAATATGGAAGTCAATCTCACATGCCTCAGATCCTCGCTGAAATGATGAAATTTGCTTGAGCGCATCAAATTCTTCCTTCAAATCAGTTCCAGATGTTTGGGAATATATTTCCATCCTCTCCAGTACTTTAGCATTCCTCAAAAGATATCTTATCAGTTCAAACGCATGCTCTGTCCACTCCAGTTTATAAATTCTAATAGTTCTAAGATGTGATAATAGGCATTTAGGCACTTGGTGAGGATCCATCCAACATTGTCGATCACTACCGACCTGGTGATAAAACAAAACGAAAAGAAAAACCAAAACCCCCTCACTGATATAAAACCGTAAAGAAGTAAAAAAACTGGAAAGAAGAAAGCTAAAAAAACAAACCTCAATGATAATAAGGACTTGAAGATTATCAGCATTTCCAAGGAAACATGAGAGAAAAAACCAATCAGCAGCCAATTTGAGTTTGGTTAAATTATCAAACTTTACAATTGAACCAGCCACTGCTAAGTCAAGATTCTGCAAAGCCTTTAAAACCACATACAGAGTATAAGAACAATGGTGACTAACTACTCGCACTATATAATTGACTACTAACACCAGCACTGAGAACATACGGAATGAGATGACGAATAATGAAATACATACCTTCTCATGCCAACCAAATAAATTTAGGCACTTCACGTTACAGAGACTATTAAGAAACTTTAACACACATCGAGTATCGAAGTAGTAGTCTATTTCCATAGAATAATTGTTCAAATAGATGTCTGCTTCAATTAAGGAGGTTAGCGGCGAAAGTGAGATATGCTCGTACGAACAATCTTGTACCTTAAGATATCTAAGTGCAGGAGCATTTATCTTCACCGGATAATCAGGGTGGTTGTCAAATTCGTCATCAAACGCAAAATTGACGGTGAGCCTTCTTAATGTGGATGAAGATATATTAAAGCAACCCAAATTGTCATCCAGGACTTTCTCGATGATTAACTCCTCAAGCACAGGAGAAGCAGAAAGCAAGTGAGGAAGGGTTTCATCAACCATATATTCAACATAATAAAGATAAAGCTTCTTGAGGATAGGCAAAGATAAGGCGCCACTAGGAGGGGGGATGGCACAATATTGGAGCCTCAAATCAACAAGAGTATTGCAGGTGAAGATGCAACGAGGCAACACATAAATAATTTCACAGTGAAGATCAAGATCAAGATTTTGGACATTGCGCTTAATGACAGTGGTAATCCATGTTTCAAGATCATACTCGCTGTAATCAAGACCCTCATAATAGAGGCGAAAACTATTTATGCTTTGCACTTTATGATACAACATAACCCTGTTAATGATGCTTGTAAAGCTCGTATCTGAATTATGAGTGTTCAAGTCGAAATCTAAACTGGGGACATGAGCCCAGAGGAACCTCCATCTTCTAGCTAGAATGCTAGTTGAAACGGAGAGCTTAGTTGGAAGAAATGAGAGAATGTGACAGATGACGTCATCTGGCAAGCTGCCAAGTCTATCTATTGACGGCATATTTTGCTCCTCGTCTGAAACGTGCTTTATCAATCCTTTAAAAAGGAATCCTGTGTAAAAATTGACAGGGTTTATCAATGACATATAATAGGGCAACTGAGGAAAAAGATACGAGAAATTCAACCAGCCAACAACAGAGAAATCTGTAAAATTCTCCTCTCTATCACTTTTTCTCTGACGGCCACTTAAATTCTAGGGTTAATTTGTAAAGATAATGAGTTGGCATTCAAAAGGATAAAGGGAGTCGCTATTTGCACCCCCAAAATCTATTAATACACCCCCTTTCTTAATACACCCCTACCCTTCTTTAAAAACAACTTATTTACTTAATACACACCTCATAATTACCCAATTTGCCCTTCTCACTATTTTTATTTCATCTTCAAGAAAAATTGTTCATCTTGAAACAATCACATACACACTCTTAAAACCACAAAAAAGGAGAAATTGATGCAAAAGTACTTGTGTCGTATCATATCATTTTTTCTACTCCTAATCTTAATTCTTAGAATGTTGACTGCAATCATATCCTTTATTTTCCATCCTAAAATCCCAATATACTCAGTAGACTCCATGAGAATAAGTCCATTCATTTTTGGCAATGACACCAATTTTTCTGCCACATTTAATGTAAATATCACGGCAAGAAATCCAATCAAAAAAACTATGATGTATTATGAAAATAGAAACCATTTGAATGCATGGTACACGTACAAAATTATGTGAAGGCTCATTGCCAAAGTTCTACCAGGGCCGCCGCAACACCACCGTGCTCAGCCTCGTCCTGGCGGAGCAAATGTGGGATGCGACCGATTTTGGAAGATTGAAACTGATGAAATGGAAGTTTTTGGTGAGGTGTAGACTTATGGTTGATAGTTTAGATAATGTTATAAATATCAAAGATAGTAGTTGTAGATTTAGGTTTAGATTTTGATTTTATTATTTGTTCATCTTTCTTGTTATGTATGGTATTGTATATTGGACATATATGTTCTCTGAAACAAATCACTTTATCATGAATTGGAACCGAATTACAGTTCCATTTTACTGTTCATATTTTTTGATTTTTTCTTGACGGTGAAAAAGAAAATAGTAGGAAGGGTAAATTGGGGAATGTTAGGGTGTGTATTAAGTAAATGAATTATTTTTAAAAAAAAATAGGGGTGTATTAAGAAATGGGGTGTATTAATAAGTTTTGAGGGTGTGAATAGCGCCTCCCAATGATAAAACAACAATTCACTCCCTCAAATTCCAGCACTGTCAAATTATCGTTTAAAAAAATCTCCCTAACAAGTTACTATTGTAACAATTGGTTCCTAACAAGATTTTCATATTAAAATTTATGGATCACTTCCCCTTATTTTCTGTTCAAAAGATAAAAAAAGACAATTCTTAACATTGGTCATTTTTGTTGCAAATAATAAATAATGGTTTTGAATGATAATAACAACAACAAAGAACAATAAAAAACCAAACCTGGAACTCCAAAAGCCAAGACTCTTACGATTCAGAAAAACCAGGAACATTGCGCGGAGGAAAGAGAAGATTGGGAGAGAGAGGGAAAAAAAATATAAACCAAGACGACTGAGAAGATGGTTAGGTTAGGGGAACTGGTATGTGGTTAATTGCATTTTGGGCCTTTCAATTTTGTATATTAGCATTTCGCATTTTCAAACATTTATTAAAGAGCAAATGGTGGGAACTACCCACTTAGGATAGGACAAAAACTTTTATGACATGTGAGATAAAAAACTAAGTTTTCTACCCACTTTTGTGGTTCTTTTACCCAAATACCCTTGATACTTTCTCTCTCACATATTTCTCTCACATTAATATACTTTCTTTATTTTCAGATTTTTAACACAAGTTTTAGTTTTTTTAAACAAAATCAGATTTTTGTAAAATCGTTTATTATAAAAAAAATTGAAAATAATTTTGAGTTTTTATTATTTTGTAATTTCAATATAATTTAAAGAAATGGTAAATATTTTCGAAAAAATGGAAAATATTTTCGAAAAAGTGTGTAGTTTTTTTTTAAAACCATTTTCATATTTTTGATTCTTTTTATGTTTTTTAAACAAATTATCGTATTTTTTTATATTTTAATATTTAGAATTGAAAATTTCTGAATCTAAGATGCATTGTGCACGATATATCATGCCTATATTGGGCACGAGCACGATATCATGCACAATATATGCACGATATCGTGCCCAATTTTAAATAAGACATGATATATCGTGCTTCAGTTAAAATTAGGCACGATATCGTGCCCAATATTCGTGTCCAAGTAAAAAATAGGCACGATATCGTACCCAATATTCGTGCACAATTTTAAATAAGGCACGATATCGTGCCCAATTTTAAATAGTACACGATATCGTGCCTCAATAAAAATTAGGCACGATATTTTTGGTGCAGTCCCTTTTCTAAAGAAAAGATTGATATCGTGCCCTTTTTAAAATTGGGGCACGATATTTTTGGTACAGTACAATTTGGGGGTTGGCACGATATAGGCACGATATGGGTATACGATTTTATAAATAGGTGTGTGTATTTGGGGGAAAGTGTACACGATTTTCAAGGAATGTATTAATTGCATCAGTTTCAAAATTCAAAATCTTCAAATTAAAGGAGGGGCATTTTTGCCAAATTGGGTAGAAAAGAGTTTTCTTATGTCTATGGGTAGAAAAGAATACCACTATCCATAATGGGTATTTAAAAAATTCCCCCTTTATTAAATTGCACCTTAGAGGGTCAGATCAATATTGTATTATAGAGGAAATAACACTAAGTACCCCAAACTATGTGGTTTTTTGCACTTTACTATATAACTAATTTCTCTTACACTTTACCATACATACTAGCAAAGTTTTGCACTTTGCCATACAACGATAATCGCCGCTGAAATATTCCGGCGTGAACCCTCCACGTGAGGGCAAAACCATCTTTACCAAAAATTCAAATAGAAGTTATTACACTTTACAATATAAACTCTGTTAAGAATTTCAATTTGACATATGAACTTTACACAATTTCACTTTGCCAAGTCAATTTAAAAGAATATAAAAAAATATGTGCATATATGTATTTATCTTTTTTTTCAATTTTTTTTAATAAAATAGTACATTTAATTAATATTTACCTCAATAAAATATACTATTAATGATATAATTAGAGTTTAGGTTTACGGTTTAGGGGGTATAGATCTCAACCATATAGATTTAGATGTCTTTAAATTATTTTAGAGTTTAAACATTTATTATATGAATTTCATCGCAATTTCCTAATGTGATGATGCTTTAAATATATACTTTTAATTCTTAGTTCAATTTTTACAGTGTTTCAGAAGTACTTATATTTTTCATAAATTCAAATAATTATACGCTCGGCTAATCTTTTATTGTGAGACAACTTTGGTCGATTTGCCGCACTACATTGCTCTCGTACTCTTACAAGTAGTGGTTAAATTCAAAAGGTATTTGATGGACGAATAAGAATCATAATTGAACATACAATTTCGTATGCATCTTTGTATTGAATGTTGTACCAAAATAATCAGTTCCGCTCAGACGTTTACCATATTCTTTCCGTATTTCGGTCAGTATTTCGGTAAATCAAAATTTTACAAAAACTATAATAAAAAATTAAATATTATAATCATAATTATAATATATATTTATTATTTTCTTAATTTTAGTATGCAAATAATATATTATAATAGAAAGATAAATAATATATACAAGAATATATATATTATAAAAATAATTTCCATATCGGTTGAATTTCCTATTTCGATTCGACACACTATATGGTTAGAACTTATTTTTATGATTTTTATGTATTAAATAAGATAAATAAATGCATATTGATATAACTTTTTCAATTTTTTTGAGAAAAACACTAAACCCCCCAAATTATACGATTTTTTGCACTTTACCATACAAACTATTTTTTTCTACAATTTACCATATAAAACTATGCAAGTTTTGCACTTTGCCCTACACCGGCCATCGCTGATGGAATATTCTTCGAATATTCCAATACCAGCCCCCCATCTGAGGACAAAACCGTCTTTGCCTAAAATTAAAACAGAAATTGTTATACTTTCTCATATGAACTTTGTTGAGAATTTCACTTTACCATATGAACTTTATGTAGTTTTATTTTGTCGTATCAATTTAAAAGAATTTTATAAAAAACTATTTGTATGTGTACGTGTATGTATCTTTTTCATATTTTTATTCATTAAAAATAAATTTTATAAATATTTATCTCAATAAAGAATATTATCAATGATATAATTTAGGGTTTACGATTTAGGATTTAAGCAGGTTTATACATCATTGATATTGATTTATTTTACATGGTTTATATATCTTTGAATTATTTTATGGTTTAGACATTTTTTATATTGATTTTATCACAACTTTTTACTATGATGTTGCTTTAGATATCTACTTTTAATTCTTAGTTCAATTATTTGTTGCATATTCAAAATTCTATTATTGTGTCTAGGAAAAAATTATATTTTTCGTAAATTCACATAATTACACGACCGACATTTTTTTTTTGTGAAACAACTTTGGTCGATTTACCATACTACATTGATATCATACTCTAACGAATAACGCTTAATCTCAACATGTATTTGGTGAGCGAACAAAAATCATAACTGAACCACAAATTTGGTACGAATCATTTTACCGAATATTATACCAAAATAATGAGTTCAACTCAAATTTTTATCGAACTTTTTTTATATTCTAGTTCGATATTTCAGTAAATTAAAATATTGCAAAAAAATTATAATTGAGAAATAAATATTGTAATTATTATATTTATTTATTGTTTCATTAGTTTATTATGTAAATAATACATAATCATACAAAAATAAGTAATATACACGAAAATATATACATAATAATATAAAAACAAATTCAATGTGTACTGAAATTTTTGTTTTGGTTCAGTTTACTATATTGTTTAAACTTACTTTTGTTATTTTTATGTATTAAGTAGGATAAATAAACGTATGCATACATTTTTTTTAAACTGATAGACAGAGAAAATTATGCAATGTTTAGATGGCAAAGTGAAATTATTAACATAGTTCATATGATAAAGTGCAACAACTTATGCTTGAATTTTAGGAAAAATCCATTTTTGCCCTCATGTGGAGGGCATCCCGGAATATTCGGCGAATATTTCACCGATGATGGCTGCTGTAGGGTAAAGTTCAAAACTTATGTAGTTTATAGGGCAAAGTGTAAAAAAAATAGTTTATATAGTAAAATGTAAAAACCGCATTTTTTTTTGGGGGGGGGGGGTAGTGTTTTTCCTCAATTGTTTTTTTAAAATTCGATATGACAAAGTGAAGATTATACAAAGTTCATATGCAAAGTGAAAATCTTATCAAAATTCAGATGATAAAGTGTAACAACTTATGTTTTTAGGCAAAGACGTTTTTGCCATCACATGGAGAGCACATGCCGGAATATTCCATCAGCGATGACCGTTGGCAAAGTGCAAAACTTATACAGTTTGTAAGGTAAACTGCAAAAAGAAAAAAAAATAATTCGTATAATAAAGTGCCAAAAAACGTAAAGTTTGAGAAGTTTAGTATTTTTTCCTCTTTATTATATTAGCATAAAGCATCGTTTAACAATTTGCAGCTAAATTAGTTCACAAAATTTTATTTTAATATTTATATAATCCTACTTTAATTTATTTCCAAAGCTACAATATACAAATATTGCTAAAAATATAGCTTAGCGAAGTACATGAAAATATATGAAATAAATAGAAGTTATTTAGTTAAGGATAATTATATATTTTGTTTTACATAGGGACCATGAAGTTTCAAATAAAAATATTTTTTTTCTAACAACCTAATCAAATTCTTATGTCAGAAAAACTTAGCAAATTACAAATGAAGGGAAGATGATTAGATGAGAGGAGATAAAGAGTTAATTAAATTTTCTTGACCATCACATCTTTCCTATTTTAGCTGAAAAATGTTAGTTGTGGTTATAAAAATGTAAATTTAAGTGTGCAATCTGCTAAATGAACTTATTTCAAGGGTATAAACTGCCAATTATCCGTTTTTTTTTTTTAGAAGAGAAAAAAATGATGTGAGTTGAAAAGAACTAGAGAAAAAAGAGCCAGATTTTAGTGTTTGCTCTTTGAAGTTGTAGAAAAGAGACAAAGGCTTCATTGCTTAAAACAGTCCCACACTCCCACTGAAGGAACATTTAGTTTTCTAGTACACATTTACAGACATCAAGACCTGGACATGCAACCCAAAAACAATTTCAATAGAACACAAACTCGCACGCCTCAGATCCTCGCTCAAACTGTGAAATTCTCTCGATCGCATCAAATTCCGTCTTCAAACAACAATGAAATTCTCTCAATCGCATCAAATTTCGTCTTCAAACAAATACCATAGCGCCTCGGAAATGTGTTTCAATCCTCTTTAAGACTTGAGCATTCTTCAAAATATAACTCCATCCAGTGCTTTAGATCTTTATAAACTAGTCAAACAACATTAACCTCAAAAATAAGCCTTCACTCATATAATCTGTCAACAAGTAATTGATGAAAGAAAAGCTAAAACCATTTCTACTGCATCAAATAGTAAGGACTTCAAGATGATCAACAATTCCAAGGAGTTCTTTTCTTTTCTTTTCTTTTTTTTTTTTTGAGAAAATACCAATCAGCAGCCAATTTGAGTTTGGTTAAATTATCAAACCTTACAGTTGATGATCCCATAGTCACAAAACTGCAAAGAAATCAATTTTTATACCAGAAATTGTAAAAGGGGAGTACAAGAACAAAGGTGATACTTCTCAAGCCAATAAAATTAAACGGCGCATTCCCAATTACTAAGAGCAGCATTAAGAAAACACAGGATGAAAGCATAAGTAGCCAAAAACAACTCAGATGCTCATTTTTCCATCTTCATCGCAGGTCAAGTCAAGATGTTTACATCCCAGTGGAAAATAGCCTTGTTATTCCAAGACACAAATGTATAAACATGTTTACATACCAGTGGAGAAAATCAATGGAAGATAATCTCACATGCCTCAGATCCTCGCTGAAATGATGAAATTTGCTTGCGCGCATCAAATTCTTCCTTCAAATCAGTTCCATATTTTAGGAAATATATTTCCATCCTCTCCAGTACTTTAGCATTCCTCAAAAGATATCTTATCAGTTCAAACGCATACTCTGTCCACTCCCACACTCTATTAATTCTAATAGTTCTAAGATGTGATAATAGGCATTTAGGCACTTGGTGAGGATCCATCCAACATTGTAGATCACTATCGACCTGGTGATAAAACAAAACGAAAAGAAAAGCCAAAAACCCCCTCACTGATTTAAAACCGTAAAGAAGTAAAAATCTGGAAAGAAGAAAGCTAAAAAGACAAACCTCACTGATAATAAGGACTTGAAGATTATCAGCATTTCCAAGGAAATATGAGAGAAAAAGCCAATCAGCAGCCAATCTGAGTTTGGTTAAATTATCAAACTTTACAATTGAACCAGTCACTGCTAAGTCAAGATTCTGCAAAGCCTTTAAAACCACATACAAAGTATAAGAACAAAGGTGACCAACCACTCACGCTATATAATTGACTACTAACAGCAGCACTAAGAACATACAGAATGAGATGACGAAAGATGAAATACATACCTTCTCATGCCAACCAAATAAATTCAGGCACTTCACGTTACAGAGACCATCAAGAAACTTTAACACACATCGAGTATAGAAGTAGTAGTCTATTTCCGTAGAATAACTGTTCAAATAGATGTCTGCTTCAATTAAGGAGGTTAGCGGCGAAAGTGAGATATGCTCGTACAAACAATCATGTACCTCAAGATATCTAAGTGCAGGAGCATTTATCTTCACCCGATAATTAGGGTTGTCAAATTCGGCACTATCAGCAAAATTGACCGTGAGCCTTTTTAATGTGGATGAAGATATATTAAGGCAACCCAAATTGTCATCCAGGACTTTCTCGATGATTAACTCCTCAAGCACTGGAGAACCAGAAAGCAATTGAGGAAGGGCTTCATCAACCATATATTCAACATAATAAAGATAAAGCTTCTTGAGGCTAGGCAAAGATAAGGCGCCAATAGGAGGGGGAATGGCACAATACTGGAGCCTCAAATCAACAAGAGTATTGCAGGTGAAGATGCAACGAGGCAACACACAAATAATTTCACAGTGAAGATCAAGATCAAGATTTTGGACATTGCGCTCAATGACAGTGGTAATCCATGTTTCAATATCATACTCACTATAATCAAGACCCTCATAATAGAGGCGAAAACTATTTATGCTTTGCACTTTATGAAACAACATAACCCTGTTAATGATGCTTGTAAAGCTCGTATCTGAATTATGAGTGTTGAAGTCGAAATCTAAATTGGGGACATGAGCCCAGAGGAACCTCCATCTTCTAGCTAGAATGCTAGTTGAAACGGAGAGCTTAGTTGGAAGATATGAGAGAATGTGACAGATGACGTTGTCTGGCAAACTGCTAAGTCTATCCATTGACGGCATATTTTGCTCCTCGTCTGAAACTTTCTGGCGCTTTGTGCTTGATTGTAGTGTTCTCTCCATAACAGGATGGACAAATGTTTCTGGTTTCACGAACTGGAATTTTCCAAGAACGCCCTATTATCAATCCTTTCAAAAAGAATCCTGTGTAAATATTGACAGGGTTTATCAATGACATTCACCTAACAAGGATAAACAAAATTGGGCAACTGAGGAAAAAGATACGAGAAATTCAACCAGCCAACAGGGAAATCTGTAAAAATTCTCCTCTCTATAACTTTTTTCTCTGACGGCCACTTAAATTCTAGGGTTAATTTGTAAAGGTAATGAGTTGGAATTCAAAAGGATAAACAACAATGCATTCCCTCAAATCCCAGCACTGTAAAATTACCGTGTAAAAAATCTTTAGAAGCAATTTACCTTCTTAACTTACTATTGTAACAATTAGTTCCTAACAAGATTTTCATATCTACATTTATGGATCAGTTCCCCTTTTCTTCTATTCAAAAGATGAAAAATATAATCTTAACCGTCAAAATATTTGTTGCAAATAATAAATAATGGTTTTGAATGATAATAACAAAGAACAATAAAAAATCGAACCTGAAACTCCAAGCCAAGACTCTTACGATTCAAATAAACCTGGAAGCAAAAAAACCTCGAAGATGGCGCGGAGGAAAGAGAGGAAATACGTTTGAGAAAGAAGGATAGATATAGGGAAAACTGATACGTGTGGTTAATTGCATTTTGCGCCTTTAAATTTTGTATATTAGCATTTCGCACTTTAAATTCAAGCATTTATTAAATTGCACCCTCAAATCAATATTATGTTGCAGAATGTCAATGTACCGTTTAACAATTTGTAGTGAATATTGGAGAGAGGGGAAAATTGGGCTTATGAGCCAATTTGTACCGAATTTTTTTCCACCATATTCCCTACATTTGCTATTTTCATTTTAAGTTGGGAAAATGATATAATCTTAGTTAAATTAGAACGGGCCAAAATAGGTCTTAATATTTTTTATATAAATTTTTGTCCCGTCGGCCTTATATCCGGGTTGGACCTGAAATGACACCTATTTTCTTGACATAATGTACCGTTTAACAATTTGTAGTGAATAATGAATATTGGTGAAGTAAAATATCTGATAACAATTTGTACTGAATATTATTTTCCACCATATTCCCTACATTTGCTATTTTCTATTTTTTTTTTTAAGAAAATGATATAATCTTAGTTAAATCAGTTCACTAAACTTGGTCTTAATATTAAACATAATTATGTATATCAAATAATTAATTTGCAAAAAGCTACAAGGTATTTCACATAAAAATGCTGTTAAAAATTATCGCTTATATTAGTGTGATATATGAAAAGGAAAGATATAATAGAAGTTATTTAGTTTAGGATAATTATATTTTGTTTTACATATTAAACCAGAATCTACAAATATTTGGTTTTACATATCAAACAAGAATATAATTATGTATATTAATGAACTAAGTTTATTTGTCAATTCTCATTATGCGACTAACGAATTTACTTGTAAAATACCACAGATTTTCGAGTTTCACAATTGATAATAACACAAAAATCTTCCAAATTTATTTTCTAGATTTTTTAACAAGAAACACGAGGAAAGGACGACATGGGTGATATAACATTTATATATAATTATAACGGTAAAATTAATGCTTTTTAACTTATAAAAAGTAAAGTATTATTAATATAATATAATTCAGTAGGTTAATTGTCATTTGTCCATTTCAAAATTTGATGAGTAGAAACTATTTATCATTGTTTTCAAATTGGTCGACGTGAGATATGCTCGTATAAACAAAGCTTCTTAAGGCTTGTCAAAGACATGACGACATTAGAGGGGGAGGGATGCCTACACAATAAAAGAGCCTTAAATCGACAAGAGTTTTGCAGATGAAAATGGCATGGACGCAACATAAGCGTAAGGACTGTTAGAACTAGTGTTTGTCCTACATCCCAAGTTGTTAGGTTGTTAGTGTGTATATATATGGGTTAAACACCATTTCACATTGAGCTAGCTTTTAGAATGAGTTCCACCCCATGAGAGTATCTAGGCTCATTGAGGCGATGCCACTGGGGCGAGTTTTGCCCGAGCCCATTTATCATAGTATCAAAACACTCTATGTTTGTTGTTATAGCGATTATGAGTTTGAACCTTGACCCGGACTGAATAAATTGTATTGAAACACTCTAATTGTTGTTATCGTGATGCTAAGTTTGGATCTTGTTCTATTTGGATTGCCACACTTGATGTGGGGACGACTTGAATAGTGTCAACTTTATTAAAGCTCAATTTAATAAATATTTAAACCATGTTCAACACAATGCATAAAGTTTGATAATATTTCATAATATTTGAACATAACATATTCAATTCCACATTTACACCCTTATGAATTAAGCACGACGCATAATGGCAAGAGAGACTAAATACGAGAACTAAATGTAGCTCGGTTGGTTGAGCATTTGTAACCTAGGTCAATGACTTGGGATCGATTCCCACCAATCCCACCCCTCTCACGACCTTGTACTTAAAAAGAGAGACTAAATATGTTTGATATCAAGAAGAGGAATACGACATACATGATACGTGTCAATCCAATTTCTCCTACTCTTAACTTATCTAAAAAGTGAATATTAAAGAGAAATTATCCACTATTATTTGCCCATTTCTCCAACTTTACTTCCTAAAAAACAAGAATTCAGATTTTTTTTTCTTTTTTGGAAGGGACAAAAATTGAGATTTAAACCTCCACTTATCCTTGCTTTCAGCCCCTTTTAACATGCATAAAATTATCCTCAGATTTTCTGAAAAATTGGTGGGCAAGTGATCTACATGCATGTATCCTGCCAGCCCCACCTCTCTCAAGTCCACATGAAAATTACAATCAAATCCACTAACTTGTTCACATGTATCCAACCAAATAAACAGTAACTACAATAGGAGCAAAAAGGGCAAGTAAACACTAGCAAGAATATTTACTCTCCACAAAATTGTGAGCATAAAAGCAAACCAAATTAAAGCTTGACTGCAAGAAAAAAAAGGACTAGATGAACATTTGGTTATTGTATATAGACAGGCATGAAGCCTTATAACTTACGATCGCGTCAAAAACTTAGACGATCCAACCACCAAACAATCTCAATAATCGACAAGCTTACATGCCTCAGATCCTCGTTGAAACATCGAAATTCTCTGCAGCGCTTCAAATTCTGCCTTCAAACCAATACTACGCAAGAAATGTATTTCCATCCTCTCCAGTACTTGAGCATTCCTCAATAGATATCTCACCATGTCAAATTCATGACATGTACACCCCATTTGATCAATTCTTATAGTTCTTAGATGTAATAATAGGCATGTCGGCACTTGTTTGGGCTCCATCCAGAATGACACATCTACATCAACCTGATGACAACAAGAAAGAAGCCATTGCTGAAAGAAAAAAGAGAAAAAAGCTAAAGACATTTTTATTGCATAAACAAACTTCACTCACAATAAGGACTTCAAGATTAACAGCAATTTCAAGGAATTTTATGAGACAACGCCAATCAGTAGCCAATTCGAGTTTGGTTAAATTGTCAAACTTTACAATTGAACCAGCGACTGCTATGTCATGAAACTGCAAGGAAATCAGCAATAAAAACCGCAGATAGAGATAAGAACAAAGGTGACTATAAATTGACAAGAGGAACTCCAAATGACTTAAAAGTAGCACTAAGAACATACATAATGAGATGACGAAAAATAAAATCATACCTTCTTCTGATAACAACCTGATAATTTTAGGCACTTCACGTTACAGAGACAATCAAGAAACTTTATCACAGGGCGAGCATTATAATTGACTGTGTCCAGCGAACTACTCAAATAGATGTCTGCTTCAATTAAGGAAGTCATCGGTGAAACTGAGATATGCCTGTTGGACCAATCATATACCTTAAGATATCTAAGTGCGGGAGCATTTATGTGCACCCTATAGTCAGACATGACAAATATATTACTATCAAACCCAAAATCGACCGCGAGCCTTTTTATTGTGGGCGAAAATATATTCAAGCAACCCAAACTTTGATTCACGATATATATACAATCGATGATCAACTCCTCAAGCACCGGACAACCAGAAAGCAAGTGAGGAAGGGCCTCATCAACATCATACTCAAAATAATAAAGATGAAGATTCTTGAGGCTAGGCAAAAATATGTCACCACTTGAGGGGATGCCTGTACAACAGTGAAGCCTCAAATCGACAAGGGATTTGCAGGTGAAGAGGCATCGAGGCAGCATCAACAGATGATCAAGACGAATATCAAAATTATGGACATCGCGCGCAATGGCAATCTTAATCCATGTCTCAAATTCATTATCGCTGCAATCATCCGTGTAAGAGGCGAAAAGTATTTAAGTTTTGCACTTTATGTAGCGACATAACCATGTTTATGGTGTTTGAAAAGCTCGCCCCAGTATGATGATCCTCGCTGTCGAAATCTAAATTGGGGACATGAGTCCAAAGAAACCTCCATCTTTTACCTAAAATACTGGTGGCCACGGAGAACTTAGTTGGGAGAAAAGAGAGAATGTGACAGAGGACGTCGTCTGGCAAGGTGCTAAGTCTATCAACTGAGCGCATATTCTTTTGCTTCTGGTGCTTCTGCTTGATTGTTCTGTTTTCTGCACAACAAAATGGAAAAATGGTTTTTGGGTTTGAAGAACAACTGAATTATATGGGTGACAAAGGTAAATCACACAGTGAATTCAAGAACTGGAACTTATCAAAAATACGCTTGATTGTCGCTCATTTAAACATGAGTCATGTGTAATTAGGGTTTATCAATGGCGTTTAACCTGAGCAATAAAGGGCAAACGAGGAAAAATACACGGAATTTACCAGCCACACCAGGAAGATTCGTTGTTCTTTCCTCGTCAATTTCTCCTCTGACGAACACTCAGACTTATAGGGTTATTTGTGGAGATGATGTGCACAAATTCCTAAGATAGTGGAACTTCCTTCCAAAATTTAATTGTGCAAGTATATAATTTCAAAGAGAAAATACTCAAGCAATAAATTTGAAATATTTATATTTCTCCGGCATTTGGCAAGAAAATCAAGTTTATTAGGCTCCTGATTCCGACTTTTAGAAAATGAATTTTGTTAGGAATTGTTACATCCCATAAATACAAGATTTTCCTGCAATTTGACACTGAAACCCATCATTTGCCCAATAACCTTCAAAAGGCAGCCCTTAAAGCAGCTTGATGCGACCATATTCCCATCAACTTGAAAAGGACAATCCTCTAAAAAAGACAACACGAACTAAGACACAACTAATTTCTACACATCCTTTTATTGAATGGTGCATATAAGATAACTACAAAATTTTCAATTATCATCTCATTCCAGTACCAGTCTGGCTATTTGCCTATGGTCATATCCAAGTAACTAAATAATCTCATACCAGACCAGATAGAAGTATTATGCCTGTCTGCATATTTTGCAAAGTGACACACCAACTTACCATTTTCAAATAATCCAAATAATCCTAATGACCTAAGTCAAATTATCCATAATGTTACCATTTTGCAAACCGACAAATAATGATAGAATCAAAATAATCCAAATGAACAGGTTTAAGCAAGCTTCATATAATCATGAAATCACATATAATATGATAAAACACATCACTTTTTTCCCCCCTTTGTTGTTCTGGATGATGATCAGGTTCCAACCATGCAACATACCATAAAATCAAAATATCTTGTTACCTTTGATTTGCAAAGGATATCCTATCAATTTGCAAAAATTGCTCCTGATTGCTCTTTTTCAGAAAATGCGGGGATAGAGGATTTTGGTTCGGCTATTTGGTCTGATAACATACAAATTACAATCCATTTATGAATTGTCCACCACAAATGAAATATCAAATTTACACAGAACAAAATACAAACTACCAAAAAAATGAAAAAATAATTAACAAAAAGAGGAAGAAGCAGAACCTAGTGTAGATGGGCAACAGTGACGGTGGGGGAGAGCACCAACGGCGGACTGACGGCGGTGACAGCTGGGTGGTGGCTGGGGCTGACCAGCAGACGGCCAGTGAATGTGCATTCGGCCGTGAGAGAGAGAGAGAGAGAGAGAGAGAGAGAGAGAGAGAGAGTCAAATGGGCAGAGATGGCTAGGGCATGACGAGTTGGGGCTATTTATAGTACCATTAGCGACGACATTGTCACCGCTAATAGTTTCATCGCCAATATTCTGCCCGGTGGTTGCCAGTTGGCTTGCGCCACTATTTTGCGAGACATAGTTGTCGCTAATATTGGTCCCACAAGTATTAGTGGAGACATAGTTGTTGCTAATGCCTTCCGATGTTTTTGCTATGATATGTCGTCGCAAGCCATTATTTATTACTGATGACACCTGATATCTTGTGGTCGCTAATACTATTAGTGACCCATCTTTTTTGAGTTTTCAGCAACACGTTTTAGCGATAATTTGTCATTGCTTTAGATTCAATTAGCGACAACATCTCTCTTGTCCAATAACTTGGTCGTCTTTGACCATTTTTTTAGTAGTGGCAGGTGCATCTCCTAGTAACAATTTTACAAATCGGGAATTAAAATTCTTTAACTCTTAAAAATGTATAAAACAATATTTCATTCCATCATATATAGTAACACGAGTAGAAATTAAAGAAAGTGAATTTTGCAAGCCCCTCAAATATCAAAGAACAAAATAACATAATTAGCTGGTTTATTTTGTATAGAAAAGGTGACTATAGAGCATGCCGCATTAAGGCTTGATTGCAGAAAATATTTCTATTCAATAATGTGATCATTCAGCAGATTCATAAATAAAATTTTAATGAATTTGTATATATAGATTTTAACCATTAATATAGGGTGTATAGAAATCTAATTCATCCAAGCCGGTCAAATAGAAATAGAAAAGTACAGATCGATGGGAAAAATTAAGAAAGGACGACGAAAAAAGAAGTTGATGACAAAAAAAACCTAATTCCTTGAATGTGAGGTTTCTTTTATTGACACTTCTCATACCTCTTCATGGAATTGTTCTTAAAAAGTTTGAGCAACGATTCAATAGCATCTCAAGGTTGGGGCAGGATTTGAACCTGCAATTTCAAGTTATGAGCCTGATGAGTTGACCAATTCCTCTACACCGCTTCTTCTCCTCCTCTTTCTTTCACTATTCCGAACTAGGTTGCTCGGTCGGCGTGATAGAACCAACACCTAGTAAGCTGCAGTCTAAGGACCTCCACTGGGGCTATGAAGCTTACCTTATTATTCCGAAAAGTAGAAGATATCGATTAATGATGAAGTATTAAAGAGCATTCCTTAGGCCGACGAAAGAGTCATTAAGTCGAGAAAGCTGAAAGCGGCAAAGGGAGCAATAGGTGGCAGCAATAGATGAGAAAGAGAAAGCTTTCGAACTGTTAGACCAAGAAGCTATTTATTGAGCTCAAACCTTATTCTTCAATGGTACATGACCTCCTTGTAATCAGAATCCTCCAGTGGTGAAATCTACTTGTTTTCTACCTTGATCGGATTTGTCTTAATTGGCTTCTACCTAAATCCAGAAAGAAAAGTAAAGGTAAATGAAATAAGGAAAGAAAGAAGGATACAAACTACAAAGAGAGTCGTCACATTTCCTTAAAAGCAATGGAGCGCTACATTATTTACAAAAATATTTCTTTATCACTTGCCTCTTAATTAAATTGGTTCCTACACTTCTGCCCATCTCAAGAGTTCCCCCATAAGTGCAATCAATATCCATCATTAAGAATATAGTAATAGTTCAATTGACATAGTAATAGTTCCATTCACAGCCACCGGATAGTATCATTTAATTACATAAGCAAAAGTTATATTAAGATAAAGAATATAGCGAGGAGAGATAACTCCACCTTTAGGATTTTTTATAGCATAAATGCATAATAGAGAGGCAAACTCAGAAGAAGTTATTATTGTTGTGGAGATCATACATAAAAATAACAGCATGTTGGTCATTGCATGCTACATGAAGTGTATATACATTAAGAGTGCGATTTAATTCAAATTCTAGAGTCAGAATATTCAAATGTGTCGAAGAGCATTTATATTAAATTTATTTTTAAAAAAGTTGCTATAATATACATTTTTCAGTGTTTAAAGTTCTAGTAATTATTTTCTGACCATCTAACCTTACTAGATATGAGTCATATGACACTTTTATAAAAAAAAAAAAAAAGTTCCTAAGCTAGCGTTTGCAAAACTCTAAAACAAAGTGATTCTTAGCTTCCAGGTGGAAAACACATTAGTACGTGAGAAATAAAGAATATATATATATATATATATATATATTTCACTAATTGAGTATTAAAAAAATAACTTTGTGTTTGGTTGTCATTAATTGTTATAATACATTTTTCAGAGCCGCCTGGTGAGTGTTTAAGGTGATAGGTGTTTGGTTGTCATTAACTGTTATTACTTTTGTGTTTGATGGTCATTTTGCTATTATGCATAGCAATGAATTATGTGTTTTAGAAATATAAAAGAGTTATAACCTTATATTGGGTTGTTTGTGGTCTAAAAACAAAATTTATATATTTTTAACCTCATGGGCAAAAGGCAGGCACCTCGCCTTGCGCCTAAGGCACCAGTAGGCTTTGCTCCTTGGACTTTAACAACTATGTTTGTAGCTATTACATGATTATACTTTGTTTGCGGGTAAAGGGCAATTATTACTTGGAAGAATTACAATGCCTCAAAGCCTAACAATGCAAGAGTCGCAGGAATTTCTATTAGCTCAATCATAAAGATAAATATATCAATACACACAGATGTGATAACCCAGAGTCATGGAAATAAACAAGGGATAGTTACAAAAAGTACCCTTGAAGTTTGACCTAATTACAAAAAAGCCCACCTAACTTTCAAAATTAAAAAAAAAATACACCTGAGATTAGGTTTGATTTAGTGTTAAAATTAAGGGGTAGACTGTAATACTTCTATAACTATGAGGGGGGTTGAAATGTTTTTTTCCTTATGAAGGGGGTAAATGTTAGACACTAAAACCTCAGGTATTTTTGTAATTTTGATAGATAGCTGAGTTTTTTTGTAATTAGATCAAACCTCAAGGGTACATTTTGTAATTAACCCAATAAATAATATGTGCTATTCAATGTTTAGACAATAGTCTATAAATGATATGTGCTATTCAACATTTCGAAATAGTCTGGATTCAGATTTATTCCCCACCCTGTGGACCTGATTCAGCCATCATTTTTTCTCTATTCTGCATTTGTCTTTCAACCGCTACCAGGTAAAGACCAGCATAAGTAGCCAACCAGAATATGTAATCTTCTTCTACTTCTCCTTTTTTTTTTTTTTTTTAATCCAAAGGTAATCAGGAAGAATATACTCATAATTTGCAGAGACATCTTCCGGCAACATGCAGGAGTATCTGGAATTTCATGGTTGTCTATATAATATTTATTTTAGCATGCAATTCAGATGACTTATTCTAAATTTTCACCCGAAGCATTATGGGAAATAGAACAGTCATGCCAGCTCATCTTATTAAAGGTGAAAACTCCACAACATGTTAGACAACTCTCAATGTAGCCAGCACTAAAAGATTTACATTAAGGTGAAAATCCCTTAATATGTTCGACAACTTCAAATGTAGATATTTCCCTGAATATGGGTCTCAATGATGAGAAGAAATTGCACGCTACCGACACTAAACTATTGATTTTTTATTTTGTTTTTATATTATGCATAAAACAAGTCAATTTTGTGTAAGGCACAATAACTATTGGAGAAACATTATGATAAGCATGGAAATTTCAGTCGCAAATCATTACTGTTAAGGAATATTAACTTCAATACACTTCCGAAATTCTGTTACATTTCGGCCACATGCAAAGAAAATGAAACTCGCAAAGTCATTATTGATTTTGAAAACATGTACTGCCATACCTTGCACAGCAAAATTATGACCTTCAGCAGACAACAAATATTTACGGTCTAGACTGAGAAGGAGCTAAGTATGAATTACAGTTTGAATGCACATTCAATAATACCCAAAGTACCATATCCATAGAGCACTCATTGAAAACAATATACGCCGATCGACTGCATACCGATAGCACTTCCAAAAGCGCAGACCCAAAGGATCCTTGAGGACCATCTATCACCAATTACTCCTCGATCTTTGAATCCCATATTTTCCTGTCAAATTTAGTTTCAAATTAGTACATCGAAAAATATCTGCAGAGTTGGGGTGTTATATTTTGAGTGATAATTTAGCACCAATGAATAAATTTAACTGCATTGTATCATGAGCACTTAATTAGCACACACTCTCTACTAGTCTACTCTCCAAGCAAACCTAGAACTTGTAATGAATTTAAAACAACAATATCAGGATATAGAGCTACGTCTACCAAATAAAATCTTTGAAATTTAACATTCAATTTTGATGCATAGTATTGAAACTGAGACAGAATCAGTAGGAGCAAACGAAAGATTGGGTCTTATCTGATTGAAGATTAATTCCAGTTTCTTATGTCAATTTTCAGGCCAAACACTTAAATTCAAATTAACCGCCGATTCTTTTCAATTCCACCACCCAATCCCTCAGATCACAAGCAATCAAATTCTGGAATTAAAAAAGCACGCACCTTTCAGGAAAAAAAAAACACAAATTCCAGAAGAAAAAAACACTCATGCAGGATTTTCAACCAAAACAATTCAAAGTAAGAAGAATGCCAAAATTGCAGTCATAAACAAGGCAGCTGGCGCGATTTGGTTATAGCTATTGATTTATCTTAATTGAGCTTAAAAATAACATTAATAGATTATATTACCAATTACAGTGTGCGTTGATGTTGACGATGACCGTAAAGACGACCTCGAGAACAACTGTGGAGGGTGATGGAGAAGGGTTTAGGCGTCGGAAGGTGACAGCGTTGCACCCTAAAGTCGCTTGTCTCCTTTCATATCACTTGTTAGCGATTTTGTGAGAAGTGCTCTTCTTCTTTTTTTTTTTTATAATAGATTAATAGTACCTCCGTAGAGACAATAATAATAGAATATTTCCTTAACGGGAAAGTAAGAAATTTAGTCCGATAAGTTGGCTTATTCTGAGAATTAGTCCACTATGTTGTCAAAATTTAGTCGTAGTCCAATATATTTTCAATTTGTGCACATTTATCTGATTTTGACCGGACAAATCTAATTTTGACCTTAATTATTAACATACGTCAACATTTGGGAGTTCTTGACAAAAAAAATTTGGGGATTTTTGAAATTTGGCTATTGATTTAGCCATGTGGATGATGATGTAAAATCAATTGAGAAAAATGACATGTAGACCGAATTAATTAGAAGGAACTTTAAATATATAAAGAAGAAAATTCAAACTAGCTTAAAAATCACATAAATTTATTATGGAATATAAATAAAATTATTAATTATGAAAAAATCTACAAAACAAAAAAAAATTATAATATTTATAAATAAATGCAGCAACCTTCAAAATTTTCATATCTTCAAAATTGAAACAATCACTGATGAGCTTCAAATTTTTTTGTCCATGCATATGTCAACAACTCCCAAATGTTTAGACGCCATGTCAGCAATCCCGGTCAAAATTTATATTTGTTCGGTCAAAATCGAATCAAATGTGCACAAATTGAAAATATATTAGACTAAGACTAAATTTAAACAACATAGTGGACCAATTCTCAAAATAAGTCAATTTATCGGACTAAATTTCTTATTTTCCCTTTCCTTAACACCACATTTTGTTGGAATAAATTCATGATTTATTTTTTCTTCTTAATAATGTCAATGTTAATTTAAAATGTGAGACAACGGTTTTTTTTTTCTTTTTTCTTATGTTTTTCTGGTTTGAGTATCTTGGGGAAAGTATCTTCGAAAAATGTGTTTTTGGAGAAGATATTTCAATTAAAAGTTTTGTCTGTATTAATTACAACACATACTTTACCTAAAAAAATTAATGTCATTCATAGTATAAATGATTACTATTTCCATTCAAAACCAAATAAATATTTACTCGAGCTTATAATGAGGAAATCACTAGTCGATTCAAACTTGTATTTTAGTGAAATACGACAACATTATACATAATTATCTAAATATGAGGTCCATGCTGACAATTTGACGTGTCAATATAAATTATGTGAATTACACGACTATAATCAGGACCGATCCTATCATTTTCTTAGCCTTAGTCGAACTTTTAAAATTGAGCCCCACTTTTCTGAACAAACTCAAAAATAACATAAAACCAACATATCGTGCAATATATCGAACAATCCGAATATAGTTAAACTAATATGACATCTATTTTCAAAAATCCAAATAATTATTTAAATATAGCACACCTTATAGTTTTAGCCGCAAAAGTATTAATCAAATTAGTGTTCAACAATTCATTTCTCAATCGATAACATAACTAACTCATTCAATTTTTCTTGTGACATGGTTGACCGGAGAAACTTTTTTTCTTTTTCACGGACGAACAACCTGCTTTTTTCTATTTTGTTCCCACCTTTCCAATTATTTTAGGCTTCTTTTTTTTATTATTCTTTTGCCTTTTAAAATTTAAATTGAGAAAATTTAATGTTGGGCCATTAAAAAAAAATAAAATTGAAAATTGTTAGAACCTAACAAGGTCAAAGTTATAGGGCCCAAGGAAAATGAGCCATTCATCCTTGGTGGGAGGGAGCTTATGATTTTTTTTTTTTTATTTTTTTATTCATCTAAATCACACACACAAAAAAAAAAAAAAAAAAGACATTCACTGCAGCCCCTGGATTCAAACCCAGCCTTTTGCCAAGTCACAAGCCATAAGCAGAAACCGCTAGGCTGCACCTATCCTTTATTCAATAATGTACTTATTTTATATGTCTATATGTAAAAGGTATTCAAAAAATTTGGCCTCTAAATTTTGTAGTTTTTTTGGGCCCGAGTCGTCCGACTTGCTCGACTAACGTTAGGAGCGGCCCTGACTATAATATACTAATTTATGCACGCGTTTTATCATTGATTAACATGTGATGTTTATTCAGTTTAGAGTCAAATAAATTTCAAGTCATGCTCGTAATTTAAGAAATCATTCATCTGTCCAAACTCGTAATTTATTAACGTTGACGAAATTATATAATTTCAAAGTATATGCTTTCAATTTATTGTTGCATGCACTATACACACAATTTATAAATTAGAATTGATAAAAATAATTGATTCAATTATCTTTTAAAGTTCCTAATATTATTTGGAAAAATTGTTACTAAAACCTAGCAACTTTTTTTTTTTTGAGGAAATAAAACCTAGCAACTTTTTTTTTTTTTTTTGAGGGGAAAAACCTAGCAACTTTAGTTGCACCATTGAGGCAAATGAGGAAATGGGACCCTCAAATAACTAAAAATTTGATCATTGTTAAGTAATCACTCTCTAGTAAGGTTAATCGTTATTATACTCACATGGCGTGGGCCCACCAAACATTCCGTATAAAAAAGGACCCTCACACCCTCTCTGGTTTCCTCAGGAGTGCACTGATAGTATTCTCTGCTTTCTCATTTGGGTTCCTTCGGCTAGAAGACGACGAACACACTACTCACAGTTGTGATACAAACACACACATTTATATATGTAGAAGTCTATGCCGATGAGGTAACGCATTTACTTTGCCGATTCTTAAAGTGAGAGTTTAATTTCTGTTATTAGTTTCCTTTTATTTCTTACTGATTCATCTGTCAACTGTCAAGTTTGGGTATATTGGGTAATTTATTTCCTTTTCGCTGTATTTCCTTTTATTCCGAACGAAGTGTTGAATCGCACTGTGTTTAACTAAAAGGGAGTCATGTTTTTCCTTCTGAAAAATAAGAAGTTTTCTTGTTCTTCTCTTCTTCTTTTTCCCTAGAATTGATTAAAGTTGACAAGACTTTGACTATAAGATTTTTCAATTTGTGAAATATTGAAATGAAGATGATTAATGCCAATGTGTGTTCAGATGGACACTCTGACTGGTTACTTTGTGAATTGTTGTTAAACTTTATTGTACCAATCAATATCTCTCCCACGCTCCTAAAGAAATTTTAGATTAGAGAAAAGTGGAAATGTTGGTTTCTATGAATTACTGCCCTCAAAGCTGTGTGGCATTATTAAATTGACTGAGAGGGTAACGTAGAATATAACTGTGACATCCTAAAAAGGATATATGAACAAATAATTTGGAACAAGGGATTGCCTTTATTTCGAGAATGCTATTACATACTGTAAGTTTGAAGCTTTCAGGCTTCAAATTTTAGTTGGCATAATGTGAATCTCGATTATCATGTTCAGAGCATTTTGTCTTCATTTGCACTTGTTGTTTAAAAAGAGATAGTGATTATTGAAGAATTAATTAGATGAATTCCGTAGTTATTCATATCAATGACAGCATGACTCTGTCAATCATGTATAACTTTGTTTGATTTTTGAAAATGGAGTTGTGCTGGTGTGGATGAACACAAAATCATTTGAATAGGCTTAGTTTTTTTTTTTTTTTATGAGGTCTTTATTTATCGTCACTCACTAATTAATCGAGTTTATGATGTGATATAGGTTGGCTGATTTTGTTTCATTAAGATGACAAAAGTTTATCCTTCTTAGTGGTTACCAGGTTTTGTCGTTTTCACACATTTGTATGTACACATGGCTCCTGGTTTTAATAGGGCTTAGAATTATGCGTGATTAATAAACAGATAATATCTATGCACTACAGCCCACAGTTTAATGTGTTTAAAATTAATGAAACTGAGTCTGCGTGGTTTCTTTTTCTTTAATACTTCTGGTTGGATCCGATGTGTTCATAATTAATTTGGAACTGATCCTCGCTTTATTGAATTTCTGAGTATTTTTTCATTTGGTATTAAATCTTCAACAAGTGTGTAAACTTTTTCTGTTTTTCTTCTCAGTTTCCGTCTTTCCAGTTTCCAACGTCTTTCTTCTATTTGAAACAGCTCACAGTACCAACACTAGTGATACTGAGAACGAGGCATTGTAGAAAGGAACCCATTCTGTTTGCCAACTCTTCAGGTAATATTTTTGTTTACATTGTTTGTTTCTCTTATTTATGTGCATTGTTTTCCGAACCATTAATTATTTCTGAAAATACAGAATCTTGTTCTTTGGCTTTCTGACTGTTTCTGCATTTCATATCTCAGATGAGTGGTTTGCACAATTTAGGAGCAGTATCGATTGCAACCAAACAGTAGAGTTGATGATGTTCAGGCTTTAATTTTTTGTTTAAACTTAATTTGTATGGATTATCATGTCCAGGTGCCGTTTTTCTTATCAACTTTGCCACATGCATCTCCACTGTCAACTTTCTATTTACTAACGAAAACAATTAATAAAGAATCGTATAGATGTGTTCTGATGATATTTATTTTAGTGAGAAAGAATTTTCTTTTTCTTGAAGACAACATATCCGCGTGCGTTGCACGTGCGGATTAGGAAAACAATTGTTTGTAATGTGGAGTTTGTAATGTGGAGTTTGTAATGGAGTTTGAAGCACTTCCTTCGAGTTCTTCATATACCGATGATGACCAGAAGAATTTGAAGCAATTGTTCTTCAAAAACTTTTGGTTATGTTGTTTCCCGTTGAGGACATAGTCCACAGATCCTCTTCACTGTAAAACTGGTGGAAACTTAGGTTCTTCTGCTAAAAAAGTGTGGTATGCAGAATAGCATCACTGGAACTTCTTTGCCAAAATCAACGGACAATGTCGAAAACACAGGTAGTTCGTCTTCGGGATGTCCATCCAATAACATATCGGATAGTGCTCATATTTCTATATCAAAGCAAAAGAAGTCTTCAGCATCAATGGGGACTGTGTCTGATGTGATTGGAAAGGATTACATTAAACCTAGAACTCAATCAGATGGACTGAATATGAAGTTAAAACCAGTGAAAATAAATTCAGATGATTTTCCATTGTCCGAAATCTGGGATGAGAAAAAGGAGTTAGCCTCTACCTCATGGAAGACGACACCTGGACATGATAACAATTAATAAAGAATCGTATAGATGTGCTATGATGATATTTATTTTAGTGAGAAAAGAATTTTCCTTTTCTTGAAGACAACATATCTGCGTGCGTTGCAGGTGCGGATTAGGAAAATAATTGAATATCTTTTTAACAGTCTTTATGAGGCCTTTACTCTCACCTTTCCGTTATAAATTAGTAGTGGAGTTTGTAATGTTTTCGTAATTATTCGTCTTTAGGAGAAAGTACTTCTATCAAGATAAACAAAAAGTTATGGTCTTTTGGAAATTGGAATTGCCTGATTACGTTCATATCCGCACGCATTATTCGGGCCAACACATTGCTCTTGCTTCTAATATAGCTTCGAATCCTGCAGGCTAGTATGCATGTTCTTCATTTCTTAAGACCAGATAATTTCTATGCATCATAAAACATTTCAGATAATAAATTAGGAATGTGTCTCTCCTCTGTCTACTGAATTTCTGATTATGTCTTTCATTTTATATTAAAATCTTTGCTTTAGAGCTTTTTCCACGTGTAGGATGGAAGTAGAAGCACTTCCTTCTAGTTCTTCGTATACTGATGATGACCAGAAGAATCTGAAGCAATTGCTCGAAGCTTTTGGTTCTGTAGTTTCCCCTGGAGGACATAGCTTCGGCCTACTGTGAAACTGGTAGAAACTTAGATTCTACTGCTGAAAAACTCTGTAACATGCAAAGTAGCATCACTGAAACTTCTTTGCCAAAATCAATGGACAATGTCTAAAGCACAGCTAGTTCGTCTTCGGGATGTCCATCCAATACCATATCGAATAGTGCTCATATATCTATATCAAAGCCAAAGAAGTCTTCAGCGTCAATGGGGACTGTCTTGTGTGATTGGAAAGGATTACATTAAACCTAGAACTCCGTCAGATGGACTTTATCAGAACAAACCAGTGAAAATAAATTCAGATGATTTTCCAGTGTCCGAGATCTGGGATGAGAAAAAGGAGTTAGCCACTACCTCACGGAAAACGGCACGTGGACATGACAAAAATTAATAAAAAATCGTATAGATATGTGTTCTGATGATATTTGTTTAAATGAGAAGAGAATTTTCGTTTCTTGAAGTCAGCATGTCTGCGTGCGTTGCTGGTGCGGATTCGGGAAATAATTATCTTTTAACAATCTATATGGGGCCTTTACTCTCACTTTTCTGTAATAAATTAGTAATGGAGTTTGTAATGTTTTCGTAATTATTCGTCTTTAGGAGAAAGTACTTCTATCAAGATAACAAAAAGTTATGGTCTTTTGGAAATTGGAATTGCCTGATTACATTCATAGCTGCACGCATTATTTGGGCCAACACATTGCTCTTTTTTCTAATATAGCTTCACATCCTGCAGGCCAGTATGCATGTTCTTCATTTCTTAAGACCAGATAATTTCAATGCATTATAAAATATTGCAGATAATAAATTAGGAATGTGTCTCTCCTCTGTCTACTGAATTTTTGATTATGTCTTTCATTTTATTTTAAGATCTTCGCTTTAAAGCTTTTTTCCCCTCCACTTTTTCCACGTGTAGGATGGAAGTAGAAGCACTTCCTTCGAGTTCTTCGTACACTGATGATGACCAGAAGAATCTGAAGCAATTGCTCGAAGCTTTTGGTTCTGTAGTTTCCCCTGGAACACATAGCTTCGGCCTACTGTGAAACTGGTAGAAACTTAGATTCTACCGCTGAAAAACTCTGTAGCATGCAGAGTAACATCACTGAAACTTCTTTGCCAAAATCAATGGACAATGTCTAAAGCACAGCTAGTTCGTCTTCGGGATGTCCATCCAATACCATATCGAATAGTGCTCATATTTCTATATCAAAGCCAAAGAAGTCTTCAGCATCAATGGGGACTGTCTTATGTGATTGGAAAGGATTACATTAAACCTAGAACTCAATCAGATGGACTGAATCAGAACAAACCAGTGAAAATAAATTCAGATGATTTTCCAGTGTCCGAGATCTGGGATGAGAAAAAGGAGTTAGCCACTACCTCACGGAAAACGGCATCTGGACATGACAAAAATTAATAAAAAATCGTATAGATATGTGTTCTGATGATATTTGTTTAAATGAGAAGAGAATTTTCGTTTCCTTGAAGTCAGCATGTCTGCGTGCGTTGCAGGTGCGGATTTGGGAAATAATTATCTTTTAAAAATCTATATGGGGCTTTTACTCTCACTTTTCTGTAATAAATTAGTAATGGATTTTGTAATTTTTTCGTAATTATTCATCTCTAAGAGAAAGTACTTCTATCAAGGTAACAAAAAAGTTGTGGTCTTTTGGCAGTTGGAGCTACCTGATTACGTTCATATTCTCACGCATTATCCGGGCCAAAACATTGCTCTTGCTTCTAATATAGCTTTGAATCCTGCAGGCTAGTATGCATGTTCTTCATTTCTTAAAACCAGATAATTTCTATGCACTATAGCACATTTTTCATGTGTATTTAAAATTAACATTGTCCACACATTATTATTATTATTATTATTATTTATTATTATTATTATTATTTATTATTATTATTATTATTATTGTTATTAATATTATTATTTCATCTGCCTTTCAGATAATAATTAGGAATGTGTCTCTCCTCTGTCTACTAAATTTCTGATTATGTCTTTCATTTTAGATTAGAATCTTCGCTTAAGATCTTTTTTTTTCAATCTCTTTTTCCATGTGCAGGATGGAAGTCGAAGCACTTCCTTCAAGTTCTTCGTATACTGATGATGACCAGAAGAATCTGAAACAACTTGCTCGAAACTTTTGGTTTTGTTGTTTCCGTTGAGGACATAGCTTCGGCCTACTGTGAAACTTGTAGAAACTTAGATTCTACTGCTGAAAAACTCTGTAGCATGCAGAGTAGCATCACTGGAACTTCTTTGCCAAAATCAACGGACAATGTCGAAAACACAGCTAGTTCGTCTTCTGGATGTCCATCCAATAACATATTAGATGGTGCTCATATTTCTATGTCAAAGCCAAATAAGTCTTCAGCGTCAATGGGGACTGTGTCTGATGTGATTGGAAAGGATTACATTAAACCTAGAACTCAATCAGATGGACTGCAGTGAAAATAATTTCAGATGATTTTCCTGTGTCTGAGATCTCGGATGAGAAGAACGAGTTAGCCTCTACCTCACGGAAGACGGCACCTGGACATGATAACTATTAATAAAGAATCGTATAGATGTGTTCTGATGGTATTTATTTTAGTGAGAAAAGAATTTTCCTTTTCTTGAAGTCAACATATCTGCGTTCATTGCAGGTGCGGATTAGGAAAATGATTGAATTATCTTTTTAATAATCTTTATAAGGCCTATACTCTCACCTTTTGTAATAAATTAATAATGGAGTGTGTAATGTTTCATAATTATTTGTCTTTAGGAGAAAGTACTTCTGTCAAGATAACAAAAAGTTATGGTCTTTTTGCTTTTGGAATTACCTTATTACGTTCATATCCGCACGCATTATTGGGCTTCTCTTGCCACTAATATAGCTTTGAATCCTGCAGGCTAGTATGCATGTTCGTCATTTCTTAAAACCAGATAATTCATATGCACTATAGCACATTTTTCACGTGTATTTATAATTAACATTGTCCACACATTATATTATTATTATTATTATTATTATTATTATTATTATTATTATTATTATTATTATTATTGTGGTTTCATCTGCCTTTCAGATAGTAAATTAGGAATGTGTCAGTCCTCTGTCTACTGAATTTCTGATTATGTCTTTCATTTTAGATTAAAATATTCGCTTGAGAGCTTCCCCCTCTTTTTTTCCTTCTGTAGGTTGGAAGTAGAAGCACTTCCTTCGAGCTCTTCGTATACTGATGATGACCAGAAGAATCTGAAGCAATTGCTCGAAGCTTTTGGTTCTGTTGTTTCCTTTGAGGACATAGCTTCGGCCTACTGTGAAACTGGTAGAAACTTAGATTCTACTGTTGAAAAACTCTGTAGCATGCAGAGTAGCATCACTGGTACTTCTTTGCCAAAATCACGGACAATGTCGAAAACACAGCTAGTTCGTCTTCTGGATGTCCATCCAATAACATATCGGATAGAGCTCATATTTCTATATCAAAGTCAAAGAAGTCTTCAGCATCAATGGGGACTGTGTCTGATGTGACTGGAAAGGATTACATTAAACCTACAACTCAATCAAATGGACTGAATCAGAAGTTAAAACCTGTGAAAATAAATTCAGATGATTTTCAAGTGTCCGAGATCTGGGATGAGAAAAAAGAGTTAGCCTCTACCTCACAGAAAACGGCACCTAGACTTGATAGCAATTAATAAAGAATCGTATAGATGTGTTCTGATGATATTTGTTTTAGTGAGAAAAGAATTTTCCTTTTCTTGAAGTCAACATATTTGCGTTCATTGCAGGTGCGGATTAGGAAAATAATTGAATTATCTTTTTAACAATCTTTATAAGGCCTATACTCTCACCTTTTGTAATAAATTAGTAATGGAGTGTGTAATGTTTCTTTATTATTCGTCTTTAGGAGAAAGTACTTCTATCAAGGTAACAAAAAGTTGTGGTCTTTTGGCAATTGGAAATACCCGATTACATTCATATCCGCACGCATTATTCGGGCCAACACATTGCTCTTGCTTCTAATATATTTTCGAATCATGCATGTTAGTATGTATGTCCTTCATTTCTTAAAACCAGATATTTTTTATGCACTATAGCACATTTTTCACGTGTATTTCAAATTAACATTGTGTCTCTCTCCTCTGTCTACTAAATTTCTAATTATGTCTTTCATTTTAGATTTAAATCTTTTCTTTGAGAGCCTTTTTCCCCCCTCTTTTTCCATGTGCAGGATGGAAGTAGAAGCACTTCCTTCGAGTTCTTCATATACTGATGATGACCAGAAGAATCTGAAGCAATTGCTCGAAGCTTTTGGTTCTGTTGTTTCCTTTGAGGACATAGCTTCGGCCTACTGTGAAACTTGTAGAAACTTAGATTCTACTGCTGAAAAACTCTGTAGCATGCAGAGTAGCATCACTGGAACTTCTTTGCCAAAATCAACGGACAATGTCGAAAACACAGCTAGTTCGTCAGTTCGTCTTCTGGATGTCCATCCAATAACATATTAGATGGTGCTCATATTTCTATGTCAAAGCCAAATAAGTCTTCAGCGTCAATGTGGACTGTGTCTGATGTGATTGGAAAGGATTACATTAAACCTAGAACTCAATCAGATGGACTGAATCAGAAGTTAAAACCAGTGAAAATAATTTCAGATGATTTTCCAGCGTCCGAGATCTCGGATGAGAAAAAGGAGTTAGCCTCTACCTCACGGAAGACGGCACCTGGACATGATAACTATTAATAAAGAATCGTATAGATGTGTTCTGATGATATTTAGTTTAGTGAGAAAAGAATTTTCCTTTTCTTGAAGTCAACATATCTGCGTTCATTGCAGGTGCGGATTAGGAAAATAATTGAATTATCTTTTTAACAATCTTTTTAAGGCCTATACTCTCACTTTTTGTAATAAATTAATAATGGAGTGTGTAATGTTTCATAATTATTCATTGAGAAAGTACTTCTATCAAGATAACATAAAGTTATGGTCTTTTTGCTTTTGGAATTACCTTATTACGTTCATATCCGCACGCATTATTGGGCTTCTCTTGCTACTAATATAGCTTTGAATCCTGCAGGCTAGTATGCATGTTCTTCATTTCTTAAAACCAGATAATTTCTATGCACTATAGCACATTTTTCACGTGTATTTATAATTAACATTGTCCACACAAATTATTATTATTAATTATTATTATTATGATTATTATTATTGTGGTTTCATCTGCCTTTCAGATAGTAAATTAGGAATGTGTCTGTCATCTGTTTACTGAATTTCTGATTATGTCTTTCATTTTAGATTAAAATATTCGCTTGAGAGCTTCCCCCACTCTTTTTCCTTGTGTAGGTTGGAAGTAGAAGCACTTCCTTCGAGTTCTTCGTATACTGATGATGACCAGAAGAATCTGAAGCAATTGCTCGAAGCTTTTGGTTCTGTTGTTTCCTTTGAGGACGTAGCTTCGGCCTACTGTAATACTGGTAGAAACTTCGATTCTACTGCTGAAAAACTCTGTAGCATGCAGAGTGGCATCACTGAAACTTCTTTGCAAATCAATGGACAATGTCGAAAGCACAGCTAGTTCGTCTTCGGGATGTCCATCCAATACCATATCGAATAGTGCTCATATTTCTATATCAAAGCAAAAGAAGTCTTCAGCATCAAAGGGGAATGTGTCTGATCTGATGTGATTGGAAAGGATTACATTAAACCTAGAACTCAATCAGATGGACTGAATCAGAAGTTAAAACCAGTGAAAATAAATTCAGATGATTTTCCGTTGTCCGAGATCTGGGATTAGAAAAAGGAGTTAGCCTCTACCTCACGGAATGAATCCATGGACAGTGATATTCGAGATTTCTTTATAAAATGCTTGGAGATGGATTTCAGCTGGAAATGAGTGTAATCCAGGATGTTATTGGTAAGCACTGTTGGTTGAATACTGTAAGTAGGCCAGAATGTCGTATGAACCTTTTTCTTAATCATATTATTGCTTGATTTGAGAAAACTCAAATTTTGTGGGTGTTTCGTGCGCGATGCTCTGCGTGCTATGTGCGTGCGCATGCGTGCGTGCATTTTGCGGACTGGATTTTGTCTTTTGTATTTATGTGTCTGCATGTTTGTGCATTTTATACAGATTGTGCATTTGTGTGGGGTGTGCCGGTGTGTGTGGCCATGTGTGAGTCACTAATTATCTTCGTTGTTTTTTATTTCAAAATCTCTGCGGTGGCTTAGCATTTGCTTTATTTAGTTTTTCTATATATTTTTTAGAAGAAACGGCAGTCTATATTATGGTTCTCTATGTTGATCTCTCTTGTACCTTGCAAGTGTTAAATGTTACCGTGCTATTTTTTGATTTGCAAGTCAACTTGGGTACGACATGGCAATGGTAAGTCTGTTTTGGTTTATTTAGCAGCTATGATTTTCTGGGCTTCTTTTGATTTCATGTGTATTTTGAATTCATTTTCATTAACCAGGTTTTTCAATTTCTGAAGTTGGAACTTGGAAGTATGATGCCATTTGGAAGTGATTAAGGTGAAAAAGTTTTTACACTCTTCAGATCGAGCACTGAAAGTGATGTCAACAGGGGAGATGAAGTAATATTACCACAGACAGAGACGAAAAAGAACGACATCGCAAGGGTGCAGTTAGACAAGGTTGGCAGTCAGTGTATGGTCAGGTTGTGGCCAAACCACCAGAAGAGACAATCATAGAAGATTTTACTTATATTTACAAGACAACCAATTAATGATAGAAGTAAGTATTTATTTTTCTCCACTATTACCCGTGCGATGTGCGGAAGGCAGGGAATCACTCACACAAATCGGAAAAGGCAGGGGAAGACCTAAAAGGACTTGGAAAGAAACTATTAAAACATTGTATCATATGGTAAAATGAAATGAAACCAAACATAGTTTTCAATCAAATGAAGTTAGTTATGTTCAGAATTTTCTGACGTCATGGCCTAAAAGTACTTAGATTTCTTCCTCTTTATTTATACTCATTTATTCCTTTGCTTGTTTTATTGATGTGGTTGGATTTTAGGGCAACTTTATATGATGAAGGCCCAAGAAGCAGATGAATTATCTGCTCAGAAACTGACCGAAAACAGGTTAGGGCAAAGAGTTATTTTTGCGTTCTTTACGTTCTTGTGCTCCATTTTGAAGTCTTTGACCAATTGCATGTGAAGTGAAATGACATAAAAGCCCCCACTTTTGAATGCAGGACGAGGAAGAAGAATTTTCAATTAACATGCATTATCTTGAGCCAAAGGATGCTCCGCACCATATGGGACTTCTTTTGACCTCGCTTTCTGGTTTGCCGTGTGGATTATTGTTTCTAAACATTTTTCGAACTATGGTCTGTCTTAATAATGATGGGGCTCTGATACTTTTTTACATCAGCTAATTTGCTCCCTGAAGGTTGTAGTCGGGACCGACTGTGGAGACAATAAAGATGGGCGGCGTAAGCATTTGGTCTGAGTATTTCGTATATTGGTTGATGATGATAATAATAATAATAGTGGTTGATTATAGAAATTTGTGTATTTATTTCTTGTTCTGGTATAATAAGTGTTCAAAATGCACATGGTAGTTCTAGCCAAATAAAAAGAAAATTATTTCTGATACTATTCGTATTGTCTTCCTGTCAAATATAGTACTGTATCCAAGCTCTTGTAAAACATGAAAAATATCAGATTGTATATGTTTGGTTAGGTCTTCATGTGAATTTCCCCTTCTTTACTATACGTCGGAAAATCGCACGCATAATATTAGTCTTGAAAATTGTATTCCAGTTCCTTCAGTCAATCTATATGCTAATATTCTATGTCACGAATACAGAAAACAGTAATGAGGTGTTATGATCACATGAAGTGGTCTCATTTGAATAATTACTCATCGTGCGCAGATCACCAAGCTTCTGGAAAAGGAGGGGATCCCTTGGACAGAAGAAGGAAATGGATGGATAATTTTTATCCGAGTGGACGAGATTGATCCAACGAAGCTGAGTTTCTCAAACAAATGAACAAATCATATCCGTTTTGATTTATTATCTTTGAGATTTTGAAACTCAAAGTGAGGGTATATTGTTTTGATTTATTTCTGGCCTTCTCTGGAGCTCTGATGAACAACTCTGAATTTTTATTTTACTTGTCGCTGAAATTTCATGCGTAAAAACCATGCATTATGATACAGAAGTCGTGCTCACTATGCATTATTTTGTGCAAAATGAAATGAAAATCGTGCAAACTGTGTGCAAAATGATGCGAAAATCGTGCGCATTATGTGGGTGCTTACGGTTGCACTTCGCTTGATTTTGCCTTAAGCTGATTGTGATTTTTTTCGCATGGAAAATATTCAGCTTGGTATAGTAACTATTTGCAAATTGTCAGTCGGAAAAAGGACTTTTGTCGTACATTTTACTTGTCATCTAAACCTTATGCGCAAAAACCATGCATTTTGTGGCCATATTTCTCCTTTCTATTTACCAGTCTAATATCATGGTGGCTCGACATTTTCTTTTTTCGGTGCCTACTTGCAGTTTGATTCATTTTGCCTTATGCTGATTATGAATTTGCATGGAGTATATTCAGCTCGGTACACCAACTATTTGCAAATTGCCTGTCGGAAAGGACATTTGATATATATTTTCTGTAGATTAAGAAGACTTCAACCCTTCTGGTTTCATTTTCATTTTTTTCTTCTCGTTTCAGTATTTTCAGGATTGGAAGGTGTCTAACGATTTTCCAGGATAAATGGAGGGAAATAATGAATTAAGAGCCTTCAACTCTTTCTCGTTTCATTTTCAAATTTGTTTTCTTGTTTTCCAAAAATGAGAAATAAGTGGTATTTTTTCTTATTAAAATAGGTAAAGTAAATGTATTTTCACTTTTTAAATAGTAAAAACTAAGCAGGTGTTCTTGAAGATCTTTCAATTTATATTTTCATTCTATTTTATTTTTGCCACATACTGAATCAAGTCATAGTGTAACATACGTCAAGGATTTCCCCCTACTTATTGGGAAAAGATTGTGAAAAATTATAGACTTGAATTTTTTTTTATCATTTCTCCATAATATTTTTAGCTATAATTTTCAGAAATGTTTGTCTTTTTTTATTTTTTTGAACTCATTTGTCTACTTTGCTCTTTTTTCCATTTTTTGGGACCAATACTTTTCTCGGGACTAAGAATCATTTCTCGATACTGAGAAATGTACTGTATCGATTTTTGAAAATTGGCCAAATACCTTTTTGAGTATGACCATTAGTTTTTAGCCAAAATGAAGCTTGGCTATTTTCATTTCCACAAAAACGTAAATGACCAATTTGGCCTATTACCACTGAAGTATATGTCTAGACTAATCACATATTCATTTTCAAGGACTTTTTGATTCGAACTTAATGCTTTTCATCTGAAAATATTAGGATGGTTTCTTTGATAACCCTCAAACAATAAATTATCAATGCGATAAAAGTTTTTGCAAAAATAAAAGCCAAGAAGTATTTTTCTTCTTCATTTGGCTTCTCACTTAGACAAGAAAGAAAATTTAAACACTTGTAACATAGAATTCTGGGGCATGCCTTAACCAAGAATTCTTTCAATCTCACCTCATATATATACACAACTAAGGATTATATGGTGGATTGGAACCAAAAACAAGCTACTAAAAAAGAATACAATTCTTTTTGCATCAGAAACTCAGCTCTAATCAAGCTATTGTGAAACAAGAAAACGAAAACGCCATTTTAAGGTGATTTCAAAGTGCTGCTCATTGTGTCAGTCTTTGCATCTCGTTTTGGTCGTTGAGAGTCTCAATCAGCAGGGGAGGAGCATATTGAGCAGTTCCTTGGTGTTCGTCCGAATCTTGGCAGAACGAAAGGATAATGGTATCGATAGACATTTCCACCACTCCAAAGAAGAGAGTAGCAACTATGTACCCAAATCCCCAGCACACCTGTATAGTGATATAACCTCGTCACTTGTCTTGAAAAAACTTTAAGACAGTAATAAGTTTTCACAATTGCAATACAGAGGGATAATTACAAAAAAAAAAAAAAAAAAAAACCTTGAAATTCAATCTAATTACACAAATATAAAACGAGGGATAATTACAAAAACGACCTCTGAGGTTTGGGTTAGTTACAAAATAAATTTGAAGATTACAAAAACCCATTGAGGCTTGATTCTGTTAAATGTAAGGGGGTAATTGCTGTATTTTTACAAATATAAGGGGGGCGTTTGAAATATTTTTCCTCGTGAAGGGGTACAGTGTAATACAAAATCAAATCTCGTGTTTTTTTTGTAATTTTCTAAAACATGTGGGTTTTTTGTAATTAACCCAAACATCAGGGGTAGTTTTGTAATTAACCCAAACATCAGGGGTAGTTTTGTAATTACCCCCCCCACCCCCCCACCCCCGAGATATTTGTTTCAGTTTTACAAATTGCACACTTAAAAAGCAAATACAAAACTCCAGGGGATATTTGTAATACCTTAAGTTAGTATTCATAATTTTGACATATAACCATATATTTTTGTAATTAGACTGAACTCAGGGTAGTTTTGTAATTATCCCTTTCTAGTATATGAAGAGTAAAATACCACACAGAGAACTAATATAAGGTGTAGTAGCTAAAGTGGTGCTGTTCATCTGGTGGTACAACATATCAATTTCTTTTTGAGATATTTATTGCTTTCCATATGCAGAAAGGATCATCACGACCGTTAAAATACTTACCAAAACAGGAAACAGCGGGGATGAGATCTTGTTATGCGCGGATTTATATTTGTGAGTGTCCAACATCAGAAATGCAAAAAGCGCACTTGTAAGGCTGACACAGAGCTTCCCAAGAAAGAGAATCACATCTCCAATGACATTCACCTTCCCGATCCGAAGGATGTTACTCATGATCAATTCCGTTGCAATCTCAGAAGCTTTAAAGAAACCTTTTCCTGTGATTGCAATCTGAGTAGAAGTAAAAAAAAAAAAAAAAAAGGAGCATAAGATAACAGCCTAAAGAAGTTTGTGGACACAAGCTTCTTATTTGGTACATTACATATATATAGTTGTGCTTAAATAAAATTTTGTTCATGTGCAACACGACAAATCTTATTCAATTTCTTCATATTTTTTTACTCAGTCAATTTTGGAGAAAAATAGCAGACACATTATTTTGAGACACTGGTCGATAAGTCAAACCAAAAGCAATATCATAAATCTAAATCTAAAGCACCCCTCCCTGGTGGCCTGGTTTTCAAATTCTGGTTAATTAATGCAAACTCAGAAGCAGAAGTTGACGTCCGTAAACACTAAAAAGTACTCTTTTTTTCAGCCAAAAACTGATAATCACTTTTATCTAGTGATTGCAAAACACTCCCTTAATATTCCAGGACTGACAACTAGTTTGCCAAAGATGGGAATGATTCTTCACAAAATGGCAACACAATATGCATAAAATAAAGGGTTAATTACAAAACGTACCCTTGAGGTTTGATCTAATTACAAAAAAACACAATTAACTTTCAAAATTACAAAAAGTACCTTTGAGGTTTTATTGTGTCTAACATTTACCCCTTCATAAGTAAAAAATATTTCAAAATACCCCCTCACCTTTATAAAAATATTACAGTTAGCCCCTTAATTTTAACACTAAATCAAACCTCAGGGAACTTTTTGTAATGTTAAAAATTAGCTAGTTTTTTTTTTTTTTTTTTGTAATTAGGTCAAACCTCAAGGGAACTTTTTGTAATTATCCCTATAAAAAATTAAATCTGGAAATGATCATGCAAATGCATGGTCATGTTCCATGATGTACATGTTGATTTTACAATATCAATCATGTAATGGGACATGACTAGAGCAACTATCTTACCTCATCACCGTCTCATCGTATTTTCATGCAAGTGGAAAGACCTATGATGATGATGATTTTGAAATTTCATCTCATTTCTCCTTCGTATGAAGGTTGCGTCAGGAAGGGCATCCGGCGTAAAACTTTGCCACTTTGCTTTTTGTGTGAATTTTTAGTGTTAACTAATTTTTGACAATTAATTGACACTATAAACTTCACACCACCGACCCCACATAGTGGGATAAGGTGCAGTTGATGATGATGATGATGATGATGATGATGATGATGATGATGATGAATTATCATGCAAATGCAATGCCCGAGATTTCAACGTACCATAATATAAGCATTACGGTTTACAGATTTGATGATGCATCCAATGCCCCTCAGGCAACCCTGTGAAGTTTGATATGTCGCCTTTCCAAACCAGCTTCCAGGCATAGAATTAACCAGTTTAAGCTTACGACGAAGAGATTCAAGTATAAATCGAATTGATTCTATAAATGACACAATTAGAGAACCAAGAGCAATAGATCCTGACCGTGTCGAACAAGCCGCTTCATTGAAGAAAAACGGAAGGAACGGAATCTCTGGCTGCATTTCGAAGAAAAATAAGATTTATTATGAGAGAAATATAAATAAAACTTAAACAGAAACAAGAAAAATGTTCACAAGATTATAAATCACATTTTCTTTACTTAAATATTCACATAAAAAGATAATACTAGACAGCAAAGTTTTGGTGCCACTAAGGGAACTTTTTAGTGCCTTTTTTTTAAAAGATAAATTATTTCACATAGTCTTACCGAAGTTTCCCCTCGAGCCCAATAATACGAAGCAACAGAACCCGCAATAACAGTTGACGAGCATGCTATGACAAATTGGGTTGCCCAGTAGCCACCAAACAGGTGGAAAAGTATTGCAGCAGCAATATGAGAAGTGTAGCGGATTGTATAGCCACAACAACTATTACAGCTCAATCTAATTTCTTTGAGATCAAATGCGCAGCAATTAGCGGTACAATCGTTCTGTACGACACTTCCGGAACTAAAAAGATGAAGAGCAGCCGATAACCAGAACATAAAGAAAATAGCTAGTATTGCGTATGGTATAACTGGAAAAATTATCAACGCATGTACTTCTCCGATGACCTTCGCGGCAACCTAGATATTAGAGTTGAACTCATCAGAACAAGAGTACATTATAAATCAAGAAAGTGAAAATGCACGGAACATTTACAGGAACATAGTCATGGGCTGAATTAAGAGGAGCAATCATATCCTTGAGTGTAAAAAAGAATCGATTATATGAACTTAAAGTGGGCACTGCAGAAGGAAAAACTAAGCCTCTTAAGAGATGTCTTCCATTTATACGTAGAAAAGAAGACCAAAAAGAGGAGAAAAAGTTCTTTGGCTGACATTCTTATATTCATCGTCCAACAGAGAATCAAAATCCAACAATTAAGGGAACAATGAGAGCCATGTTTCAGTTGTCAGAGGATCATAATTATGTTCTCGTGGATGAACTATGATGTGGCCAAGTTCTTTAACACCATTTCTGATTTTACAGTTTCTCGTGATCTGATAGAGATATAATGAATGATAGAGCACCCAAATGACCTAAATTCATCAACTCGAGCTTCTTTTTTTCTGAATCCATCGTTATGCTTATCCCATAGCTATCCATGTCAATATCAGAATTAAACTTTTCAAGTGCTTCTATTTCAGTACCACAAGCATGTAGCTCAAGTGGTATCACTCACCCTTTGTAAGGGTATTGACCGGGGTTCGGAAAAAGGTATCTTTCATTTTCTTTGAAATTTATCCCCTCCCCTCCAACCAATACTCCCAACTTACAAAGAAAAGAGTGCTTCTATTTCAGTCTTTTCCAGATAAGTTTTTACATGGATTCAAGCATAAACTTGCAAGGATCTAAACAAAAGTCTAGGTTTGATGCCTAATAGTAGACGGACCACAGCAAACATATGAACATTAAGGAACTTCAGAAAACTTCAATGATGGATATAATGATAACGGACACAAAAATAAATATGTTAATTCTCGTATATCATTGGGTGGCAAATGCATTTTTTTTCTAATCTCACGAAGATTAACCATAGCGTACCTTCAGGACAGATGTTGCCATAAGGATACGGCGGACTATAGCAATAGAGGATAGGAAAGCCACAATCATCAGCGCGGTCATGAGAACAGCAGCAAAATGGAGATGATTTAGCTCCTGAACAAGGCACAATCCACATGAAAACATTTGATTAATGACTGAAAATTACGGGGGTAAAGTTTGCTACAACAAAGAACAGAGGCCTGCCTCAGCCATTTAAACTCGAATAAATCTCTCTTGGATTCTAATTATATGGTCCAAGTTAGAGCATCCAAAGGGAACATTGAACTTGTAACAGCATCAAAATTATAAAAATCCTACCCTTGCAGATACATGATAATATGGGTCGTGTTCACCGATGATTGGGGAGATGGCATCGTTTCCGATCCATCCAGCTGAAGAACACGGAGAAAGCATTTCAGTTAAGTTGTTTTGTACAACGACTATCATAATAAAATTAATAACTGAAGCTACAACGGAAAACAACAATATAATATTTGTGTAGACAAGTGTATTGCAATTAGGAGATGTAGACGTTAAATAAAAGATGTTAATTAAAACCAGAGCTCAGGTACAAATAAAACAAGACAATATACCAACAAAAAAGTTACTGAACAAAAAACAGCATATGATGCTTAATATAGGCATGGAAAGTCTTCTAGTCCTCAAGTTCTTCAAGAAAAGCTGTTATATCATCTCAATCTTGTTTTTGTTCTTAAGCTCAGACTCGAGTTTCAGATGGAAATTTCGGTATATTAATTCTTTTCTTCTACATCGAGTCAATCTTCACACTATGAATAGTTCGCCTTCCGAACTGATGGTTTTAAGCTCTCAGTGACCTCTGAGTTGTTGTAGTTGAATGTTACGGTCAAAGAAAAACGGACAGAATTTATGTGTCTACGAGTGGATTTCTTATGTATATATTGCAATCTTAGCTCTGCAAGTTTGTCAAATTACGATTGGGTAATATTCTTCCTCTTCTCCTTCCATTATATAAGGTTATTTAACAAAACTTTAATGCAGCTTCCCCTCAATTAATTTGAAGTTCTTCAAGGGATAATTACAAAAATAAAAAAACCTAAGGTTTGAACTAAAAACAAAAAAACTCTAAGAGGTTTTCGGAAATTACAAAAAAAAAAGCCCTTGAGGTTTGATTTTGTCTTAAATTTAAGAGAGTAACTATAATGTGCTTGTTTGGGAGCACTTATGGAAAAGTCCATTTAGAAAATGGACTTATCTAGAATGGACTTTTCAAAAAGCCTCTCATTCTCACTTCTCTAGAATGCACATGAAGGGGGAACATGTAAGACATAATCAAACATCAAAGGGGTTTCTGTACTTTTCAAAAACCTCTGGATCTTTGTAATTAGCCCGAACCTCGGGTTTTGTTTTTTGTGACTATCCCTTTCTTCGATTCGTGGTCATGTTCCATGATGTACATGTTGATTTTACAATATCAATCATGTAATGGGACATGACTAGAGCAACTATCTCAACTCATCGCCGTCTCATCGTATTTTCCATGCAAGTGGAAAGACCTATGATGATGATGGTTTTTGGAATTTCATCTCATTTCTCCTTCGTATGAAGAAGGGCATCCGGCGTAAAACTTTGCCACTTTGCTTTTTGTGTGAATTTGTAGTGTTAACTAATTTTAAACAATTAATTGACACTATAAATTTCACACCACCGACCCCACATAGTGGGATAAGGTGCAGTTGATGATGATGATGATCCCTTTCTTCGATTCAATGATTAAACGAACGCATCTCAGCATAGTGTTCCTTGTGCCTATTATTATGCAGTTGGTTTGATACTAGAGCCTTAAACTCAATCCAGCTTGCATTGTTATAGATCCACAGATTTAACCATAATTATCCGAAATCGAAATCTTAGCTCGTAATAAGCACTCATTTCTTGTCCTCGGGTCACCAAAGTACCTAACTATGTGGCTCAATATGCTCACATGGTGTACAGACAGGAGTGGGTAGATATTGATAATTGGTATGATGCCGATGCGAATATGTAACTCACAGAAACTAATATGGGGAAACACTGTTGTTTATTGCAAACTGGTAATTGTAGTTGGTTCAGCCATGTTTTTATGACATTGGTTCAAATCCTACAAACCAAAATTACTTCTGCTATGATCCCCATTCTAACAGTTGAGAATTTAAAAATCCAGATATACTCACAAAGATCTCTTATAACTACAAAGAATCAAAACGAGACTTTTAAAAAGCAAAAATATAAGTTTGATTTCCCAATAAGTCCCTAAAGTCAAGATATTATATACTAACCTTTCAAATAGTAAAACATCGTAACGGATACCATGAGAACATTGAACACAATGACAGTAATCCATGGCATTCCGGCAACAAAATGACGGATCATCAAAAGCCATATGATTGATAGGAAAAGCGGGAGAAATCCTCCGCAAACGAGCAGTACAGGCCAAGATTTTCCAACATCAGCCACATATCTCTGTAAATAGACAGAAATCGCACATTTTGTGAAGTTGTATTGAAATGCCGCTAAACCCTTAAATACCACAAGACATCAAATCTTTGCAGAATATCAAATTAGTTCGAATTACTTAATATTCAGCAATCTTTCAAAGCCAAGAAGTTTCGTTTACTATACTTGACAACGGTACACTTTGCAAGCATTGCATAAAACTTCACTAGAATAAAAACAAATCATGAAGCAAGAAGCAAGATACCCAAATTCGTGCATACAATGGAAGTGTTTGCAAAAACTTCACTTTTAGGAGAAGTGATTTATTGTAGCGTATAAAAGTAAATGAGAATCATAAATTGGTAGCGTTTTCAAATAGAATCAGAAGTTGAGAGTGCTTAGTGAAAAAAAGATGTAAAAGTGCTTTTTTTTTTTTTTTGTAAAAGTCAAACCTGAAGCAGGACCAGAAATTTAAAGCACCCATCACTCTGCTTTTAGATTCTCGATTAAATGAAGCGAGAATCAAAAGCGAGTAAATTGGCATTTGCAATTTTGCAAACACTAAAAATTACCCAAAAACTGAGAAGCACTTTTTTTTAGTGATTGCAAACACTCCCAATGTCTTTGATGGTTAAGACATAAATCAGGGATGAGTTGGTTTCTAAAAAGGCCCATTTCAGGTTTACATTCTTCTACGGGCTTCAAGATAGAAAGTGAGGAACTTCGTCTGACCTTTAATACTGATGATCTAGAGTTAATTGATTTGTGGATGCAGTGTTGTTAGAGGCGAGAGGCGCACTGAGGCGCAAAGGGCCCCCTAGCGCCCGAGGCGAGAGGCGCGCGCCCGAGGCGCGCCTCTTGAACATGAGGCGCATAAATTAAAAAAATAAAAAAAAATAATATAAGCTACTACTTTGACAAATAAGAAGCAAGATAAAATCACATAAAAGAAGCTGAACTTTTTTTATAAAAAAAATACACATTTAATCATAACTAGGAAGAATTACTACATGAATATTTTGTATAATATTTATTTACTAAAACTAAAACTTCAATGGAAAATAAGCAAAACAAAAGGGAAAAAAGGTTACCGGCGGTAGAGAGCCGATCCGGCAGGTGTCGGTGGGGGTGGGCAGCGGCACGGGGCAGGGGCTGGAGGCAGTGAGTTGCTAAGGCTTCTATTTGTTTTCTCCAAAAGTGTAAAATAAAACCCTAATTTGAGTATTCTCAGGTTTTTGAAAAGTCAAAAAAGCAAAAAGTGTTAAATATAAGTGGAAAGTGTGTTTAATTTGTTATTAAAGTAACAACAACTTTAAGTCTTTAACCAAAAAAACAAACAAAAACAGTTGTATGTAGCAGAGGCGCGCCTCCCGTGCGCCCCCCGCGCCTCTAGAGGCGCCCAGAGGCGCACAAAGGCGCGCGCCTCTGGAACACGCGTCGCCTCGGAGTTCCAGAGGCGTTTTTTTATCGCCTCGCGCCTCTAGCGCCTCGGGCGCGCCGGAGGCGCGCCTCTAACAACACTGTGTGGATGGCTTTATCAATTGCAATGTCCTCTATGACTTTCACGCCACCCATCTGCTCCCAATGCGTCAAAGATACATTTGATGCACGCGCAATGAATTGGCAGGTCCAATAAACTGTCCATGGAAATTGAACAATAGAGTTTCAATATCAAGTCTTTAAAAACAACCTTTTAACGTCAACAAGGAAACATAATTTGCCTTATTCACGACATATTCAAATGCAAAAGGTCAATATCTGTTAAAATTTACCATTGACACTGGGAAATATAACCGGATAGCAAGGACCGTTAAGCTGAAGAGACGAGTTCCTGAGTTGAGGAGTAAGATCTGCGAAATAATCATAATTTCTATCAATCCAATCATCGATAGAGAGATGAATATCGCCCTCCGGATAATCACAAACCCAATTAAGCGAGTCTTCGGATGGGATAGGACAATCCAGCAAGCATATACTCCGAGCATTGGAAAGCTGGAATTTGCTGTCCTTTAAACCAGATTGATAAACCTGGTTAGGGTTTAACCAATATCTTAGTTCCAATTCGTGGAGATCCCGGTCGGCATGTCTATCGCCACACACATTCCCTTTATAGTCCAGCCCATAGTTTAGCCTGCCACATCACAACACACAAAAAGCAACTACATATAAAAGGGAATGGAATAACAGAGTATCAATCCATAAAAAAACTACAGAAAAAAATGGGATTACTACATTTAAGTAAACAGAGCAATTCTTGAAATGATAAATTACCCTGTTCTAATCCAAACAGATCTTTTCTTTAGCTTCTCTGGTCCCTAATAACTTTTAAAACTTAACAATTTTAGTCAAATTAAGCAATCCGAAAATGGGAATTTTCACAATTCAAGTGTAACTCAAAATTTAGCAAGATACAACTTAAGATACAACTTCTCAAAAGACAACCACTTGAACCCAAAATTTCTGAAAACATTAAAAGGGCAAAAAAGAGAGGGCTCAAACATCCCAAAAGGGAAAAAAAAATACAGTAGAAATAAAACCCAGAGCCAGATGCAAATATTTTTAAGTCACATAGAATGGAAAAAGACACCATTTTTCCAATAATAATAACTAAAAAATTAGATCAGGACTGCAAAAAAGTTAAAGCAGAGCCATCTACAGGAAAATGGTTAAAAAAAAAAAAAAGCAAGCAGCTTTTTTCTTTTTTAGTTGTTTACCTCAATGGGTTTCCTTGGTTGAAAGCAAAGCTAGAGTTGACAATCATTGCAACCCAGAAGGCAATGAATATCACAAGAAACACCACATCTCTGCATTTTCTGTTGTGTTTAATAATATCATTATTTCCATTTCCCATCCCACCATTCACATCACTAGATGATGGGTATTTACCTATCACTGGCCCCAATGGCCCTCTCATTTTTTCTTTGACTCTCTGTGTGTAACTATATCTGCTGCAACTTTAGAGAGAAAGAAAGATTGAAGTTTTAGGTCTGTTTATGAGGTAGAAAGAGAGAGAGAGTTGAAGGGAAAGAGGAAAGGGAACAGTGGAGAAGAAAGTAGCAAGAGGGAGTGTGAAAGGGACAAGAGTCTAAAAGGGGTTTTAGGATTTTTATTTTATTTTTGCTAATTTGTTTAAGTAATATATTAATTTAATAATTTACTGAAAAAAAAAAGCAGCTTTATTGCTAGTGTTAAGACAATGATATATTTGCATCTGAATTTGTTTGCACTTCAATTTGCAGTATGTTAAAAAGGTTAAAGAATCCAATCCAGCAGAGCATTAGGATTTAGGGGGGAACAATAAATAAGAAAAACCATTATATTTCCATTGTAAAAAGATGGTCAAGGAAAAACTGGAAAAAAGGAAAGAAAAAGAAAAAGTTGAAAAAAATAGAAATATTTTCACACAAAGGGCCTTTTTAATTATTAATTAAATTTTTATTTATGCATGTGAGTTCGATTCCCACCTAACTCTCTCCCCTCCCAAGATGTGTAATAAATTTTTTTTATTAAATTTCTATGTTTTCTTCTGGTCACAACATGAGCTGTTTTTTTATTAATCAATGAGCTGTTTTTTATTTTCAATATCGACCAATGTTTTGTTCTTTTTTTTTAGGCACCATAATTATTTGATTTTCAAGATTTTGACATAGGATTTTCTACATTTCCTGAATTAGTGATAAAGTGTATGGGTGAAAACAATAATGCAGTACAGCAAAACATGAAGTAATATCTACAATATGATTTTATGTTTGATTTAATTTAGGATGAGATAAGAGTATAATAAATATTTCATTCATAATTTTGCAATCCAATTGTAGATTGTGTATTAATTTAAACTGTAATTACTAAAGATCAATAAAGATTTTGTAGTTTTTACTCATTATGTAAATGGCAGGTCATGTCTCACATAGAAATATATGTACATATATAGCATATTATTAATTTTGACTTGTGTAATTATGTAAAATGTAGATTTTATGGCAAGTCAAAATAATGGTGAAAAGAACATTGCCTCGAAATTGTTATGCATTGTTCCTTAGCACTTGCACTGACAGTAAATTTTAGGGATAATTACAAAAAGTACCCCTGAAGTTTGACCTAATTACAAAAATATCCATCTAACTTTAAAACTTACAAATAAGCACCCCTGAAGTTTGATTTAGTGTTAAAATTAGGGGGTAATCTGCAATGATTTTACAAATATGAAGAGGGATTTTGAAATATATTTCAAACCTCAAGGGTACTTTTTGTAAGTTTTAAAGTTAGCTGGGTTTTTTTTGTAATTAGGTCAAATCTCGGGGTATTTTTTGTAATTATCCCTAAATTTTATATGACTAACCTAATCATTTTTAAATATTTATTTGTGAGATTGATTTTCACATTCAAATCAAACCTCAAACTGACACCTGTTGGTTGGTGTTTTTTGTTTTAAAATATATATGTGATTATACGAATACAATAATCAATAACAACTCAATATACCTATTATTAATTTGATTAATTAATTATTAAATGATGAAATAACAAGTTCAATAGAGGTTTAACATATAAACCAAACTACTTAGAGCAACTCCAGGAGTAGTGCTGGCACAAAACCACTCCAACACAGCGCCATTCTTTGCGCTATTTTACTGATTTGAACAGTGCAACGCCACAAATGGGCTGCACTGTTCATGCGCTACTTTTTTTTTGTTTTTTTTGCTTAATTTTAATTCTCTTTTCTTAATTTAAAATGAGTAGAAAATAATATCAAAATTAATTCAATTACATGTGATAATAACTTTATGATGTGTAACTGAATAATACTATGATATTTTAAATACTAACACAAAATTATAAATTTGACATAAAATACATAAAAATTACTGGAACAATTAAATTTTCTATTTTTTTCAATTTGATTAATTTTGAAGATAAAAAATTAATAAATTTTATATTAAATAAAATTACTTATATAATATATTTTTTATCAATTATTAAGTAATAAAAAGTAAAATAAAAGAAAAAATCTTATGGAATATTTTTTTTTAGTGCAAAAAATAGTGCAGACTGCTGGAGATGAAATGTAAATTTTGCGCCAAAGTAGTGCAAACTCTACACTAAAGTAGTGCAGAGTGCTGGAGATGGTCTTAGACAAACTATCGGACAGTTAGTTGATTGTTGCATAGTTTATAAGACAACAATTATTTCTAGTATATTTCTCAAATTTAGCGTATTGCGTCTGATTTGGATAGAGAATTCGAATAAAATATGGTATCAAAGTAATTGATATTTAATTATAGAGGGACGTCAAAATATTTATAGTTTTTGACAGAGGATGCAAAGTTAATTGAACATTTTATTTAAGTTAAATCAATACTTTTGTTCACCAATATTAGTTTTACTGATTTAAGGTGCATTTGAAAATTTAATAGTAAATTCGGGTATTTGATACAAAATTAATAGTACAAGTTAAAGTGAATTTTACCCCATGTTTAAAAAATAAAAGAATATCTCTGGTTTTACAGTATGTATTCAAGAAAATCAATTACCCCATTAAATAGAATTATTGATTTGAATATATATATATCTAATAACTTGAACCAACCAATCTATTAATTTTTTTTTTTTTTTGAGAAAGCAACCAATCTATTAATTAATTGAAGGGTATGGATACATAATAAATTTTCATGAAAATATATCAATAAAACAAATATAAAATTTTACACCAATTCACCCAAGCCGTCAAGCGACCCAGATAGAGCATGGCATGGCATGGTGAGCTTCGAGCCAGACCCAACGTGTGGCCCAACAAATTATTATGAAAATAAAACTAATAGAGAGTTTTTTCAGTGTGTGGCCCGACCCGAGAAAATTGCACTTTTAGTCCCATCAGATTACATGAGTTGCACTTTTGGTCCCATAGTTGCATTTTTGGTCCCAAACGATTTTTTTTAAGCGCATTTAGTCCCATAATTGCATTTTTGGTCCCAAAAGTTGCAATTTTAGTCCCAACACTAACGGAAAACTTAACTGACCGTTAACTCTATTCTAACGGGACCAAAAGTGCATTTTTTTTTGAAAATTAATTAAAAAAAGAAAAAAAAATCTGAAAATTTATCAAACAATTTTATAAATTATAAACAAAAATTTAAAATTATTTTCAATTTATTAAAAAAGAAATAAAAAAAAGTCCAAAAATAATTTCCATTTTCTTCTACATCTTTTCAAATACAAAAAATATTTTTAAATCCAAAAATTAAAATCTAGAAATATGATAATTTATTTAAAATAACAAAAAATAGTAAAAAAATGGAATTTATATTAAAATCCAAAAATTATAAAAATAAAATGTGGAAATTATTGAAAATAATTATAAATCTTATTTTTTTAAATTGACATTTACTTTAAATTTTTAAAATATTTTAAATTCCAAAATAAAAAAAATAAAAAAACACTTTTTAAAACTTCAAAAATGTTTTAGAAAATTCTGGAAGTTTTTTTAAAAGCTATCAGATTTTAATATACTGATTTTGAAATAATGTGAAGACTTTTGAACAAATTTTGGATTTTTTAAAACAAAATTCAGTATTTTCGTTAATTTTTATATTTTTAAATAATTTTAGTTTCGTAAAAAATCAATGTTTTTACCCTTCATTAAATAATTTTAGTTTTGTAAAAAATCAATGTTTTTAAAATTCAGTATTTTCCAGTTTTTAATCCATTTTTCAGATTTTTTGAAAAATTTTCCAGATTTTAGATTTTTGAAACATCATTTATTTTTAAAAGAAACTTTTTGAAAATAATATTGAGTTTTTATTTTAGTTTAGAATTTTAAAATATTTTAAATAAATTTCAGATGTTTAAAACAATGTATAATTTTTTTTTAAACAATTTTCACATTTCTTGTTTTTGTAATTTTTGGGATTTGAAAATAATTTCAACTATTTTAAACAAATCATCATATTTTATATATTTTATTTTTTAGATTTTAATTTTTTTTGGACTTTTTTATATCTTTTTTAATAAATTGAAAATAATTTTAAAATTTTGTTATAATTTTTAAAATTGTTTGATAGTTTTTCAGATTTTTTTTTTTTTTAGTTAATTTTTCGGAAAAAATGCACTTTTGGTCCCGTAAGAATAGAGTTAACGCCGTTAACTTTTCCGTTAGTGTTGGGACTAAAATTGCAACTTTTGAATCATATGGGACTAATTGTCTTAAAAATCATTTGGGACCAAAAATGCAAATTGTGGGACCAAAAGTGCAACTCCTATAATCTGGTGGGACCAAAAGTGCAATTTTCTCGGCCCGACCCATATATAATTAGTTTGATAAAATAATTATGGAGTATTAATACCTAATAATAATAATAATAATAATAATAATAATCGAAAATGGCTGTTTTTACTTTTTAGTGGGGCTGAAAAAGATAGTAGCGGTGAGGCACGCTTAGCCAGTCTTCTTTATTTTTGTCTGCTGATTGGACTTCGGGAAGTGTTATTCCTTGATTTTCTATCCCAATTTTTGGACCATTTCAATCCAATGTTTCTCTTTGACACAAAAGAGGTAATTAAATTAGCCCACGAACTATGCTTCTTTTTTTACTTAGCTAATTTAACTTTGAATTATTTTATTTTAATCTTTAAACTTTGCAAATTATTGGATTTAGCCGATAATTTTCAAATTTATTTTTTATTGTTAGTGGATTGTATGTAACAATTATTACATCTCGAATAATTATTTGGATCAATTATCTCTCAAAATATCAACATCGTTAGTTGATATACAAATAATAATAACTAATAGTATATTTCATCAATAAACCTAGACTATGATATCATTTTCAAATATCAAAAAGTAAAGTAACCATAAAAATTATGGGGTAAATTTGGAAGTTATATGCTAAATGCAACAATTTGCAAAGTTCAGGGATAAAGTAGATCGGTTCAAAGTTAAGTGGACAAAGTAGAAAAACTCTCACAGTTTGAGGGACAAATTAAAATTAACTCAACACAAAAATACTAGATAAAAGTGTGTAATTCTAGTGCGAAATATCCAGTACACAATATTAATTTCAAGAATTTTAAGGAAGAATTACAAATGACTACATATAAGGAATTCGAAATCCACCACAAGATGACATGATCCATATATAATGATTCAAAAAATAGATCAAAATAGGAGTTTAAGAATTTAAAAAATATTTTATCAAAACAATATATAAATAAATTCAATTGTGTTTTACTTTATAAGTTTAAAGTTAGAGCAACTACAATGGTAAGGATTTTGATGGGATTTTTCTTGAAAAATCGTGCCATTGAAAATCCTTACCATTCTGAGGGGAGATTTTGGGTTTTTGGGGAAAAACTGGTTTGTAGCTACAAACCGGTTCATGGGGGAGATAATGGGGTGGTGTGGGGTCCATGTGTAGAAAAAAGATTGAAATTGATATTTTTTTTATTTTTTTTATTATTTTCTAAATTGTATGGTGGGGCCATTAAAAAGTTGTAAATAGGTTTAGCCATTATGGGAAAATATTTTTAAGATTGTGGAGTTTTTGCTTTTGACGTGGCGGGTAATATGACACACAAAAAACTGTAGAAAAACATTTGAAGTTTTTTTTCAGAGACGCTCTTACATCCATCAATCCATATATAACATTAAAGTATTCCCCAATTGGCAACTGACTCAACTTTTTACATATAAAATATTAAAAAATGAACTTAAACAATTTGGACTTAATTGAATTCGAATCCTTTTCTTTTCAAAAAAAGAAAAAAAAATCGGATCCTTGATTTTGTCGGTGACTATTTAATTATGCTTTTCCGTATTTCTTATTTTTCCCCCTTTTCTATTTCGTCTTCTTTTTTTTTTTTTTGGAATCTTATTGCTATTGCAAATGTAACATATGTATAAAGACTATTTAAGGAGGCCAAGCAAAACGAGGCCTTAAATATATTATAGAATTTGTATTTTTTTCATTTCATTTTGCTCGAGGGTCTTTATTAATTTTATGTATGCCCAAGCCCCATGTGCAAATTTAGGGCTGTAAACGATCCGAGCCGAGCCGAGCCGAGCGTTGTTTGCCAAATGTTTGTTTATTTTTGGTCCTGTTGAGCTCGGCTCGAGCTCGGTTTAATTGGGTTAAGTTTGTGTTCGTGTTCGTTCATTTAATTTTTGTTATGCTCGAATTTGTTCACGAACATGTTCGTGAACATGTTCATATTTGAGTTCGTGTTCGTTACGTGTTCGCGAACATGTTCATATTCAAATTTGTGTTCATAAACTGTTCGTGAACAATCAACAATTCTGTTCACGAACGAACAAACAAACAAACAAACAAATATCAATATTTAAATTAAATATTTTTAAATTAAATAACATTATTTATTATTAATTGAATAATAATCGAGCTATTAGCCGAGCCCTTAACGAGCTTGTTCACGAACAATTCTAAACAAACACTAAACGAGCTTGTTCATGAACATTTATAAACGAACACTAAACGAGCTTGTTCACGAGCTATTAATGAACGAGTATATGATTGTTCAAGCTCTGTTCGTTTATTTAACGAGCTCTAAAATTTGTTCGTTTATGTTCGTTTAACTAAATAAACGAACATAAACGAACAATATCCGAGCTTGTTCACGAGTAGTTTGCCGAACGTTCTGTTCGTTTACAGCCCTATGTGCAGTGGCTGTTTTTAGGGTAGGGGTCTGAATTGTGAATAGTGACATCGATTATCAGGTTCAAGTATGATATCCTGGAATAATACTAAAGGTGTAAATGATTTGTGTGGTTGAGTCGAATACGTATAGTTCAACGTATGGCTAAATTATATATATCTGGTTCACTAATTTATACCAAGTTGTACTTTCATCCACTAATTTAGGGGTGTGGCAAAATACGACACTAACTTCTAATTTGTTGTACATTGAGTCAAATCTTTGTCATCTATTGCGAAATCAACTGGAATTGCTCCCAAATTGGAATTATAATATAAAAATGTTAGGAAAAAAAATTATTCTCCTCAAATAAAGCTTAGTTATTTCAAACTAATGACTTATATTTCACAAAGTCTAGATCAACAAAATTTATAAAACTAATTTCAATGTGATTTCTAAAGATAATTTTATAAACATATTCAAAAATTTCATTTTTAACTTTATTTTGAAAAAGGATAATTGCAAAAACACGCTTAAAGTTCGGACTAATTAAAAAAATCAAGAGGTTTTTGAAAATTATAAAAAAAACCTTGAGGTTTGATTTTGTTTTATATATTCCCACTTTATAAGCAAAAAAATATTTTAAAACCCCCCTGATATTTATAGAAGTATTACAGTTACTTCCGTAAATCAAAGACAACCAACTTAAGGGACCAGACTTTTTAAACATCTTTGGATTTTTTTGTAATTAGCCAAAACCTCATGTGTGTTTCTGTAAATATTATCCCTTTTGAAAATTATATCTAGTTAAATTGAAACTCTAATATTCAATTTAATTACACGGGGACTAATTAACGCTTTCTGCTTTATTCGGGAAAATTGTAAATTTAGTCCTATAAGTTATGGTCATTTGCATTTTAGTCTGTAATTTTGTAAAGTAGCAGTTTAGTCCTTGACCATTTTAACCTTATAGCGAAAAATAGCAATTTAGTCCCGTAACTTTTACAAGCAAGCAATTATAGTCCCTTATTTTTTTGGAGGTGGCATTTTCGACCCATTGCAAAAATTAGGCTAAAAGGCAAAATATGTACAACACACTATATGAGAAATCACAACTAGATCCAATATATCCGTATTAGAGATGACAAAATCTAGCCTGACCCGTGGATCGGCCCGACCGTCCCGGGATTTGAACCTAGTTGAGCTGCGATTTTCTAGCTTCGAAAAAATTTGAGTTTATTTTAACCGGCCCAATCGACCCATGTGCCCGATTTGTCCCGACCCGACAATATCCATGCACAAAATGAATTTTTGGGTTGGACTGGGCCGTGCATTTTCACTAGGAATGGTAATGGGGCAAGACAGGGTGAGTATCTAAAACCAATGTTTGAAACTCAGACCGAACCCGCCGGTTCGACGGGTTTAATCGGGAGCCGGTCATATGCCCGACCTAGTTATAAATTAAAATTGGGTGGATAAAAAATCATTGCCACCTTGTCAAAATTATCGGTAAAAAACTCGAAACCCGTTAACCGGATTCAAATTTTTTAAGCAAAATTCTCTTTATTTTATTACAACAACTGAATGGAAATGGTAAATTTACTTATAATTTTTCCTTGTATTCAATTTATATGTATATTTGGATATTATAATTTATTAAATTTATTAAGTCAAAAGAATATTCTATTAAATAAATTTGTATTTGTTATTTTTTTACATTTGTACTTGTATTTAAATCTTTTACATTTTTAAATATATATGTGTGTATGTATATGGATCCAATGATTTTTTAAAAACGGTTTAACTAGTTAAACCAGTGACCCATTGACTCAGTTATTAATCCGGTTCGATGTTCGGTCTGCATTCAAAAATATTGTCTAAAACGACGCAGACAGGGGGCGACCCCCGACCCAAATTAAATTAACTTAAATAGGAAAAAGAAAAAAAAAGAGAAATAATATTTATTTTTAATGTATTTATGAAATATTCTTTACAAACGTTGTTATTTTCAATTTATAAATATTAGATATAATATTAAAAGATAAAAATTATATTATAATATATATTATATATGAAAAATATATATTAAATATATTAAAAAGATAGGCATGGCGCGGGGGGAGGTATACCAACGAGGCGAAAGTGACACCCAAACCTAACCCACCCTCACCAATTTTTGAACCAAGACTTAGCTAAATTAGTCATTTGCACAAATAAGGGTATTTTGGGGATTAAGAAAGTATAAAATGGCCTCTGAGGACCAAAATTGCAACTTTTAGAAACTTAGAGGACTAAAATTGCACTATACTAAAACTTATGGGACCAAAATATGAAAAGGTCACAAACATATGGGATCTAGACACAAATTTCAAAACTTATGAGACTTAATGCGAATAGCCATAACTTATGGGACTATTTTTGCAATTTTCCCGCTTTATTCATGTATTTTCTTCTTCATTCCGTCGGCTTAAATTAATAATCACATTCAAAGGAAAATTAGCAAAAAGAATGTTAATAAGGCACAATTAGACACGTTCATACTTTTCAGTTTCAAAAGCAAGAGGGTAGGAGTGGCAACGGGGCGGGTTGGGGCTAGGGCTGTAAGTGAACAGAGCATTCGACAAACAGCTCGTGAATATGTTCGGATAACGTTTGTTTATGTTCGTTTATTTAGTTAAACGAGCATAAACGAACACATTTTAGGGCTCGTTTAATAAACGAACAGAGCTTGAATAATTATATACTCGTTTACTAAAAGCTTGTGAACAAGCTTGTTCAGTGTTCGTTTATAAATATACATGAACAAGCTCGTATAATATTGGTTTAAGACTTGTTCGTGAACATCTAGTTAAGGACTTGGCTAATAGCTCGATTATCTGAAAAAAAATAGAATTAAAAAGATTTTGTTTGACTAAAATTAAAAAGATTTGAAGACCCTACAATTGGCGGTATAATTGGAGCTAAAGGGTTGGAGGGCAGTCTAAATTTGATTGAAGTTGGACACAAAAAGAAAACAATACTATTTAGCAGTATTTGATTTTTGAATATTTTTTCAATTGTTTCTAATCTAGTTTGGTATGCCAAAATCACTTGTTTGGTCAGTTTATGTGTTTATTTTTCGACAATAATTTATGTGTATTCTCATTTATAGGTTTGAATAAATGTTTGTTTGTTTACTATTCACGAAAAAAGTAATTATTTTTGTTATTTATTGTTCGCGAACAAAATTATTAATTGTTCGCGAACATAATGAACATAAACTCCAAACGAATACGTTCACGAACATGTTCACAAACACATGTTCAAGCATTAAAAAAATTTATCAAGCCGAACACGAACTAGTTTTTTAAAATGTGAATCAAACTCAAGCCAAACTTGAACATGTATAAAATTAAAAGAACATATGACAAACAAGTTAAAGCTCGGCTCGGCTCGGATCGTTTACAACCCTAGTTGGGGCGGGTTTTGGCATTCCCATACCCTCCCCACTAAAGGTCGGGGCATGATCGGGGCGGGGTGAATCGGGGGCGGGGCGGGGGCGGGGCGGGAGCGGGTATCCCCATTTGTATTTTTTAATTTTTTTAAATAATAGTTTTAATTCTCAATTTATATATTTTAACAAAAACATATATATATTTTGTTAAATTTATGTGTTATATTTGTTAATACTTTTAGAAGCTATTATTAAGTATATTAAAAAAATAAATATTAGATGATAAGTTTTTAGAAAATAATATTTTCACACATATATAATATATATACACATTATAAATATACTTAATATATAATTATATATATAAAGTCAGGGCGTGGCGGGACAAGGCGGGCGGGGTGGCCTAAACCCATCCCCGCCCCATTAACATAATCGGGGCGGGGGCGGGGGCGGGGGCGGGTTACCCGGTCGGATTCGGGGCATTTTGCCATCTCTACAAAAGGGACTCAGACATCCAGTTTGAATCCTAAACTAACTCTAATTCTAAGTTTAAAAAATCTTACCAAATTTAGATTCCTTGGAAAGACAGGAAATATTAATTGCCTTATTATTTAATAGATGTATTTAGATGGTAAAGTCCTTCTAGATATCTATTACCTTGTATTTCATCTACAGACATATATACAACAGAGATCAATTAGATCGAAGTTGAAACTGATGATCTTCTTAATTATTTCTATTGGTGCGTGTAGCTTAGGTATCAAGCCTATTTCCCCGTAGGCCGTAACCCCATTGATAAATCCTAATAAATTACATACAGGCTTCTTGTTTTAAAGGATTAATTGACAATCAAACGTTTGTAGCAGAAACCCTTTTTTCCATTATTCTGTTATGAATAATACAAGACAATCAAGCGGAAAGCGCCATAACATGCGCTCGATCGATCGACTTAGCGCCTTGCCAGACGACGTCATCTGTCACATCCTCTCTTTTCTCGAAACTAAATCCTCTGTGGCAACCAGCATTCTTTCTAGAAGATGGAGGTTTCTCTGGGCCCACGTCCCCGATTTAGATTTCGGCAACGAGTGTCGTTGTCTAGGGACGAGCTTTCCAGACATCATCACTAGGGTTTTGTTTCTACATAAAGTGCAAAGCATAAATACTCTCTGCATCTCCGATACGTACGATTGCAACAAGCATGAACTCGAGACATGGATTTCCACTGCCGTATCGCGCAATGTCAAAAATCTTGAGATTCATCTTGGTTACAAACATAAATTGCCCGAATGTCTCTTCACCTGCAAAACCCTGGTCTATTTGAGGCTTAATGCTGATGTGGGCATCCAAATAATGGGGCTCGTATATTTGCCTTGCCTCAAGAAGCTTCATCTTTACGATGTTCAACTTGATGGTGATGAAACCCTTCCTCACTTGCTTTCTGGATGTCCAATGCTCGAGGAGTTCATCATAGAAAATTTAATGGATTACGATATGGTTCGCGTTAATATATCTTCACCAACGATAAAAAGGCTCACGGTCAATTTTGTTGATTTTAGTTATTTTGAAATTCCCGGATATCGTGGACATGAAAATAGGTTGGAGATAAATGCACCCTCGCTTGAATATCTTCAGCTACGAATTTGTTTGTCCGATTTCGTCTCAGCTCAGATGCTAACCTCTTTAATTGAAGCAGACATACGTCTTATGAAAAATTACGGTGTGGAACAAGAACAAGACTATTATCATGTGTTAAATTTTCTTGATAGTCTTTGCAATGTGAAGTGCCTAAAATTGTCATGTGCTAAGGTGGTATGTATTCTAATGATTAACTTTCATATATCGTCCTATTTTATTTGTGCTACTATTATATAGTAATTAGTAATCCTCATATCAATTATTTTTTGCAGTTTTCCAACGGAGCGTTAGCTAATCAAAGGAAATTGTTCATTAGGAGGTTTGATAATTTAATCAAACTCGAATTGGCTGCTGATTGGATTTTTCTAGTAAAATTTCTTGAAAGTGCTGATAATCTTGAAGTCATTACAATCCGAAAGGTTTGTTGATGCGATAAATTTTTTTTTAGCTAAATCTCTCTCTTTTTTAAATCAATCATTTTTTCTTCTTCTTTACATATATCACTGGCCAATTTTCTGACTATTACTGTTATTGGCAGGTTGAAAAAGGACTAAAAAATTGGACGGAGCCGTTCCAACAAGTGCCTAGGTGCCTATTATCGCATCTTAGAATTATTACAATTGATCAATTTGGATTTGCAGAGCAAGAGTTTAACATGGTAAAATATATTTTGAGAAATGCCAAAGTCGTGAAGAGGATGGAAATATATTTCAAGCATCGCCCTATGATTGGTCTGAAAGCGAAATTTGAAACGTTGAAGAGAATTTTATTGTTTGAGCGAGGATCTGAGACATATAAGCTTGTCTTCTACTGAGATTATTTGGGGTTGACCTCGTTTTTAACGCAATAAGCTTTGATGTGGCGTTCACTTTCTTTTTGTTAATTTCTAGTCCTGTTTGGAATTAAATATTGTCAACATCTGAAATTATATATTTTAAGAGTTAAATTATTTTAACTCCCAAATTTTAAAAACTGTTAATATGAGAATGAGAGTACTGTACCTGCAAACTAATCATGTATACCACTCCTTTTATCCTACATTTTTTTCTTTATTTTAGTTAACACGACTTTATTTCCATTGGTGAATTTGTTCTAGAATATACATTATTATGGTTTATTTCCATTGGTGAATTTGTTCTAGAATATACATTATTATGGTTTAATTGCAATTTTGGCGTTGTAAATACAAGAGGCTGCTATATTTCGTCCTACACGTATCTTTATAGTAGTTTTAGTCAATGGCGGACCCAAGGGGGGGCCACTGCCCCCAAAAAAATTTCCAAAATTTTTTCATTCCCAAAAGTTTTCCAAATTATTTTTTAAAAGATAAAATAAATGAATTAATTTTTAATTGCCCCCAAAAAAAAAAAAAAAAAAAAAAAATTCCACAAACCCCCCTCCCCAAAAGTTTTCCAAATTATTGTTTTAAAGGTAAAATAAATGAATTAATTTACAATTTCCCCCCAAAATTTGATAAAAAAATTCAAATAGTTGTCTTTTATAATAAAAAAACCATTAATTATGGTTAATATATGAAAAAAATTCCGTATAGTTTAAATTTATAAACTCGGTCGGTTTTTCGCCCCCCAAAGCTGGAATCCTGCGTCTGCCATTGGTTTTAATACTATATATCCAAAGGAGTGTCATATATGGTCATATAAGTATCTTATGTAGTAATTCCAATCCCATAAATTTTAATTTTTGTGCAATTTTAATCTTATAAGTTCTATTTTTTGTGCAAATTTTGTCTTAAAAGAAACCTCATTTATATTACTATTTTTTGTTAGATTATATTATATTAGTATTTACTTTGGTTAAGAATAATGTTAAACTTATTAGGGCATTGACAATTTGTCATCATCAATAAGAGAGAAAAAAGAATTTGCAGGGCCATCCCTGGTTCTATAGGGCTAGGGCTGGACCTAAAATTTTCAAGCGCTTATAACTTCAGATTAGGTGTTTCGAGGGCAAGGACAAGGTCGAGACAGATCGACCCTTATTGATATCTTTGTATATATATATATATGTATCTATTTATGCACACTTTATGGTATGCTTAAACAACATCATCATTTACGGGCAAAAGCCATATATATTTTCATTTATTTCTAGATATAACATGTTTATTTTACTTTTAAGGTATGCTTGCTTTTGGAAATTAATATAAACAAAATTAAGAAAAAACTCTCAAATAATAATTATTTATTTCTAATTAATGACTTATTTTCTTTTCGCGGAACATCTATACCAACATTTTATTACTTAAAAAAATAAAAATAAAATATATTAAGTTAGAGTTATTCTTCCAAAGACAATTTTATAAACATATTGAAAATTTCCATTTTAGACTTTATTGAGAAAATTACATCTAATTAAATTGAATATTTAATATTCTTTTTGACGACTAATATTTAATGTCTGATTGAATACGTACATAATTTAAAGATTAAAGATACAGTAACTCGCTCGTGCTCCTCGACAAAATCCGGTTCCATGCATCCTTTTAAATGTTAAATTAGTTGAACGCAAGAAGGCTGAAAACATTATAAATTAATTTTCTATGGGTCCATGTAGGGGTGGCAAATCATACAATCGTGTCGTGTTTTGTGTTGATACGAGAACGACACGACACGACACGACACGATAAGGTCAAACACAAATATGACACGATAAGGTCAAACACAAATACAACACGATAAAGATATGCTCTGACATGAACACGAACACACAAAAAATCCGCGTCGACATGACACGACATGATTCAACACAATAAGTCAAAAACATAAGAAATTGACTTACACATTAATACATGATAGTAAATTACACGATTTGACACGATACAAACATACAAATATCAGGTTATCATGTCACTAACATGTAAACGTGTCATTATCGTGTCCGTAATAAGTAAACACATCATTATTGTGTCCTTACCGTGTCACTATCGTGTTTACTAGAACACAACCCAAACACGACACAAAATTTCCGTATTGACACGATAACAACATCATAATTCACTACAAGAAAAAGGACTTTTTGTGACAAAGATAGTAGTGACGACATATTGTCGTAGCTAAAACACAACCTTTTGTGGCGTACAAGACGGCCCAAATAACTTCACCAATAACTGACAACCATTTGTTGCTAAATGATTTCATCTCTAAAATAGTTGCTAAAGCAGTAAAGCTTTTACAGCGATTGTGTCGTCACTAACTATTAGCAACGACAATTATATTGCCACTAATAGTTTGCATTAAAATTAAATCGTAACGTTTTATTTGCGAGAACTTATCTGTCGTCATTAATATGTATCTTAATTCCCTCAAGTTCTTCCTTTTCGTCATTTTTTCGCTGCCTACACTATTTTCCCCAAACTTTTTCTTCTGCCTAAGTTCCCCCCCCCCACTCTTTTCAATGTCGTAACTGTAAGTCCAAGTGGCTACAATAATCTAGAGGGGGAGTGAATAGATTATCCCGGATTTTCAGATTTTGCCATCTTTTTCGATAAACTCAAGCAAAGATAGAATGCAAAATGCGGAAAGTAAATAGCACACGTCGATTTATAGTAGTTCAACCCACCTAGGACCTAATCTAGTACCACCCCAGTATATCCGGGATGGATTTCAAAAAGAAATTTTTTTTTATTAATTTACCAAAAATTAATACAACACCTTGAGGATTACCACAACCTTCTTTCACCACCTTGAGGATTACCACAATCCTCTTACAACACCTTGAGGATTATCACAACCCTCTTACGACACCTTTGAAGTTTACCACAACCTTCAAACACCTATCACCTAGATCACCCAAGTGTATTCTTACCACAAGAATACTCACAAGGATGTCTTGTGTTGAATGATGACCAAAATCAAGATTACAACTCAATAATGATTGATACAATATGAGTACAAGTGTAATCAAGAATTGAAAGCCTAGACCTCAAATTTGTGCAAGTGAAAGTGCTTAGGCTAATACAACAAGATATATGAAAGTGTTTGCTCAATTGCTCTTTGCTTGTATAGAGTGTTGTGTCTTGTTGCTTGAATGAAGCCTCTATTTATAGGAGAGGACTTGGCTTTCATTTCCAGACATTGGCTCCTCCTTGGGGAGTGATTTGCTGCAAAAGAAACCATTTAAAATGATCAATATAGTCATTAGAAATCAATCCCACAAAATAGGGAAAAGTCATTCGAAAATGCAACGGATAGTTTGTTGATAAATGCGAGGTTCGAGGTTCGACCGGTCGCGCAGAGATAAGATTGAAATTGAATTCTGCGAATTTTTACACAGGGGGGGACCGGTCGGAGGGTGCGACCGGTCGCCTTTAGTCGTGACTGACTTGTGACTTGATTGCCCTTGAAGAATTTAAACAGAGAAAGTCTCGGAACAAAAATCCAACTCCCAGTGCGGGTTGCCCTATAGGGCGACTAGTCGAGCCTGAAACAAATGTGTTGTCCAATTTTTATCGAACATAAACTCCAAAACATACTCCGAAAAATAGTAAAAACATTTTAAGTTGATCGGAAGTATTTAGAAAACATTTAGGGACATTGTTTTGGTTTAAAAACTCATTTGAACAAAATCGAACATAATCATCAAAATCATGATAAAAACATTTATCTAACAAACTCCCCTTTTTGATGATTACAAACCAAAACAATTTTCTTGAGGACGATTTGAAAAACGAATAAAATTTTCTGATTTTACAAGTAAACTATCCGTTAGAAGTATTTCATACAAAACTCCCCTATTTATGAGCATATCAACAAACGATTATTATAAGTAAAGCCTGACAAGCTATAACAAGCTTATATAGGATGCATCATGAGCTAAGCTCCCCTGTCACAAATACTTATAATCAATTTCATTCGAGTCCAAAATTCAAGCCATGGACTAGGTATTCGAGTCCACAATACTTATTGCAAGCTTTTATTAACTTTTCTTGAGCTAACGAGCCAATATCCTGTTTCTCCCCCTTTGGAATCATCAAAAAGAATGTTAGAATGGTGAAAACACCATACAGTAATATCAAAGTGCGCCAAAGGGACGGTTTATTAACCGTTGAGCAATTAAAGCGTAACAATCCAAGAAAAATGGAAGAAGTGTAATATGAAGAGTTCATACGCTCGTTTTGTTTACCAAATCATGATCTCAATAAGTATAGAAGACTTTTGAAAGCAAGAGAATCATGTAGAAGTTGAAATTTTCATTGCGACATTTCATCGAACACTTTGTGTGCGTGAAAAATAAAAGAGGTTGTATATAACCCTTGTAAATGTTTCAAGCCAAAAATTTTATCACCAATTCACCTCAATCAATATACAATTCAACATAATGGATAAGCTCATCAAAATCATATGCAGAAATTATCAAGAAATATACTATAAGGTCATTAACTCAAGGGTTCAACCCAATTGAGCAAAAGAAGAGAAATTCTTACCATTTGATCGGAAAAGATGAGCCATAATGATGATGATCATGCTATATAATGTCCATGTGAAAAAAATGCATAAAAACCATTTTTGAATGAAATATGTGAAAATTTGGCAAAGGGGACGAAAAATGGCCAAAAGAAGTTAAACTTGCGAATGCTGAAGACAGAACCATTTTAATCCAAAATTTTGCTTAGGGCGACCGGTCGTGGTTGAGGGCGACCAGTCGACGTTGAGGGCGACCGGTTGCCCTCAACCCCTTCAGCCCACTGTCTGTCAGTTTTTCCAAAATCCGAATTTTCAACCAAAAATCCGATTTTTCGCCCCTAAGTTTTAATAACGTGCAAAATGCAAACGTAAGCTTCATTCAATATGCATTATGCCTAACCGAGCTCGTATTGATGAAAAAGTCTCGGAAGATAGCGGTTTTGTAAAAATGTCCGCTAATTGATCTTGAGATGGTACAAAAGATATCTCAATTTTACGTTTTGAAACACAATCCCTTAGAAAATGATGTCGAATCTCAATATGTTTAGTACGGTTATGATGAACCGGTTTTTTAGCAATATTTATAGCGGATATATTATCACAAAAGATAGGTACATTTTCAAAAGAGCATTTGTAATCCGCTAAGGTTTGTTTCATCCAAAGAAGTTGAGTACAACAAAATGCGGCAGGAATATATTCGGCTTCGGCTGTTGAAAGAGAAACACAGTTTTGCTTCTTTGAAAACCAAGAAACTAGGCAATCGCCTAAAAATTGACATGATCCGGAAGTACTTTTCCGATCATCAATATTTCCCGCATAATCCGAATCACTATAACCTTTAAGAGAAATTTTTTCATTTTTTGGATAAAATAAACCATATTGAATAGTGCCTTTCAAATATCGAAAAATCCTTTTAACGACACTCATATGAGATTCTTTGGGGTTGCTTTGAAAACGAGCGCATATGCATACGGCATGAAGAATGTCCGGTCTACTAGCGGTTAAATAAAGTAAACTACCAATCATACCTCGATACTTTGATTCATCCACGGACTTGCCTTTCTCATCTTTGTCAATTTTGACATTTGTTGCCATGGGAGTAGAGACGGTTCTTCCTTCTTCAATGCCGAACTTTTTCAAAAGTTTTTTTGTATACTTAGATTGTAAAATGTAAATACCTTCTTGACATTGCTTAATTTGGAGTCCAAGAAAGAAGTTGAGCTCCCCCATCATGCTCATTTCAAATTCTCCTTGCATCAACTTAGAGAATTTCTTGCACAAAGAATCAATAGTAGCACCAAAGATAATATCATCAACATAAATTTGCACAAGTAAACAATCTTGCCCTTTTTCAAAAACAAATAGAGTTGTATCAACTTTACCTCTTATAAAACCATTTTGTAAAAGAAAAGAACTAAGTCTATCATACCATGCACGAGGTGCTTGTTTTAAACCATACAAGATCTTTTTAAGTTTATAAACATCATTAGGCCTCGAAAAATTTTCAAACCCCGGAGGTTGTTTTACATAGACTTCTTCTTGAATAATACCATTTAAGAAAGCGGATTTAACATCCATTTGGTAAAGTTTGAAATTTTTAAAACAAGAATAGACAAGTAAAATACGAATAGCTTCTAAACGTGCTACGGGTGCAAAAGTTTCATCATAGTCAATATCTTCTTCTTGACAATACCCTTGAGCTACTAACCTTGCCTTATTTCGAACAATATTGCCTTGATCATCAAGTTTGTTCCGGAATACCCATTTTGTACCAATAATGGTTTGAGAAGGAGGACAAGGTACCAATTCCCATACATCATTTCTTTCAAATTGATTCAACTCCTCTTGCATCTCTAGGAACCAATCCTCATCCTCAATAGCCTCTTTAGCATTTTTAGGCTCTTTTTGAGAAATAAGAGCTTTCTCGGCAAATTTTCTCCGAGTCATTACTTTGTCAAGGGGATCACCAATAATAAGATCTTTTGGGTGATCTCCCTTAAATTTCAATGCAACGGGAAGATCCGAGATATCACCTCTATCTTCTTAAGGACCATTTGAAGTGGATGGTTGATCATTTGATGTAGACGGTTGATCATCAATTTCAATAATATCCTCTTCATCACTTTCATCATTAGGAATTCTTTCAACTCCCGAGGCTTCATTGAATTTAACATGGATGGATTCTTCAACAACTCCACTAGTCTTATTGTAAACCCGATATGCTTTGCTTTTTGTTGAATATCCCATAAATATCCCTTCATCGGCCTTAGGATCAAGTTTGTCCAATTGATCCTTGGTATTCAAAATAAAACTTTTACAACCAAATATCTTGAAATAACTAATATTTGGAGTTCTACCTTTCCAAAGCTCATATGGAGTTTTATTCATTTTAGGACGAATATAAACTCGATTAATGACATAGCAAGCGATACTTACGGCTTCGGCCCAAAAATATTTTGGAAGTGAAAATTCATTGAGCATGGACCGAGTCATTTCTTGTAATGTCCGATTTTTCCGTTCGGCTACTCCATTTTGTTGAGGTGTCCTTGGAGCCGAGAAATTATGAGCATATCCTTTGGTTTCACAAAATACTCTAAATTCGCCGTTAAATTCTCTACCTCGATCGCTTGAATAGACTTGATAGTATCTTCTTTTTCATTCTCAATAAGTCTACACAACTTAACAAACTCATTAACGGCATCACTTTTATTGGTAAGAAAAAGAGCCCAAGTATATCTAGAAAAAATCATCGACGATAACAAAAGTGTAATGTTTTCCACTTAGACTAGTCGTACCAATATCCCCATACAAATCAAGATGAAGCATTTGTAGGGGTCTGGTTGTGGAAATTTCGTTTTTGGGCTTGAAACTACTTTTAACTAATTTGTTATTTTGACAAGTGTCACATAAGCCAAGATTTTCAAAATTCAATTTGGGTAGTCCTTTCACATGTTGGTTTTTGTAAATATTTTTCAAATTCTTGTATCCAACATGTCCAAGTCGCCTATGCCATAAACTAGTTAAATCATTATTGGCGACTAAACAAGAAACATTTTGACTAACCAAATCACTTGTACAAATTTTGTAAAGATTGCCTTTTCTATTTGCTTCACAAATAATTTCACCATTTTTAAGTATAAGGCATTTTTCTTTATTAAAGGAAACATCATATTTTGAATCACAAAGTTGGCTAACACTTATCAAATTAAACTTAAGCCCTTCAACTAATAGAACATTACTAAGAGAGAAAGAAGAGTTACCAATTTCTCCATTTCCAAAAACTTTTCCTTTGCCATTGCCGAACATGACCATACCCTCTTCTTGGAGCTTGATGTTGGTAAAAAGTTCTCTCCTCCCGGTCATATGGCGTGAACATCCGTTGTCCACGAGCCATTTTGAATCTTCCATTGTTGTTATAGCCCCTATTACCAACAAAAGAATTTCTTTTAGGTACCCTATAATTTTGGGGTCCATGGGGGTTAGTCTTGAGACCTTTGGGTCTCCAAACATGTCTTGAGCTATTTCTCAATTTGCAATTATTAGCATAATGTCCAACTTTGCTACAATAAAAACAAGTAGGAGTATTATAATTATTAGCACGTACAAAAGTCGGACCTTGATTATTTTTCTTAAAAACACTTTGAAATGGCTTATAACCAAGTCCCGATTTGGAATGCTCACCTCTTTGTGCATCTAAAATTTTTGTGACTTTATCCGTACTTATGTTGAAACGATGCACATCATTTTTCAAACATTCAATATCTTTTGTGAGTAATTCCTTTTCGGTTTCAATAGAATGAATTCTAGTAAGAGTAAGAGCATGAGCTTTGTCTAGAGATTCATAAGAGGTAAATAATTTTTCCTTTTCAACCTTAATCTCCTTATGCTCCTTTTTTCAAATTTTTGTATTTAACGATTAAATTTTGAAACTCAATTTGCAATTCATCAAAATCACATTGCAAGTCATCAACTATGGAGGAAGTGGAAGAATTTGAGTGTACCTCATTTTTTCATCGTCTATAGCCATGAGACTGTGTTCGGTTTCTCCTTCCTCATCGGTTGTTTCGAGTAGTTCATCCCATGTTTTGACTTCCGCATTTAGAGCCTTCTTTTTTGTGAAAGGCTTCTTTTTCTTTTGCTCCTCTTCATCGAGCTTCGGGCAATCGGCAATGAAGTGCCTGGGTTTTCCGCATTTAAAGCAAGCATTATCTCTTGGTTTTCTTGCTTTATTTTTATTCACAAATTTTGCATATTTTCGAACAAGTGCGTCCGTCTCCTCATCATCATCATCATTATCATAGTATGCATTATTAGAAGAAGAAGCAAGACCTTTAGGAATAATTTGCATACCCGATTGATTTGTGGATGGTTTGGAATTTTTCCTCTCCTTGAGATAGACTTCATAGATGAGTAGATTTCCAATAAGCTCGTCAAACTTGAGTGTCTCAAGATTTTGTGCCTCCGTGATTGCCGTTACTTTTTCGGACCATGAGCCGAGAAGAGCATTTAATACTTTGGTCACATTGTCTTCTTCGGAAATGACTTTGCCGAGGGCCACAAGAGGATTGACGATATTGTCAAGCCTTTCCACCATTTTGGAGATGCTTTCGACATCATACATGTTAAAGTTTTCGAAGTCTTTAACAAGCATGGTTTTTCTTGCTTGCTTGACTTTCTTAGTCCCTTCATAGATTGTCTCTAATTTTTCCCAAACCTCATGTGCCGACCTTATGTCTCTTATACGATTGTACTCGGTGGCGGTAAGAGAACAATGCAAGATATTTAAGGCCTTACTGTTTAGAGAGAAGGCCTTTTTGTCGTTTTTATCAAACTCCTTGAAAGGTTTAGGAGCCAAGGTGCCATCCTCCGATTTCTTTGTTGGTTGATCAACTCCTTCAATGACCACATTCCAAATGTCGAACCCGTACCCTTGTAGGAAGCACTCCATACGGTCTTTCCAAAATGCATAGTTGTTGGCGTCGAATAACGGTGGCTTATTGGTGGAGGCGCTGGTGGTGAGATAAGCATCATTTGTAGCCATGGATCTTTCCTCTTTACTCGGAACGAGCTAGCCAAAGAGTTTGGCTCTGATACCACTTGTAAGTCCAAGTGGCTACAATAATCTAGAGGGGGTGAATAGATTATCCCGGTTTTTCAGATTTTGCCCTCTTTTTCGATAAACTCAAGCAAAGATAGAATGCAAAATGCGGAAAGTAAATGGCACACGTCGATTTATAGTAGTTCAACCCACCTAGGGCCTAATCGACTACCACCCCAGTATATCCGGGATGGATTTCAAAAAGAAATTTTTTTTTATTAATTTACCAAAAATTAATACAACACCTTGAGGATTACCACAACCCTCTTTCACCACCTTGAGGATTACCACAATCCTCTTACAACACCTTGAGGATTACCACAACCCTCTTATGACACCTTTGAAGATTACCACAACCTTCAAACACCTATCACCTAGATCACCCAAGTGTATTCTTACCACAAGAATACTCACAAGGATGTCTTGTGTTGAATGTTGACCAAAATCAAGATTACAACTCAATAATGATTTATACAATATGAGTACAAGTGTAATCAAGAATTGAAAGCCTAGACCTCAAATTTGTGCAAGTGAAAGTGCTTAAAGCTAATACAACAAGATATATGAAAGTGTTTGCTCAATTGCTCTTTGCTTGTATAGAGTGTTGTGTCTTGTTGCTTGAATGAAGCCTCTATTTATAGGAGAGGACTTGGCTTTCATTTCCAGGACATTGGCTCCTCCTCGGGGAGTGATTTGCTTTATAAAAGAAACCATTTAAAATGATCAATATAGTCATTAGAAATCAATCCCACAAAATAGGAAAAAGTCATGCAACGCAATGAGATAGTTTGCTTTGATAAATGCGGAGATTCGACCGTCGCAGAGATAAGATTGAAATTGAATTCTACGAATTTTTACACAGGGGACCGGTCGAGGGTGCGACTGGCCGCTCTTAGTCGTGACTCCGGTTGCCCTTGAAGAATTTACGAAATAGAAAGTCCGGAACAAAAATCCAACTCCCATGTACGGGCCGCCACCGGCCGACCGCACCGTCGCCGCCTTCGCCCTATTTTTCTTACGCCCCATTTTCTGTTTCTCAGCTCAACTCAGGTACGGGTTGCCCTATAGGGCGACCGGTCGAGCCTGAAACAAATGTGTTGTCCAATTTTTATCGACATAAACTCCAAAAATACTCCGAAAAATAGTAAAAACATTTTAAGTTGATCGGAAGTATTTAGACAACATTTAGGGACATTGTTTTGGTTTAAAAACTCATTTGAACAAAATCGAACATAATCATCAAAATCATGATAAAAACATTTATCTAACAGTAACCAGCTACTTTTCTCCCCTGCCGGCTAGCACCACCTCTCTCGCCGGTCATGTTAATAAAGTTTTTTTACCTTTCATTAAACAACGATCTTCTAGCATGATGTTTCTAGCTAGATCCATTAGAATAATCATATAATAGTGCATTTGAGTCCATAGTCATTTTTTGACTTATCCTTTCTTGACCGATATGAGATACTTGTACACCCTATCTTTTTGTTTCCAAAGTCTCCTTCCTGATTAGTATCGTCTAATTGACAAATTTAGCCAGAGATTTTCTATTGTAATTGTATTTCTCTTGCACAAGGTCACATTCTCTGTTGACAGTTGGAATGCACTGGTTATAAACAAAATTGATGTTTGTGCCCTTGGAATCTTGTATTGATACAAAAATAAAGAGCTTTAATCCTAATTCTTCTGCAGTTTATTATAATTGGCGATTGATTTGACTCATTTTGCTCGATATTACAGGTATGGGATACTCGGGAATGTTCTTGCTGCAACTCCTTCAATGTTCATGAAGAATACATTTCATATAAGACAAGAGGTTCCATAAAAAAAAAAAAAAAAAAGAACAAAAATAAGTCTTTGAGGTTAAATCAGAAGACATGGGGTAATTCGTAATATGGTTTCGAGGATTACAAAGAATTTTTCAGCCTCTACACAATCAACTCACGGGTTAGAGAAAGTATCTCCATCTTGTTCAAGACTCGATCATTCCTTACAAGATATTTTAATAGTTCGAACTCCGGCATTGTGCTCCCAAAATTGTCAATTTTTACCTTTTTAAGATGCGATGATAGACCTAGTCACCTGTTGGGGTTCCAGCCAGTCCTTTATGCCACACAGTTGGCCTTTACGATTCATTTTTCGCCATCTGCCGGAACAAAGAGACTCACCATCATACATAGTCTGTCGTCTAGAATCACCTATCACAATTCCAGAATGATCTAGAAGAATATGAAATATTCTAGAAGAATCTGGAATGTTCTAGAACATTGTAGAAGAGTCTGGAATATTCTAGAAGAATTTAGAATATGATAAAATAATGTAGAACATTCTAGAATAGTCTAGAATGTTATAGAGTAGTATAGAATTATGTAGAAGGTTGTAGACTAGACTAGAGGATTATTGAATAATTGTAGAATGTGTAAGAATGATCTGGAGAGTTCTAGAGAACATATCCCAACCGTTGGATTAATTACTCACCACCGTCCATTAAGGAGGTTGAGTAGTATAAATAAGAGTAGGACCTCATTTGTAACCAATCAAACAATTGTAAGCAAGTTTGAGTGAATACAAGAGTTCTCTTCCAAGCAATCTTATGTGTTCTTTCCTTAGCCATCTTTCTTACACTTCTTCACGCACTAACACTTTCGAGAGAGGTTGACTTAGGCCACGAGGGGCAGAGAAGCGCTAAGGCTGCATGGTTCGTTGTTAAGGGAATAAGTCTGTGACATTTAGGTGTACATCCACCTGAATAATAAGAAAAAAAATTGTCATTTACTATAAGACAGTAAAAAAAAAGAAGCAAAAACTATTTTATTACAATAACAAACCTCACGGATGAAAAGGAATTCTAAATTGTCAGCCAATTCAATGATTTTTTTGATAAGAACCAATCGGCAAATATATCCAGCTTTGTCAAATTATCAAATCTTATGACTTCACTTCGACCGAAATTTGCATTTTCAGAAACCTGCAAATTAAATTACTATAAGAGAGTGTAGACTGATATAAATTATGTCAAATGTGATATAAATTAAATTTGCCTTTACGACCCATTTTTTGCCATCTGCCGGAACAAAGAGGCTCACCATCATACATAGTCCGTCGTCTAGTAGAAGAGTCTAGAAGAATCTGGAATGTTCTAGAATAATGTAGAAGAGTCTGAAATATTCTAGAAGAGTCTAGAATATTATAGAAGAGTTTAGAATATGGCAGAATAATGTAGAACATATAAAATTATGTAGAAGGTTGTAGATATATCCAGCTTTGTCAAATTATCAAATCTTATGACTTCACTTCGACCAAAATTTGCATTTTCAGAAACCTGCAAATTAAATTACTGTCAGAGATTAAAGAGAGTATAGACTGATATAAATTGACAGTACATCTGAAAAAGCTGAAAAAGACTTACCTTCTTATCACTTGAAAACTTTAAGCACTTCAGATTACTAAGACTCACAATAAAATCTAACTCGTATTTCGAGTAATAGCAGCCTTCTTCCGTCATAGTATATTTTTTAATAGATATGTCGGCTTCAGCTAGGGATGGCGACAATTGGGCCATTATCTCGTTAGTTAAACAACCCTCTATTTGGAGATACCTAGTTGTGGCTAATTTATCTTCACCCCGTGCACTTTTCTATAGCATTCAAAAATAGTGTAGGCTAAGGGAGTTTATGAAATTAACTCGACACATCAAAAACACCCTGTTGATGATTGCCGAATATGAAAAGTTGTTGTCGTCATCACTTGTAGAATCGAAATATAGGTCAGACACGTAAGCCCAAAGCGATTTCCACCTTTTCGAGAGGAGGCTCGTTTCTACGTCTGTTTAGTTGGAAGAAAAAATAAAATATAGGATAAGACACCATCTGGCAAACCACTGATACGTAGGTCACTCATAATATATATATTTCTTTGCCCTGTTTATCTGCAAGAAATCTATCAAGAATCAATCAATTAGATGAAGAAAGCAACATAGAAATGCAGATAAAACTATCAAGAATCAATTAGATGAAGAAAGCAACATAGATATTAAAGCCAAGAAAAATACAGAGAATCATGGAAAACAAAGCTAGCAGCTGCCCAGTAGTAGTCAGGGTCCAGGGTCGTGAATGAAGTCACTTTTCAATTAAAACTATATTTGGATGTGCAGAATCAACATGAATTTGCACACCTTGCAACATGTGAATTTCATTGTTTGAACATATGAGGCATGTAAGCTTGCCTTCTATTGAGATTATTTGGGGTTGACCACATATTTAATGCACTAAGCTTTGTTTTTTGAGCAATTTAATGCAATAAGCTTTGATGTGGCGTTCACTTTCTTTTAGTTAATTTCTAGTCCTGTTACTAGATATTATGGAATTAAATATTGTCAACATTTGAAATTATATATTTTAAGAGTTAAATTATTTTAATTCCCAAATTTTAAAATTGTTAATATGATCGGTCTGCCGATTCTGCTACACATAGTCTAATTATTTTTTTCCTTTAAAAAATATATAATTTTTATTTTATTTTTTTTCTTAGAAAAATAGGTATAAAAAATTTTGAGATGTGCCGGGAGACGGGGAACCCCCTGAATTCGCCCCTAGGTCCACTTTAACCTGCATTCACACATTCGATATCGATTTTGACGAATACAAGGCTAGAATGTCAATGGATCGGGTCTGGATCTTGTCTTTCTAGATCCAAGACCCGACTCATTAAGAAAGTATAAAACACATATCAACCAACCCGACCCAGCTCAACTTGAATCCAAATCCAGGCCACAACCCATACCCGTGTCTAGTGGATTCGGACCCATTAGACCCGCTGGCCGCTATAGCAGCTCTTATGATAAATGATAATTGATACAATTGCACACTAAGGTTGTATTACTCTATAGTCTATATTAATGCAGGTACATAAGCATGAAAAGATAAACGACAACAATATATCCTTATGCTAAGGCATAGTAATCAACTAAAAAAGAGAAACTAGTGCAACAACTAAAACAATATTTCCTCATTCTAAGGGATAAGAAATCAGTTTGAACTAATCCAAAAAGATACAAAATAACTTCAAGTTGATTGAGTTTTTTTTTTTTTTAGAGGACAAATTGATTGAGTTAACATAGGCTTAATAGCCGCTAACTCCATATATTTTGCCTAATTGTGATTTTTACTAGAATAGTGCTATAAAAAATTATGTCAAATGTGATATACTAATTGATTCTATATACTTTTCCCAAAAAAAGAATTTATTTTTTTTAATTTTTCTTAACAAATTATACTGGATAACAATACATCCGATTTTATATTTTCTTACAAAAATTATAATTATTTAATTTACTTACCAATTTTTTTTGAATAATCCAACAACAATAAATTCGTTTTTTATGCGTGAAATAAAAATATTCGTCTATAATTAAAAATCTAAGCAATAGATCAATATAAAATGTGTATAATAAACATGGCATAATTTGTATGTGACCGTCGAATATATAAAACATGTATAAGTATAATCCAAAACACGAAATATGCAAAAATAAAAATATCTAAAAAAATCCCAAAAAATAAACCAGCCAAGAATCTTATCAAAATATGTTTTATCCACTTTTTATTCCCTTAACCCAAATTTTGGAACAAAGAGCCCTATACAAAGTCCAAAGAGGGAGTTGGTAGATATCAAAAACATCAATTCTTTAAATTTAAAAATCTCAGCGAGAAAGTAGAATCTTCTTCATATATATTACCTTACGTTTTATTATTTTTCATTATATTATCATTCTTTGGCAGATATTGATCGGAGAAGATCGAAGTTGAAAGTGCCGATCGAATGCGTTTTTTGGTGCGTACGTGTATACTTTGGTTAGTATAAAGCTTATTTATCTTATTTTACACCTTGATTTTTGGAAAAACCCCATTAACAAACCTTGATAAATCACGCACGATTCTTTTTAAAAGGATCGCCGATCAAGTGTTTGTGAAAATACCCAGCAGAAACTTTATTTCTGCCCTGCCCTGTTATGGAGAAAACAATAGAATCAAGCAGAGAGCGCCAAAAAGTTTTAGACATGGCCTCAATTGATAGACTTAGCGCCTTATCCGACGACGTCCTCTGTCACATTCTCTCTTATCTCCCAACTAAGTTCTCCGTGGCAACCAGCATTCTTTCAAGAAGATGGAGGTTTATCTGGACCCACGTGCCAACTTTAGATTTCAGCACCATCCACGATCGTTTTGGAGTTCCGCGCTGTTCAAAAATTGTCACCAGGGTTATGTTTCGACATAAAGTCCAAAGCCTAGATACTTTTCGCCTCTTTTATACGTTCGCTTGGAATGATCATGAAATCGAGACATGGATTACCACCGCCGTATCGCGCAATGTCAAAAATATTGCTATTAAACTTTACTATCAACCTGTGTTGCATGTATGCATCTTCACTTGCAAAACACTTATCGATTTGAGTCTTGACGAAATTTGCTTAAGCGTAGTCTTAAATGTTGCGGTGTGTTTGCCTTGTCTCAAGAAGCTTCGTCTTAGTTCTATTCGACTTGATGGTGATGAAAGCCTTCCTCGCCTGCTTTCTGGTTGTCCAGTGCTTGAGGAGTTGATTCTAGATGGAATTATAGATTGTAAATCTATTTGCTGTAATATATCTTCACCGACAATAAAAAGACTCGAGGTCGTTTTTTGTCAGTTCAATGGTTTTGGAGTTCACAGAGATTGCAGGTTGGAGATAAATACTCCTGCCCTTAGATATCTCCAACTAAACGTTCATTCATTCAATGCCATCTCCGCTCAGATGCTACCCTCTTTAATTGAAGCAGACATCCGTTCTAACGTTGTGTTAGACTTTCTCGATGATCTTAACAACGTGAAGTGCCTAAAATATGTTCAGCCGGTATGTGTTCGAACTTTCACTGTCTCATTCTGTATTTTATTGGTACTGCCAATAGTAATTAGAATCTATCTGTCAATAACTTTTTGCAGTTTCCCAACAGAGTGTTTGGTTATCAAAGTAAATCGATTACAAGGTTTGATAATTTAACCAAACTTGAATTGGCTGTCGATTGGCCTGTTCTAGTAAAATTCCTTGAAAGTGCTGATAATCTTGAAGTTCTTATTATCCGCGAGGTTTGTTGAGGCAAAAAAAGTGTTTCTATATTCTCTCTTTTTCTTTCATCAATCACTTTTTTCTTCGCTACCGTCCGTGCGTAGTTTTCTGATTATTGTTTCTATTGCCAGGTTGATAAAATGTCAAGCAGGGTCGAGCCCTTCCAACGAGTGCCTAAATGCCTATTATCGCATCTTAGAACCATAACAATTTCTGAATTCGGGTTTGCAGAGCACGAGTTTAAGATGGTAAGATATGTTTTGAGGAATGCCAAAGTCCTGAAGAGAATGGAAATATATTCCAGACACCATTGTAGTATTGGTTTCAAGAATATCTCATTGTTTGAGCGAGGATCTGAGGCATGTGAGCTTGCCTTCTATTGAGATTGTTTGAGGATTGAACCGTCAAGGCATCGAGAAGACTTGATATCATCTAACATATAGTCAAACAATAACCAATCCTTAATATAGCGTGCTTTGTATTACTTAATTTTCTGTTACATATGAATCTGCTAGTTTTGTTATTTTGCTCTTTGGTTTTATTTGAGTGACCTGTGAAAATCAATTTCTTTTTGTTAATTTATAGTTCTGGTAGTATACTACTGGAAAGAAATATTGCCCTGTAATTGGCTTTGTTGAAACTTGAAATGAGGAAAGTGAAGATATATAATACAAACACACTGACTTAAAATACACAGGGATTAGGGACCCTAAAGTCTAAAACCCCTCACCTGTAACCCTTTAACAGTTTAGTTAAGGTCGAAACCATTTGATGGTGGAAAATAAGTGATTCTTGGATATCTCCCACTTCTGGTGTTACTAAAATTAATTCCGATGCATCAATTATTCCGGGGAACGGCACCGGCCTGGGAGCGATTAATTAGAGACCATAAAGGACAAGTTGTACGGACTGGGGGCGTAGCCAGCACGACTGGTTACCCCTAGCCCAAATTTTTTTTCCCATAGCTCAACTATTTTTTCCCCTTAAAAAAAATACATATAATTTTTTTTCCACATAAAAAATGGGACAGAAAAAAAATTTTGGGTGCGCGGGGGGCCGGGGTAGCCCCCCAAGCTACGCCCCTGGTACGGACGGTAATGCGGCTCATCCCGGCGGACTACGAGATTGATGTTGCGGAAGCTTTAGCTTGTAAGGACTAAGGAGGGACTCATGCTGGCCCGTGCGATGAACCTGAGGCAAATTATACTGGAGATGGACAATACTACCCTATTCAAACGATTTTCACGACGAACGGAGGACCTATCATACCTTGAAAACGTTGTTGGCGACATTTTAAATCTCTTTAATGATTTTGATTTTGTTAACCCCAGTCTTGTTAGAAGATCGGGAAACAATTTAGCTCATTCTCATGAGAGTTATATAAGCATCAAAAGAAAATTAACTATGCTTGTCTCTCACGAGATGATTGTACGTCTGGAGAGAATCCCAAAAGAATCGAGAAACTTTGGAAAAAAAAACTACCCCTAAAATTATGCCATTAATATGGTAGTTATTTTTAATCAAACAAAAATGTATGATTTGTAATTACATAACTAAAATTATGCCATTAATATGGTAGTAAACTTATTGAAATAGCCCTATTAAAAAAATAGATTTTTTCCTTGCCTAAAATATACATAAAATCGAAGCCATATAAATATTTTAATCAATCAATGGTCATTATTAATCCTCATGGTCTTACCCGGAAGTTTGTATCATTTAAACCAGTTCCTATATAATAATTCTATTCAAGAAAACAATTATTCGAAAAATTGCTTGGGCTTTTCATTATCTTTTGTACTTTTGGAAAGAATAGTGTGAAAAAATTATTTTGGAAAATAAAATTTATTTTTGATAGTATGATTGGATATAAGATGAAAATAGTTAATGTGATAGTTTTTTTAGTGTAATAATGAAGTGATTGGTGATTTGAAAAATAATAGAGAGTAAACAATGATGTGATAGTTTTTTTAGTGTAATAATGAAGTGATTGTGGTTTTTTTTTTTTTTTTTTTAAAATTATAAAAATGCTTGATTGATGATTGGGAAAATGAGAATGAATGAATAGTAAATTATTTCAATATTTTCAATCCGGAAAATAAAAGGAAGGAAAAAAAGACAAGCAAACACTACCTAATTGTTTTCCGCTCATCAATTCATCCTATTTCTTTCCAATACGCCAAAATCTTCTTGTTGACGTAAATCACAGAAATTCAGAATGATACTAAAAAGTTATGAATCTTTCGTAGTTTTATTTTTTCATGATTTTTAACAGATTTATTTTTGTCTTCTATCAATGATAATTCGAATTATTTAATGAAATTATTTTTTTGTCAAGAAAAAGAATGATACTAAAAATTAAATAAATTCATTTTATTAATGGTAATTTTGTCAATATATTATATTATATTCTTATTTGATTGAGGGTAAGTGTTATATTACCAAATTTTATCATTGTATTTTGCCCTAATATTACAATACGGTATTTCAACTTATCACATCATCCGTCAGAGGAGAAATTGATCAAGAGGAGAGTTTTACAGATTTTTATGGTGGCTGGTAAATCCCTCGTATCTTTTTCCTTTAGCCCTAATTTCTTTAAGCTGATTTAAGTGAACCCCTTTTTAAACCAGTGCAAATTACAGGGTCGAATATCAAGTGTTTGTGGAAAGGTCCAGCAGAGAACTCAATTTTTTTTCAATTTCCGGTATGGAGAGTATAAGTCAAACGAGCATAAAGCGCCACAAAATTTCAGATGAGGAGCAAAATATGTCCTCAATTGATAGATTAGCGGCTTGCCAGACGGCGTCATATGTCACATTCTCTCTTTTCTTCCAACTAAGTTCTCCGTGGCAACCGGCATTCTATCTAGAAGATGGAGATTTCTCTGGACTCATGTCCCATATTTACATTTCGAAACCAAAGATTTCAAATGTTAAAAGCATCATGATACAGAGAAGAGCTTTTCAGACATCGTCAATAGGGTTATGTTGCTACTTAAAGTGCAAAGCATAAATACTTTTCGCCTCTATTGTATGTATGATGATGACGAGTTTAAGAAATGGATTACCACTGCCGAATCGCGCAGTTTTTGTAGCTGAGTATCAACTTGAGACATGGATTACCGCTGCCAAATCGCGCAGTGTTCAAAACATTGATATTTATTTTGATTGTGAAATTATTGAAATTAATTTGCCTCGATGCCTCTTCACCTGCAAAACCCTTGTTGATTTGAAGCTCTCTTTTTGCATAGGCATCCCCTCTATTGGTGTCATATTTTTGCCTAGCCTCAAGAAGCTTCATCTTTATTTGGTTGAATACAAGGTTGATGAAGCCCTTCCCCACTTGCTTTCTGGTTGTCCAGTGCTTGATGAGTTAATCATCGATGGGATTATGGATAGAAATTTGGGTTGCTTTAATATTTCTTCACCCACAATAAAAAGGCTTAGTGTCTATTTTTCGTTTGGAGGTTCCGAATTTGACAACCCTGACTATAGGGTGAAGATAAATGCTCCAGAACTTAGATATTTTCAAATGCATGATTGTTCATACCAGCATATCTCACTTTCGCCGCTAAGCTCCTTAATCGAAGCAGACATTTGTTTGAACGATTTTGAAGAAGAGGACTATTACTATACTTGTTGTTTGTTAAAGTTTTCTTGATAGTCTCTGTAATGTGAAGTGCCTAAAATTATTAGGTGTCTGTAATACGGATAAGGTATGTATTTAATCTTTCATCATCTCATTCTATATATTGTTAGCATTACTGTGAGTCATTGGGTGTACCCTGTCAATTTCATTGCGTGAGTAGTCTGTCACCTTTGTTCTTTACAAAAAAAAAAAAAAAAAATGCAGGTTCGGGCTGATTACAAAAAAAGAGATTTTTTGAAAATTGCAAAAAACCCCTTGATGTTTGATTCTGTATTACATTTTTTCATTCATAAGCAAAATACATTTCAAAAAACTCATTATATTTCTAGTAATATTAGAGTTATCCCTTAAATTTAAGACATAATCGGACGAGGGAGCTTTTTTTAATAATGAAACATCTCTTTTTTTCTTTTTTTGGTAATTAGCTCAAACCTCGGGGTCTTTTGTAATTATCCCTTGTTCTTATATTCCATCAGTGGTTTTAGAACTTACTTTTTTTTTTGCAGTTTCCTGACTTAGCAAAGGCTGGTTTGAATGTAAGGTTTGATAATTTAACCAAACTCGAATTGGCTGTTGATTGGTGTTTCCTAACAAAATTCCTAAAATGTGTTAATAATCTTGAAGTCCTCATCATCCATGAGGTTTGTCAACACAAAATAAAAGTTTTTCGCCGTTGGTTCTCTTTTTCATCATTCACTTCTTTCTTCTTTTGAGTTTTTTAGGTCCCTTTTTCATTCGTTTTGGTATTGTCAGGTTGATGTGGATGAGAAAAACTGGATGGAAGCCAAGGAAGAATGTTGTGCATGCCTATTATATTCTCTTAAAACTGTAACAATTGATGGATTCGGGTGTACAGAGCAAGACTTTAACATGGTAAGATTTATATTGAGGAATGCCCAAGTCCTAAAGAGGATGGAAATACATGGTATTGGTTTGAAAGAAAAAATTGATGTGGTCCAAAAAAATTCATTATTTCATCGAGGATCTAGGGAATGTGAGTTTGCCTTCTGTTGATACTGTCCGGGGGTTGCATCGACATGCAAATTTTTGATAGTATTCTGAAGTCATATATGTCTCCAATGCTTTTAACAATTTTATTCATTTATGTGAGTTTTGTGCTTGCATATTTTGTTGGATTTTCTATTTGAAGAGGTGTTTGAACGCCAGCTTAGTACCTGAACATGTTTTCATTTGTCACATTAAATACGGATTGTTTACTAATGTTGGACATTATATATGACTCATTATATATACATCATATATGACTCTTCAAGGGGGTCTTAGGGCATAAGCAATTGGAGGTTTTTCAATAGGTTTTTGAAGTGAAAAACCTTTCACAAAAAGCTGATGCCATTATAGAGCTAAGACTGCGATTGGATGTGAGCGAGAATTTATTTTCGTTCCGCTGGAGAATTTCTTTTGACCAAACATGCGATTGTTTATAAAAAATTTCAGAAAATATACTATTCTCTCACTTTCACTTTTTCTCATTTTTTCTTTCACCAGTCATATCTACACATTTTTTCACAAAAAACTAATCATTATTACACATTATCCCACAAATTTCACTATTCATTTACTCACACATTTCTAACTACCAATCACATCCAATCATTATTTTACTTTTTTCACATCAAATCAACTTTCATCATTACTTTTTCATCTCACATCCAACCACACTCTCAAAATTCATCTTTTTTCTCCCAAAATTTTTATCACTACTATTCTCTACCAAAATGAAAATTTTCAAAATAAAAGTATATCCAATCGCACCCTAAGCTTTTTATTTTCCCCAAAAAAGCGGTACCGTAAACACGGTACCGCATTCTCCCAATTTTTTTTTCTTTTTCTTTTTCTTTTTTTGACAAGCCCAAATGTTTTTTGAAGTGGGAGGAAATTATGGGTAGGAATATTATTTTTAAATGGGATGTAGGTCCACACAACACCACTATTCCACAATAAAAAAAATTGAAATGTTTTTGAAAATTTTGTTTGAATATTTCAACTTGCATGTAAATATAAATAATATTTATTGTATATAAAATATGTATAAAATATATTTGTATTTTATAAAAATATAAATTTTATAGATTTATATAAATGTAATAATGCATATTATATAATGTAAAATATAATAAAGATATTTGATAATATTGGGGAGTGTAGGGACCACAAAAAAGTTGTATAGAGGTTTTTTGATTGTGGAGAGAAATGTGAGGTTTTTTCTTTTTGAGGTTTTTATGAGGTGGCAATATGAGCTCTGCCAAAAAGTAGGTTTGTAGAGGTTTTTATAAGTGTGGCATTGGAGATGCCCTTATTATGTTAGAAAATCTTGATGATGTCTTCTATATTCAGAAACAATTATCCTCCATATAATGTTTTTGCAATCAAGCCTTAATGTTGCTTGCTTCTGTAGTCACTGTTTTTTTTTTCTTGCAAATAAATCAGGTTTTATTGTTCTGCTGATCACTATCTTTGATTTTATTTGAGGGACCTGCAAAAGTCATTTTCTTTTAATTAATTTCTAGTTGTGTTAAATGAAATACTGGCTTCTAATTGACATGTTGGAAAGAGGGAAAATGGAAAATATAAAAATGTATGATGCAAAATACATAGACAAGTCCAAATAATGAGGCTTAGGTGTGGTGAACATCTCTCTGATTTCTGACCATAAAAGAAAGGGATGGTGGGACGAGTACGAGACTGTTTTGGCCAAACCTGAGACCCGCCACCTCAAAAAAAAAAATGTTGGACACCGTCCAGTCTTGATTTACAATCCAAAACTTGGTGTGCGCATGCAAGTTAATAGATCCACAATAATATATTTTATTTTGTTTAAGTTTTTTTTATATTTAGTAAAACTATTAAATTCTGAAAACTATTATAACAATAAGATATGCTATGCTAAAATATAACATAAATCACGAAATTATAAAACATATAGACAGACAGACATGGTATTTTCAATAATATATTTACTTTGTAACATGTTTACAAAGTTTTGATGAATACTATTTTTCATGCTCCAAATAAACTACAAGTGTAATTGTTTTTTTAAGTAATTATTACTTTGATGTGTTCTGGTTCATTTTTTTTTACAGAAAATCACAGAATACCTGAAAGGGCTTTTTCAAAAGTATTTACAACAATTGATTTACAAGGTTCATCGAGTAGAATTATATATACATTACCTGCTTAGTAACATTACAAATGGTATATTATTATTATTGATGATTTTTTAATTGTTTTATAAATAAATGAATTACTAAAGTTGCATATATTTATATCTAATATATGTATTTTACCAATTTTAAAATTCAAATTGCAACGTGGGACCGTATTTTGGAAATAGAATCGAAAATCGTAACAAAATCAAAGATATAAAACTTGGTCATCTTCTATGATGTTCAAATGCAGAAACGATAATTGATCTCAAAGTAGATGACTCCACTGAAACTGGTAATGCTTCAAATGATACTATATGCACTATGTGAAAATAGCATTACTGATGTGGCTCAGAGCCTCAGATTGAACTTAATGAGACAATTACCTTCTCAACAAATGGCTAGTATGATGTCTTTTAACCTATGATTTCTATGTAAGTGAATCAATATTTTTATATATTTGTTTAACAAAAGTTACGTTATATTTTTTGGAATACTGGGATATGGGTGATGCGACATACAATTGTGAATTTTGTGGAGCTTTGTTTTGTACGAAGAAAGACTATCTTCATATCCAAAAACCAAGCTTCGATACTCTTTGTGTTGCAACAATGACATTATTCAACTACCTCCCATCAAACAACCACTTGATGTGCTTTCACGATTTATTATTTGGAGATGGAAATAAATCTAAATGCTTTCAAGACTACATAAGATCATACAACAATATGTTCTATTTTATACCGATGTGAGGCAAGATCGACACTGATATAAATAGACATCGGGGTTCCTCCTATTTTTCGAATACATGGACAAAATTATCATCTGATTAATTTGTTTGAAATCTGTTTTATAGTTTTATATTTTATTAATAGTAATATTTTTATATCCATCCAACTTTATATGGTCCGACACGATGAACTCCATATTGTTCAACACAACACATTTGCAAAGGTCCAATATAACACTCACCATGCATTGCACGAGTGAAACACTAGTTATTTTATAAACCTAATGCATCTATGTGTAAAGATTGCAATATATATATATACACACACACATAATATATGATTTAGAACAAAAATTATATATATGAATAAAAAAAAGATTAATTTCATAAAAAACACAATGTGAGTAGAACTATTACTAAATTATTACTTCTAAGGATAACTTTATAAACCTGTCGAAAACTTTCATTTCAACCTTTATTGACAAAATTACATCTAAATCAAATTGAACGTATTTCCTAAAAAATGTACCCAATATAAATAGTAATGAAAATTTTGGTCCGACCCACCATGACCCACTGTATTTGGGTCGGCTCACCTCGTGACCCAATGGGGGCAGGGTGGACATGGATATCACTTTCATCCCGCGGGCACCGGCCCTACCCTGCCTAATATTTTTATTTTTTTTAAATACATATAATAAATATTATATATATATATATGATAATGTAATTCTTATGAATTTAATGTTGTATCTAACATATATTAATTGATAATGGCAATTTTTATAAATTATATGCATTACTAACAAAATACAAGATATATAAATAGGCTTACAAATATAGTACAAATTTATAATAATTTTATTTTTATTTTTATTTAAATTATTGTGATTTCATCAGTAAATATAAATGGAATTGCTTAATAGCATGCTAAGATATTTGTAAAATTCAAGCATAGTGTAACGAGCCGCCAAGTTGGACCAAATTTTCTCTGGAGTTAGCTCAAATCCAAGCCCACTTGTTGGCCTAATAGTTAGGCCCATTTTGTACATAGATTATCTAGAACCTTGTAAAACACTTTGTAGAGATTGCAGGATGATTTTAGACAATTCACTTGTAAATATCTTAAAATATCTTGTAGGAATATTCTATGGAGAAGTCTAAAGGCTTACTTTTAGATTAAATGAATCTTCCTCATCTATTAAGGAAGTAGAGTAGTATAAATAGGAGTATTAGGATCTCATTTGTAGTTTATCAAGCTTTTGCAAAGTTTGAGTGTATATACAAGTGTTCTCTTACAAACTATCTTGTATGCTCTTTACTTAGCCATTTTTTTATACTTTTTCACACAAACCCCTTTCGAGAGAGACTTAGGCCTTGTATGGTTATGTTTCCATGGGTTATTTCTAGTTTCTAGTGTTGGAAAATGAATTTTCAGAATTTATTGGTTTTCGTGTGAAAACTGGAATTATGTTTGGATGACTGAATGAGAATGAGTTTTATGTAGGTTTGAAAATGAGATTATGTTTGGTTAAGTAGTTTTAAAATAGTATTTTATGTATATAATAATTTTAAAAGTTGATAGTGGTTGAATATTTTAATTGAATATATAATATTATATTTGTAAGATTGTAGACTAGTGGGTCTCATTAGATATATATAATAGTATTTTAAGTAGATAAAGTTGGTAATGGAGGGTCCCACACATATAATTGGATTAAAAAATAAGAATAGTGATTGATAAGTGATGTAGGGTAGTGTATAGGGTTGAGAATTGAAATTATAGGTTTGAGATGATGTTTTATGTGAAAAGTGGAAAGTGGAAATGATGATTTTCATTGGAAATTTTAGAAACAAACATGATTCCATTTCTATTAATAGTTGGAAATTGGAAATGGGGCCTTGGAAACATAAACAAACAAGGCCTTAGGATCTTAATAATAATAATAACAAAAATAATAAAAATTAATTGAGGCTCAATTTTCGATTTGGCTGCATTGGATTAGGCTGTTGGTTGACTTTTTCTCACAACATTCTTTGAATGTGTTGATAATGTTCAAATACCTCTTATCCGTGCAATAAGATAGTAGTTTTAGCTTTTTTCATTTCCTTTAACAATGGCTCAAGCCTAAATGTGGCTTGCTTCCCTTTTCAACCGAATAAAGGTGTAGTTTCTTGAGATTGTGCAGACATAGCTCGTAAAGGGATTACAAGAACATGAGAAGTGTAAAATCAGTTCGACGTGCAGATGAAGAGGCATTTAGGCAAATATTTCTTTGCCTTGTGATATCAATAGAAAGGGTTTCTGCTGTAATTTTTGTCAATCATTTAAACAAGATATCTATAAATCACTTCCTCTAAAAGTATAAACTTTTGCGAACGCTTTAAGACTTGTTTCATCAAGTTGGAAGTGGAATCAAAATGTGGTGGACTCAAAATGTGGCATACATGGAATCCCATCGATGATCGAACTCTAACATGTTCCATCAAGTCTAGTGGAGACAACATTGGATATTGGGATACAATGTCACGCCCCAAATGTGCGCTACAATGATCCATTACTTATACAGAAATAAATCAACAGTCTAAACCTATGATATGAAACTCCAAGCGAAAAGAGTCTAATACAGCGGAATTAAAATAAACACGAGTACAAATTACATCTTGTTGATTACAAAGTTACAGGATCGGGAATCCCTTCAAATGGCAAATTACGTAAAAATGTAAGATTACAAGAAACTCGAACTAGCTATTACAAAAGATAGAACTTTCGTAAGTTGTAGTCGAGACGAATCTCTTTCCGCAAAGCAATTACGTCCCGCTAGTGCTCACGGTTTGACGTATTGCTTCCAAAGATGAAACGAACGCCTTCGTTCTTACGTAGTAGCACCACTAACACGTAAGCACCTTCAACTAGAAATGTGTTGAAGACCGGTTCTTGGACTTAGTGCGAGAATGCGTAAAAATGATTGTATGCTTTTTGATGGAGTATGAATTCTCGTGTATTAAACCGCAATGCACAAACATGTATAAATAGCCAACCATTCCACCCGCAAAAAAAAATCTGGTAGTGGGCATTAATCATTTGTAACAACCAAGGTGTTACACCCCACTACCGCATAATAGTCGGGTAGTGGGCTAACTTCGAGATGACCACCACCGCGAGTTACAACTCCAAATAGCTTATCACACGAATCGGACACCTACAATGTCCCGATTCATTGGCTCCAACAACAAAGAATCACCCGAATCCGCCAAGCCCATTTTCGAGTGGCAAAACTTTAGTGGACCTGGACCCGGCCCAATAGGGCGGGCCGCCCGCCCGTGCCCGAGGCCAGGCCGGGCGGGCGGGCGCGCGCGTGTGTGGCCCACTTGTGATCATCCACTTGTGTTATAGTTTATATAACAAATAACACCTTCTAGTAAATAAACTAGGATAAACTATGATTTATATTCCATGTGGGATAAGGCATAAGCCTTTCATCTCCTTTAAATAATCTTTACATAATGCCCATTTATGTGGCTACCTTCGTGTATTAATTTCTCACTCACCAAAATTCGGTTTTGAGAAATAAAAATACTACGAACATCTACTCGAACGTAGATTAATAATATATAATTTAATTCCTCCAGAATTAAATATTTAGCCACCGAAAAATTGGTCAAAATCGGGTCGATACCTCTTTATCAAAACCAAAATTTCCAACAATCCCCACATGAGTGGAAATTAATGTATGCATGAATGCAGACACGCAAACCAGTCCTCAAGAGACAATATTGCATTCGGAAAGGTAGCTTATGGCTTTGAACCTTCCGTAGTCAATACCATCGGGTACACTAGCGGCTTAGTGACGCAATGCCTTGAACTATTCCTCCACGGTGTATACCGAGTCAACAGTATTAACACAATAAGATCTCAACACCTTCTGTTATCACGTTTTGTGTCCGTTTCGGCCATGGACACCACTTTGGATCCCAAAGAAGAAATATAAAGCAGATGGAACTATTGATAAGTATAAAGCTCGGCTTGTAGCCAAAGGCTTTAAACAAAAAGAAGGATATGAACAGTCCTTTGTCTAGATAACCCCTACCAAGGAACTGTCCAAATTTGCTAAGTACAAATTTTTCAGACTCAAAAACCAGTCTAAACCCATGGTTGACCAAAGCAAATAACCCGAAACCAGATTTTTGCGGATGTCCGGGACATGCAAAGACATCCTTCAGCCTTCAACTCCTTTCCCGAAGTCGGCTTTAGCACCACCGTTCCAACGCCAAAGAACATCGAAGAGGCGTGATTCCTCATATGGAGCTTCCTTCCGATCGATGGGATGTAAGAAGAGAATGCATCCTTATCGTAACAGACATGGCAAGTGGCACCGTATCCACAAACCATTCTTTTGGGTTATCCACCAAATTGGCTTCAAACACCACCGCCGACATGTCAACTTCTCGCCACTCCTTTATTCAACCACATTGACATTGGATGCGGTTTGGTTTTCTTTTTCTTTGGTGTTTGCACCCTTTGCCATATGGTTCGGTTTGCCACAGTTGTAGCAAGCTCCCTGGAATTTTCCAGCTGCCGGTTTCTTGCCTTTATCGTTAGGTCTTTTCTTCGAGTTACTTGACGAGCCGTGCTCCATCAAGTTGGCTTTTGACTCCATAGGGACAAGCTTGGACTTAGAGTCAATCCTCCTATTGTCTTCCTCAATTCTGAGTTTGACAATCAGATCCTCTAGTCCCATCTCCTTTCGCTTATGTTTGAGATAATTCTTGAAATCCCTCCAACTTGGGGCAATTTCTCAATCAAGACACCACTTGGAATGCTTCCTAAAGCCATTCCTCGGCAGAGATTTCATGTAGGATTAACTGAACTTCAACTTGTTCCATCACGGTTTTAGAATCAACCATCACAAAATCCAAGAACTTACCGACAACAAATTTCTTTGTGCCAAAGATCCTCGGTTTTGTATTCTTCTTCTCCAAAGAATCCCACAATTCTTTGGAGGATTTCACAAAGACAATACACACTTTGTAAAGTGCATCACTAAGTCCGTTTAGGACATAGTTACGGCACAGAAATCACCCTGGCCCCATGCATCAAACGCAGCCGCGTTTCAAAGATTCGTTTCATTTTCGGAACAACATGAGCGTCCTCGGTCGGATATTTCGCCGCACTCGGGTAGTCGGGTAAAACAACATTTTTTGTCGCCACCTCTTGAAGTCGAAACCCATGAATTTTTCGGGTTTCTCGGCAGGCGGGGAGGGATGATTGGGGTTCGCTGAGCTTGCCATCGTGAAGTTCAATAATTGCTTTGCGATTGTTGATTACAAAGTTACAGGATCGGGAATCCCTTCAAATGGCAAATTACGTAAAAAAGTAAGATTACAAGAAATCCGAACTAGCTATTACAAAAGATAAAACTTTCGTGGCTTTGAGTCGAGACGAATCTCTTTTCCGCAAAGCAATTACGTCATTAGTGCTCACGGTTTGACGTATTGCTTCAAAAAAGATGAAACGGCTTATGTCTTCGTAGTAGCACCACTAACACGTAAGCACCTTCAACTAGAAATGTGTTGAAGATCAGTTCTTTGGACTTAGTGCGAGAATGCGAGAAAATGATTGTATGCTTTTTGATGGAGTATGAATTACGTATTAAATCAGTAATGCACAAACATATATAAATAGCCAACCATTCCACCTGCAGGAGAAAAAAACTGGGTAGTGGGCATTAATCATTTGTAACAACCAAGGTGTTACACCCCACTACTTGCATAACATCGAGTAGTTGGTTCGATGTCTTCAGCGTACTTTTCATCTAAAGGTTAGAAAACAGGAGGGGGTGAGACAGAAATCTCAGTAGATGGGGTGATCGTGTGCAAGTGTGGCGATATGTATATAGTTAATGCGAGAAATTTAGTTGTATGAAAACGCGTGAGAGATGATGCATGATTTCACACACGATCCACAATCGTCGTGATAAATATATTTAAGTAATATACTTATACGATTAAGAAAAAGCGATTCGTGGTCAAGCGAGGCATACTATGGTCCAAGCAGACAGGAGGATTGCGTTCGGATTTGTAACGTCAATCCTATGCAAGACAAATAACGGTTGCGTACGGATTTATAGAGCCAACCTATGCAATACAAGTAGCGGTTGCGTGTGAATTTGTAGCGCCAACCAAACGGGTCCGATTAACTCTAGAATCGTGTGGATCGGACAAATGATTCCGTCATTCTTTCTTGTAACTCCCCGAGCAAGATGGTCCAAGACCTGTCACCTTATCGCTCCATAGGCAAAGACAAAATCCACAATGGAGCTAGCAAGGCTCGGATTTGTCATAATCATGATTATACCTCAAGTACTACGACCCGCTTCCCTCGACAAACTCCGTCCCTCGGTTGGGGATTAGGGCGATGGGGCGGAAGAGTAGAATAGCAACCGAGCTGCCCGGTTCCATTCCCCGACGTATCCATTCTCGATGTGAGCTCGACACACCAAGTTGACTCAGGCAGAAAGTAAGTACACGTTCGTAGTCAACCAGCAATCAGTATTATTGATTCAGGGGAAGCATTTTAGGAAAGTTTTCGAAAATTTGCGCAAGGCAATTATGGCGTTGGTGGAGTTATTTGGATGAAAATGATTATCGGGAGGATAAGCAATCTTCGATATCTTGAAAGATTAGGTGGAACATAAGTCCCATTATAGATTCGAAATCGCAAGACGAGGAAGTCGCCCCACGATCGCGTATTAATCGGTCAAGACGATCCGATAAGTCAGAGGATTTTTGAGAACATAAAATATTTTAATCAATAGTTAAAGTCCGAGGGTCCAGGACTGTTTCTTTAAAATATGAAAATAATTCGAGTTAGATCCTTGTAAAAAGAAAATTTACAATTAGCCCCGATTTGTAAAAACCATTTCTTTTGGGGTTAAAATTGATTAAATAAATATCCTGACCTTGAAAAATTATAAGGTCAGTTCCTAAATTCTCCAAATTGTTCAAAGATTCAGGTTTTTGAAGTTTTGAGGTCGAGTTTTTATAAAATTCGCATATTGACCCCAAATTTGTTAAAATTGCCATTTTAGGCTCTAAGTTTAAAATAATTGGAACTCACAAACCGGAAGGGCTTTTAATGTGATTCCAGTTGGAAAATATCACTATGGTTAGTGGGATATTGGGGAAAAAACAGTTTTAAAAAGAAATAAGTTTAGGTCGCTTAACTTTTGAAAATTTTATTTTTGTCCCATTATGAAATAATTGCCTTTAAGGCTTTTAGGGGTCCAATTGTTATGAAATTTAAACCTTGGGTCCAAAATATAATTAAGTTATAGTTAAATTAGTATTTCCAGGTGCATGGGCTGCATAAGTCCTGGAAATTTCATTTGGGTCCTCAAGTTTAATCTTTTACACTTTAGTCCCTCAATTTTAGTAAAATTACTTTTCAAGCTCTAAACTCTTGGATTTTTGGAATACACTTAAAATATGTTATTTCCAGTCCCTTAAAAGTTAAAATTTCAAAATATAAAATTAGGGTCTGGTACAGTTTCGAAAATTGCAAAATAGCCCTTAAACTTCTAAAATTTTACAATCTAGTCCTTGGGCTTTTAAGGGTTGATTTTATTTATCTAAAAACTCTTAAAAATTTATTAAAATGTCAAAATATAATTTTTGAACCTGAGTTCAGTCCCAAAAATCGAAAATTACAGAGGGGTCCCTTAAGTTTTATTTTCCTGTAATTAAGTCCACCAACTTTCCATTTTTGCATTTTAAGTCCAAAAGTTGAAATTTAATCAATTATGCTCGACTTGTCCAGGTGATAAATCATTCAAAACATAGATTTCAAGAGTCATACACATACATATCATTCTCATACAAAATTTCATCAAGTATAACAATAAAGTGTACATGTATGCCTTATTTTTCGATAAATCGCATTTTTGAGCAACACTTGAGAATTTTTCCAACTTGATACAAGGAAATAGCATGCAATACATAATATATATCCCAAGTGCTCAAAATCAAAATACTACATGCATTTTTAAGTAAAACACCTAGAAGTTGAAAGGATTTTTTTTCCACCCACCTCGAAGTAGTTTCTCGGGTTGATCTAAATGTAGTCTAAAAAATTGAAAATTTTCTTCAAGCCTCTAACCTCAACTTGAGATGATGTAGGTCAGCCCTAAGCTCCAAAAATTCATATTCTTGAGTCAAAATTTAATTTTCATGTTATCAAGAGGAAAATACCAAACCATATTTTTTCTCACCTTAAAAATGTGTAGTCTTGAATTTCCTCTTCAAGCTTGTAGTCAAATCTAAGTCTCTAATTCTTCAAGAAATTTCTCTAGGAGTACATCAACAAGAAGGATTCAACATAATTAGATGGTGAAGGTATAAGGTTGAGGATTGGAGAAGAAAAACAGAGTTGGGAGAAATGAAAATTTTCTTACCTTATGCTTGAAGAATTTGATCCTTTAGAGAGGAAAATGGGAGCAAGTCTTGTGTTTTTATGATAATTATGAAATGAAGATTATTGGTTGATAAAGAAAAAAAAAATAACAAAAGTGATTGATTCCCTTAAGACAAGGAGCCAAAAGTTGGAGGGAATAATAATCATGGTATTGTAATTTTTATTTATTAGAATTTGGTGGCAAGAAAGCTTTGTCCATCCTTTAAGCATGTGACCAAAAGTTGAGGAAAAATAATATATATATATATGTAAATATATATATATATACATATATAATTGTAGGTCTTGAAAAGAATATGAAACAACCTCCCCATTTATGGTAATTTTCAAAAAATTTTAAAAATAAAAAAAAATATTTTTTTAAAAAAAATCGAAAGAAAATAAAAATTATAAATATTTATAATTAAATATTTAGATTTAAAAATTAAAGATGTGAAATACGAATTACGTATTATTTTTATTTTTTTAAAAAAAATGATTGGGAAATTGGTTAGGATATGGATTGTAATGTACTCCTAAATTGTTGAATGTCTAATATTCCTAAAGTCGTATTCATTCGATCAAGTATTAATAATAGATGAAGAATATAAAATCATTAGGCTCGAAAACGAGAAAGGCGTAATTGATGTTGAAAGAAATAATTAAGAGTCGGATTGTGGTCCATTAATAATGTGTTTGTGATACATAGCCGAATAAATAATCACTACATAACACCGTATCTCACGTTGTTAAAATTCGGGGCCTCACATTCACCCCTCCTTAAAAGAATTTGGTCCCAAATTCTCTTCAGAACAACTCTGGATATTGATTCATCATGTCTTCTTCCATCTCCCACGTTGCGTCTTCGTCTCGGTTGTGGTTTTGCCATGCCACTTTAACCATCGGAATCTCTATTACGCAATTGACGTATGTGCTGGTCAATGATCCAGATTGGTTTCTCGATGTAGGATATTTTCCATAAGAGGAGGAGTATCTTGGGTGATGATATGCTCGGGATCTGGTTGATACTTCTTAACCTCTATACGTGGAATACACCGTGCATTCCCGCATATTGTGCTGGTAACTCGAGTCGATAGGCTAACTTCCCGATTATCTGTAAAATCTTATAAGGTCCAACATATCTCGGGCTCAACTTTCCTCCTTTCTTTGGATTGATCAATCCTTTCTGTGGAGAGAGTCTGAGAAATACTTCATCTCCGGCTTCAAATTCCAAGTTCTTTCTCCTCTTGTTTACGCAACTCTTTTGGCGACTCTAAGCTGTGCGGATTCGTTCCTTGATCAGCTTGACCTTCTCCATGGCCTCCTAAACTAAGTCGACCTTTGGAATCGAGGGCAACTTTTGTTTCTCTTTTGGTGTCCATTGGCCATCAATCTCCCAGTAATGGAGATCTACACTTTCGCCCGTACAAGGCTTCGTAGGGTGCCATCCCAATTGTGGCCTGATAGCTGTAATTATAGGCAAACTCGGCCAATGGTACGTGCGAATCCCAACTTCCTTGGAAATCCAACGTGCAGACTCGCAACATATATTCCAAGGTTTGAATCGTTCACTCAGACTGGCCATCACTTTGTGGATTTGTTGATGTGCTGAAACTTAGCGAGGTACCCAATTCCTCGTGCAAGCACTTCCAGAATTTGGAGACAAACCTCGGGTCTATGTCTGATACAATGTCGACTGGCACTCCATGTAGTCGAATGATCTCTCGGATATAAATCTACGTGAGTTTCTGCAAGCTGTCGGTTTTCTTCATGGGTAAGAAGTGTGCAGATTTTGTGAGTCGATCTACGATTACCCATATAACATCATGGCCTCCTCTGGTCCTTAGTAGATCCGTCACGAAGTCCATCGTTATGTGTTCCCATTTCCTCTCAGGAATTCTCAACGGTTGTAATAAACCAGATGGTCGTTGGTGTTCTGCTTCCACTCGTTGACAAGTCAAACATCTCGCAACGAACTCCGCTACCTGGTTCTTCATGTTTACCCACCAATAATACCGTTTCAAGTCCTTATACATCTTGTCGGTGTGCCTCTGCGAGGATTCTATTCCTAATCTGCTCATCACTTGGTACACAAACTTGATTTTTTTTTTGGAATCTAATAATTCCATTTTCATGTACCGAGAATTCTGAACTCTTTCCCTTAAGTATCTTCTCTTTAAGTTTTTGAAAATGCACATCTGTTCCCTGTGCTTCCTTGATCTCGTTCAACAGATTGGGTTTAACCGAAATATTAGCACATGAAATATGAGTATTGGTTCTCGTCGGATTCCAAGTGTTCAGCTCTTCTAATGATTTCCACTCCCGAATCATTAGTCTGGCTAAACTCGTCTTTCTGCTCAAGGCGTCAGCTACTACGTTAGCTTTCTCGGGATGGTATTGAATATCAAAGTGATAGTCCTCAATTAACTCCATCCATCTCCATTGCCTCAGATTGTGGTCTTTCTGAGAGAATAGATACTTCAAGCTCTTGTGATCTGTGAAAATCGTGAGTGTTGCTCCGTAGAGATAGTGCCTCCATGTCTTTAACATGAATACTGTCGCTGCCAATTCCAAGTCATGCGTTAGGTAATTGACCTCATACGGCTTGAGTTTTCGTGATGCATAAGTGATGACATTTCTTTCCTGCATGAGCACTCCTCCTGGTCCTTCATTTGCTACATCACATCGTAGACGACAAAATTTTATGTTCCCTTTGGAAGGGCTAAGATCGAGTCAGAGTGAGTCGTTTCTTCACTCTTGAAACTAGCCTCACACTTGTCATTACACACAAACTTGACTTGCTTTCGGTTAGTCGAGTGAGTGGTCCGACTATCTTGGGAAATCCCGAATAAATCTTCGATAATATCCACTTGTCCTAAGAAACTTCGATCTCCGTTACAGACTCGGGTTGTTTCCATTCAACCACTGTTTGTACCTTCGAAGGGTCTACGACGATCCCAGTGCCGGATACTATGTGTCCCAAGAATGCGACTTAACTAAGCCAAAATTCGCACTTGCTGAATTTGGCATACAACGTGTGCTCTCGTAGTGTCTCCAAAACAATTTTTCAGATGACGTTCATTCTCTTCTCTAGACTTAGAGCATACGAGTATGTCATGAATGGATATCACTACGAATTGATCCAAATAGGGTTGAAAGACTCGATGCATCAGATCCATAAATGTTGTTGGTGCGTTCGTCAGACCGAAAGGCATCACTACAAACTCGTAGTGTCCATATCTTGTTTAAAATGTCGTTTTGGAAACGTCTTCTTCACGGGTCTTCAGTTGATAATATCCTTGTTGTAAATCAAACTTCGAGTACACCGTCGCTTCTTGAAGTTGATCAAATAGTTCGTCTATCCTCGGGAGGGGATATTTAGTGGTAACATCTAGTCGAGATCGTATAATAGTCACATCCTTAATGTATCTTATCCGTGATACCTAAACCACAAGTCAAATTCCCTTATTTAAGCTTGTGCAGGTACTTGAGAATGAATAACACAAGGGTATTATCATTGATCAATATACTTAGTGATTCCCCTACTATCATTTTCCCCAAAGTAATATCATTAGGTGTCTAGATCCTATAATATATCACATCCAAATCATATACTTATGAAGAGATATCCTCATATTCTTCGAGTCTCACCATATCACGCATTATAATCTCTAAATCACGGATTTTCTAAATCACCTAACGTCTAAATAGAGGAATATCCGGATATCTTAACACTACAACAACCCAAAAGAGTTCAAATATTCATCCAAGATTCAACTTAGGTCAACTAGTAGTGGTACCTAATCCAAGGTCAGATGAACATATCCTGGGTTAACTCGGTGTAAGTTTCCTCCTTACAAACCGAGCTCTGATACCATAATTGTCACGCCCCAAATGTGCGCTACAATGATCCATTACTTATACAGAAATAAATCAACAGTCTAAACCCATGATATGAAACTCCAAGCGAAAAGAGTCTAATGCAGCATAATTAAAATAAACACGAGTACAAATTACATCTTAAAGTCTGGCGGTATTCGAATACAACTCAATAGATTATCTGAATTAACTTACAGTCCAAACAGAAATAAAATGAAGGAGTCCAACAACATATAAAAGTAAAAGGAAATGTCGCTCCACATCACTGGTAGGGATTCAATCTGTAGTAGGTTCGATGTCTTCAGCGTACTCTTCATCTAAAGGTTAGAAAACAGGAGGGGGTGAGACATAAATCTCAGTAGATGGGGTGATCGTGTGCAAGTGTGGTGATATGTATATAGTTAATGCGGGAAATTTAGTTGTATGAAAACGCGTGAGAGATGATGCATGATTTCACACACAGTCCACAATCATCGTGATAAATATATTTAAGTAATATACTTATACAGTTAAGAAAACAATTCGTGGTCAAGCAGACACTATGGTCCAGCGGCATACGAGGATTGCGTTGGATTTGTAACGCCAATCCTATGCAAGACAAGTAGCGATTGCGTGCGGTTTGTAGAGCCAACCTATGCAATACAAGTAGCGGTTGCGTATGGATTTGTACCGCCAACCAAACGGGTCCGATTAACTCTAGAATCGTGTGGATCAGACAGCGATTCCTTCATTCTTCCTTGTAACTCCCCGAGCAAGATGGTCCAAGACCTGTCACCTTATCGCTCCATAGGCAAAGACAAAATCTACAGTGGAGCTAGCAAGACTCGGATTTATCATAATTATGATTATACCTCAAGTACTACGACCTGCTTCCCTTGGATAAACTCCGTCCCTCAGTTGTCGGATTAGGACGATGGGGCCGGAAGAGTGGAATAGCAACCGAGCTGCCCGGCTCCATCCCCGACGTATCCATTTCGACTGTGAGCTCGACACACTAAGTTGAATCAGACAGGAAAGTAAGTACACGTTCAGGTAGTCAACCAGGCAGTCGAGTATTATTGATTCAGGGAAGCATTTTAGGAAAGTTTTCGAAAATTTGCGCAAGACAATTATGGCGTTGGTGGAGTTATTTGAATGAAGATGATTATCGGGAGGATAAGCAATATTCGATATTTTGAAAGATTAGGTGGAACATAAGTCCCGCTATAGATTCGAAATCGCAAGACGAGGAAGTCGCCCCACGATCGCGTATTAATCGGTCAAGACGATCCGATAAGTCAGAAGATTTTTGAGAAAATAAAATATTTTAATCAATAATTAAAGTCATAGGGTCCATGACTGTTTCTTTAAAATATGAAAATAATTTGAGTTAGGTCCTTGTAAAAAGAAAATTTACAATTAGCCCCGTTTTGTAAAAACCAATTCTTTTGGGGTTAAAATTGAATAAATAAATATCCCGACCTTGAAAAATTATAAGGTCAGTTCCTAAATTCTCAAAATTGTTCAGATATTCTGGTTTTTCAAGTTTTGAGGTCGAGTTTTTATAAAATTCGCATATTGGCCCCAAATTTGTTAAAATTGTCATTTCGAGCTCTAAGTTTAAAATAATTGGAACTCACAAACCGGAAGGGATTTTAATGTGATTCCAGTTGGAAAATATCACTATGGTTAGTGGGATATTGGGACAAAAACAGTTTTAAAAATAAATAAGTTTAGGTCCCTTAAAATTTGAAAATTTTATTTTTGACCCATTTTGAAATAATTGTCTTTAAGGCTTTTAGGGGTCCAATTGTTATGAAATTTAAACATTGGGTCCAAAATATAATTAAGTTATAGTTAAATTAGTATTTCCAGGTGCATGGGCTGCATAAGTCCTGGAAATTTCATTTGGGTCCTCAAGTTTAATCTTTTACACTTTAGTCCCTCAATTTTAGTAAAATTACTTTTCAAGCTCTAAACTCTTGGATTTTTGGAATAAACTTAAAATATGTTATTTCCAGTCCCTTATGATTTAAAATTTCAAATTTTAAAATTAGGGTCTGGTACAATTTCGAAAATTGCAAAATAGCCCTTAAATTTCTAAAATTTTATAATCTAGTCCTTGGGCTTTTGAGGGTTGATTTTATTTATCTAAAAACTCTTAAAACTTTATTAAAATGTCAAAACATAATTTTTGAACCTGAGTTCAGTCCCAAAAATCGAAAATTACAGAGGGGTCCCTTAAATTTTATTTTCTTGCAATTAAGTCCACCAACTTTCCATTTTTGCATTTTAAGTCCAAAAGTTGAAATTTAATCAATTATGCTCGACTTTTCCAGGTTATAAATCATTCAAAACATATATTTCAAGACTCATACACATACATATCATTCTCATACAAAATTTCATCAAGTATAACAATAAAGTGTACATGTATGCCCTATTTTTCGATAAATCGCATTTTTGAGCAACACTTGAGAATTTTTCCAACTTGATACAAGGAAATAGCATGCAATACATAATATATATCTCAAGTGCTCAAAATCAAAATACTACATGCATTTTTAAGTAAAACACCTAGAAGTTGAAAATATTTTTTTTTCCACCCACCTCGAAGTAGTTTCTCGGGTTGATCTATGTAGTCTCAAAAATTGAAAATTTCCTTCAAGCCTCTAACCTCAACTTGAGATGATGTAGGTCAGCCCCTAAGCTACAAAAATTCATATTCTTGAGTCAAAAATTAATTTTCATGTTATCAAGAGGAAAATACCAAACCATATTTTTTCTCACCTTAAAAATGTGTAGTCTTGAATTTCCTATTCAAGCTTGTAGTCAAATCTAAGTCTCTAATTTTTCAAGAAATTTCTCTAGGAGTACCTCAATAAGAAGGATTCAACATAATTAGATGGTGAAGGTATAAGGTTGAGGATTGGAGAAGAAAAATAGAGTTGGGAGAAATGAAAATTTTCTTACCTTATGCTTGAAGAATTTGATCCTTTAGAGAGGAAATGAGAGCAAGTCTTGTGTTTTTATGATAATTATGAAATGAAGATTATTGGTTGATAAAGAAAAAAAAATAAAAATGATTGATTCCCTTAAGACAAGGAGCCAAAAGTTGGAGGGAATAATAATCATGGTGTTGTTATTTTTATTTATTAGAATTTGGTGGCAAGAAAGGTTTGTCCATCCTTTAAGCATGTGACCAAAAGTTGAGGAAAAATAATATATATGTAAATATATATATATATATATATACATAGGTTATGGATCAAATAGGTCCTCCTACTTGGGGTGAGTTCATGAGGACACATTCTAACCATAGATTAACAATTTTGGGTGGTCCAAATTTTTAGGGGGTTTTATGTTTTTTTTTTGTTTCAGCAACTAAGGAGGGTAGGGTGGTCATTTTGCATTATAGAATCAGTTATTGAGATTTCATTCCTTCTTTCACGCGATTTCACCCACGCTTCACGCACAATCTCTCTCCAGCATTTCAGTTCCAAAATTGTTAATCTATGGTTAGAATGTGTCCTCATGGACTCACCCCAAGTAGGAGGACCTATTTGATCCATAACCCTTGAAAAGAATATGAAACAACCTCCCCATTTATGGTAATTTTCGAAATTTTTTAAAAATAAAAAAAAATTTAAAAAAAATCGAAAGAAAATAAAAATTATAAATATCTATAATTAAATATTTAGATTTAAAAATTAACGATGTGAAATAAGAATTACATATTATTTTTTTTAAAAAAAAAATTGATTGGGAAATTGGTTTGGATGAATTATAGAATAAGATGAAATATTAGGATAAGGATTGGAATATACTCCTAAATTGTTGAAGGTCTAATATTTCTAAAGTCGTAGTCATTCGATCAAGTATTAATACTAGAGGAAGAATATAAAATCGTTAGGCTCGAAAACGAGAAAGGCGTAATTAATGTTGAAAGAAATAATTAAAAGTCGGATTGCGGTCCATTAATAATGTGTTTGTGATACATAGCCGAATAAATAATCACTACATAACACCGTATCTCACGTTGTTAAAATTCGAGGTCTCACATACAAAAGAGAAAAGAGAACCAGAAAAGAGAAAGAAATCGCTAAACGCTAGTTAGCGACAGCCCAGAGCCCAATGCCTAGGGCGGCTCGCATCACTATTCTTTTATTATTTTTTTTTTTCATTTTGGCTAATTTTTCACCTAGGCAGGCGTTTAGCCCAGATTTCGGCCAAGACAATTTTTTCTAATGATTCGAACAAAATCGTCTGATTTTCACTGGTTGAGGACTAATGATGAGTTGTTTTTGAACTCTAGCAATAAATTCAGTAATAAGCGTTATTCACTTCGAATCCGGTTGTGCTTAAAAACAAAATCAACTAACAGTTGCTTCATTTTGTATAGTGATACTAAGCGAACTAATGCTTTATCCCCCTTAATAAGACATCTCAACACCATCGCAATTGGGGCATATCATAATTCTTCGTCTTGCCTGAAATGAATATATATCTAAACATCCCATCAATTAAGCTACTGTAACAGAGTGATTTTTTTCCTTTTTTTGGTTTTCACACTTTTCCCTATTGTAAAATGCAATGAATCGTGTTGAGAAAAGAATTGTTTATTCCATTGAAATAGATATTAAATAGTAACTAGTTAAAATGTACGTAATATCTAATTGATTTAATTCTTAGGTTTTGGGTTCTTGGATTGGAGGCTTTAGAGTTATGTATTTAAATTGTTTTAAACTTTATTTAGGTAAATTTAATTATTATTAATTTCAAACCTTTAACTTCTGGAATTGACATAACTTGGAGGTTCACTGATCACCCAAAACATGCTATGCGATGGGTGGGCAATAGGGGTCGGACTTTTGGTTCCCGACTTGACTAACGGGGCTGGTTTTTATTTTAGAATTCGGAAATTAACTTGCGGTTGTACTTGTACTGAATGCTAGGGCTGCAATTACAATTGAATCGAGCCGAGCCAAGCTATTGAGAGTTTAAGCTTGACTCTTTTGTTTTTTGAGTCGAGTCCAAACTTAATTTATCAAATATATTAATAGTTTAATAGCTTTTTCGAGTTTAATCGAGTCAAACGAGATATCAACCATAAATTAAATTATTTTTTAATTTATTAAAAAAATAAAATTATATACTTCTAAATCGTAATATATCTACTAAAAATACACTGAAAAACATGGGCCGTTCCGATTTTTCGGGCCTTTCAAGGCTCAGTATTTTTTGGGCCGAGGATATTACAAACCAATCCAATATGCTCGCCAAGCCGGGCCAAAATTGACACTTCTAATAAAGATTGGTGAGAAAAAAAATTTCCCAAATTAAAATACTTTTCAAAATCTTTTGAAGATTAAAATAATAAATTTGGAAACAAATTTCCATTTACATTTAGAATTTTTAACCATCGTCTCCACAAATTAACCCTAGAAGTAGTGAGTGGGCGGCAGAGGATAAATTGAGCGGCAATCAAGCTCTCGTGGAACCCTAGAATTCAAAAAACCCTTTTGATTTTCCATTCTGTTATGGAGAAGAGAAGCTCAATGGATAGACTTAGCGCCTTGCCCGACGACATCATCTGTCACATTCTCTCTTTTCTCCCAACAAAGATCTCCGCGGCGACCAGCATTCTATCTAGAAGATGGGGGTTTCTCTGGATTTGCGTAAAAAAACTTGATCTCTGGCTTGAACATGCTACTCTGCCCCGATGCCTCTTCACCTGCAAAACCCTTGTCGATTTGACGCTCTATGATGGTTGTGTAGGAATGCCATCTAGTGGCCCTGTATTTTTGCCTAGCCTCAAGAAGCTTCATGTTTGTCGTGTTAAATATCAGGATGTTGAGGCCTTTCCCCAATTGCTTTCTGGCTGTCCAGTGCTCGAGGAGTTGATCATCCGGTATAATTATTTGGATTGCTTTAATATATCTTCACCCACAATAAAAAGGCTCACGGTCCAATGTGAACGTAACAATTTTGACAGTAGTGTGAAGATAAATGCTCCCGAGCTTAGACATCTTCAGGTATGTGATTGACACAATAAAAAGCCTTTGTTCTTACACTCTTGCCAGCGGTTTTAAAGCTGATTTATTTGCAGTTGCGTGACATAGCATTCGCTGGTTCGATTGTCAAGTTTGATAATTTAACCAAACTGGAATTGGGTGTTGAATTCTGTTTTCTCATGAAACTCCTTGAAATTGCTGATAATCTTGAAGTCCTTATTGTCAATGAGTTTTGTTGATGCAACAAAAAATGTCTTTTAGCTTTTTCTCTTTTGCTTTTCACCAATAGTTTATTTCTTGTTGTCGCCAGCTTATTGTAAAGCCGCATAACTGGATGGAGCCCAAACAAGTGCCTACATGCCTATTATTACATCTCAGAACTATAAAAATCGATCAATTTTGGTTTGAAGGGCATGAATTTAACATGGTGAGATATCTTTTGAAGAATGCTCAAGTACTGGAGAGGATGGGAATACATTTAATGTATAGTGATTTGAAAGCAAAATCATACGCGGTCAAGAGAATTTCATCGTTTAAGCGAAGATCTGAGGCATGTGAGCTTGCTTTCCATTGAGATTATTTGGGGGTTGAATCGCTAGGTTTTTGACGTGATCTTGAGTTATAAGTCTTGTCGTCTATATTCAACAACCAAATGTTCCTTACAGTGTTGTTCTCTGCACTCAAGCTTTATTTTGGTTTGCTCTATACTCGCTGTTGTTATGTGCGGAGTAATTCTTGCTAGTTTTATTTAACTTCGTTGATCATTGTCTTTGATTTCATTTGGGTGACAAAAGATTCAGACATAACAGAAAGAAGATTGAGAACTATACTATCTTCCTTTAGAAAGTGAAGTATTAGTAACCAGTCACCAAAAAGCTAGTTTCCTCAATCTCAATACTATTTGAAAGAAATTAAAATTGTATGCGTAATGAATAATGATTCTTAAACTTTTAAGTAATATATGAGGTACTGCTGAACTTATTATATTGCAATTTGCAAGTGAAAAAGAACTTATGTTAGCAAGCTTTATTGGTAAGCCTCCTCTTCCCGAAGTTGAGCTTGGTTTTTCATTGCTTGAGCTTTGTAAATCCGACAGCCAATACTGCAAATGAAGTGACACAGATTACTAATAATGCTAGCGTACGCCATTCAACATGTTCTTCCTTAGTAATGTTTTCTGTACTTAGCCAGTTTAAAACTCTGTTTATCTGTTCTTGTTTTCTACGGTTTTATTGAACTGTTTGAATCTTGTTTATTTTGTTGGTTTCATGTCAACCTGATAGTTGATTTGATTGTAAGTTTCCTGTGGACCATGAAATTTGTTGAGATGTGTGGACTAAGGGAGAAAATGTCATTTTCCAGATATACAAGTCCAAACAATTGTACAGACTACAGAGTAATTGTATGTGAAATCACTTCCCACCAATTTGTTAGCAAGTCTGAGGATAACTTTATGCATGTTAAAGGGGACTGAAGCAAGGATAAGAGGAGGTTTAAATCTCAATTCTTGTTTGTTTAGGAAGTAAAGATGGAGAAAGTTTTGAATTTTTTGTTTGTTACGAAGTAAAGATGGAGAATGTGATATTGTATGGGACAGACATTATTTTTTTTTATGTCAGATCCTTATTTTTATCGATGTTGACATTTCGTCGTTCGTTAATTGAGTTCTTTACAGGCATTTTGTCCACTGGGCGAGTGGCCGGCTAGCTAATGTGTATTTTTTTATAAAAAATTTATCTTTTTCTCTCTTTTTTGTTGACATGGAGTCTGACAAAAGAAATCACAGAGATTATCTTCATTGAAAAAGTGAAGTATTAGTAAGCAGTTACCAAAAATATGGCTTGCAAGGGACGAAAACAAGATTCGATATGCATGAATCCTAAATAATTGTTTACATAATTGCATGCCCCTAAGTAACTTGCCCAGTTTCAAACTCTCTGTTTGTCTTCTGAACAAAAAATAGATAAAACAAATACATATTAGCCTTTACGTTTTTTTTGGTTTTTTCATAGTCGGATTCCTCAGGTTGCATTTTCACAATCCTTGCAAAGTGTAGCTAGGTATTGACTATTGAGTTCCCAAGAAAAAAAACATGTAGGTACTAAATTCAAGAAGGGCCATAGTGCATGTTGCAAAAAATCTTGTTCCCAACATAAAAGAATAGACTACACATATTTTTTTTTTGGGGCAAAATTTTCGCGAGACAAAAATTATAACTTAAAAAGTTAAAGGATTAATATTGCGACTATTGATACATGACCAATTTTGCAAATTTTCAAATATAAATTATGAGACAAAATACTTTTAAATAATTTTTGAATAGTAATATATTAAAACAGTTAAATTGGGAGACGAAGTTCAGCTACTTTTGCAAATTAAACACATCATCTCCGCAAAATTAATGGGCATGATAAGACCCAAGTTTAAAGCATATCCCTATTGAATTACAACTCATTATCTCTAAAAATTAACTTTAGAAGTTAAATTGGAAATTTGATAAATTGCCCTCTACCGGAGGTATTAATGAAAAATACTCTCAAAGTATTAAAATTTGATTTATACTCATGCGCTCCTACTAGCCACCTAATGGCCCACATCACTGCCCGCTAAATATTGTTTCAAGAAAAATCCGAATTCACATTTTTTTTGGCATATTTCAAGAACAATTATAACTATATACTCATTCTCTATACTATATGATTATCTAACAATGTCAAATTGTATCAGTTCTAAAATCACAGTCAGATTAGTTTTGTTGATGTTCATTATATTTAATTAAATTTAAATTTAAATTTTATTTGAAAACAGTAAATTGACCAAATTTTTAGGACTTTTAGAACTGTATAAATTGACATTATTAGATATAGCATAGAGAATAAATATGTAGTTGTAATTATTTACTATTTTTAAAATGTGCAAAAAAAATGTGAATTCGATTTTTTCTTCGAGCATAATTTAGTGGGTTGTGAGGTGAGCCGCAGTGAGGTATGTCATTAGGGTGCAAAGACATAAATTAAATTTTAATACTTTGGGGTATTTTTCAAATATACCCCAGATAAGTGGGTAATTTCCCAAATTTCCCAAGTTAAGGTTGTGCTTGGATACCATAATTTTTTATTTTCGTTCCGATAGATATTTTTTTTAAATTCAAATTGTGATTGGCTACCAAAATTTCAAAAATACGATTGACTCTCACTTTTTCTTACTGTTTTTTACATCAATCATATCTACCCATTTTCCAAAAGAATAAAATTATTATTACACATTTTTCCATAAATTTCTCCAGTCACATATTTTAACTACTAATCATTATTTTATATTTCTAAAAACTTTAAAATTATTATTACACATTTTCATTCGCTTGTCTAAAAACTATTTTTTCTGTCCCTAATAAATTTTTTTACACTTGTTGGGAACTTTTAATAGCAAGAATTAATAATAAGAGCACAACAAAGCTGGAGTGAATGACTTCAATTATTCAATAGCAAAGCTAGGCTTAAATAGCCTTTACAAAGTAACAGAAACAGAGAAAAATCAGTCCACATTTGCTCAACTAAAAGCAACGGGAAAAAGCTAAGGAGAAATATTCAACCTGTGCAACTAACTCCCTATTAACTAGGAATTTATTCAAACAAAGAAATCTTAACAACTGAAGTCCTAAAAACTAGCTTTTAACTTATCATTCTCTAGTAGAAATTCTTTTAAAAGTAAATCCAATCCCAACGTAAATGGCGGTTAGAGGAAAATTATTAGAGGGGGGGTTTTACAGATTTCGATGTATGGCTTGTTAAATTCCTCGCTTCTTTTCCCCACTTTCACTACCGTGTTTATGCTTGTTAGGTGAAGGCCATTGATAAACCCTGTTAAGTTACAGGGTATCGTTTAAAGTATTGATAATCAAGCGTTTCTTTGGAATCTCCAATTCGTGAACCCAAAAACCATTTTTCCATTTCCATAACAAGAATAATCAGAAAGCGCCACAAAGTTTCAGATGTGGATCAAAACATGCCCTCAATCGATAGACTTAGCGCCTTGCCGGATTGCGTCCTCTGTCACATTCTCTCTTTTCTCCCAACAAAGCTCTCAGTGGCAACCAGCATTCTGGCTAGAAGATGGAGGTTTCTCTGGGCTCATGTCCCCATTTTAGATTTCGAATATGGATCTCTTATGACGCAGCTAGATGTCGGTGAGAGGTTTTTAGACATCATCAACAGGGTTTTGCTTCTATATAAAGTGCATAGTATAAATACGTTTCGCCTCTGTTATGCGGAGGAATGCAACGAGTACCGATTTGAGACATGTATTACCGCTGCCATTGTACGCAATGTCAAAAATCTTGATCTTCATCTTCAAAATCAAGTTAGTTTCCCTCGTTGCATCTTCAACTGCAAAACCGTTGTCTGTTTGACACTCTGTTATTGTGGTTATATCCCTGACAGTGGTGCTGTTTGTTTGCCTGCTCTTAAAAGGCTTCATCTTGAAAAGGTTCAGTATGAGTCTACTAAATCCCTTCCGTACATGCTTTCTGGTTGTCCGGTGATTGAGGAGTTGATCATTGATCGATGCGTGGACGAACCAGATATCGTTTGTTGTCGTATATCTTCGCCCACAGTTAAAAGTCTCGTGCTTAATTCAAATTTCGAATATGTTGCCGGATCTTTTGGTGATCCCTACAGTATCATCAAGATAGATACTCCTGCACTTAGATATCTCCAAGTACAGGATTCTACGTCCGATTATTTCTTAGCTGGATCACTAACCTCCTTGATTCAAGCAGATGTTGTTTTCGGCAATGTTGCACCGACAGATGGAGACATTCTTTATTCGCGCTCCGTGTTAGAATTTGTTGGTAGGCTTTGTAACGTGAAATGTCTGAAATTATCAACTGGTTGGATGGAGGTAAGTGTCCAATCTTTTCTTCTTTAGTATTAGTAGCTGGAGTGTTGCCCTGTCCAACCAAGTTCTTATATTCTGTGTAATCTCTTGTATGAAAGCTTAAATATTTGCAGGTTCCTAACTCAAAATTCTCTGCTTCGACTATAAAGTTTGATAATTTAACAAAACTCGAATTGGCTTGTGATTGGCGTTTTCTCTCATATTTCCTTGAAAATGCCGATAATCTTGAAGTCATTATCTTCTGTAAGGTTTGTTGTTTCCCATCTTTCTTCTCATAACTTTCTACTTCTTTACAGTTTTATATAAGTGAGGGGCGTTCGACCTTTTCTTTTCCTTTTGTTTCATCATCAGGTTGATATAGACCTAAATTGCTGGATGGAGCCCCGCCAAGTGCCTGCATGCCTATTATCACATCTTAGAACTGTAAGAATCGATCAATTCGGGTCTACAGAGCAAGTGTTCATGATGGTAAAATATATTTTGAGGAATGCTAAAGTCTTGGAGAAGATGGAAATATATTCTGAGCACCATGGAACTGATTTCAAGGCAAAATTTGATGCGCTCAAGAGAATTTCATCGTTTCAGCGAGGATCTGAGGCATGTGAGCTTGTCTTCCATTGAGATTGTTTGGGGGTTGGATCATCCAGGTTTTTCTGTCTTAATGTCTATATTCAACAACCAAATGTTCCTTCTGAACTGTTTTTAGGCAGTCAAGCTTTAATGTGGTTTGCTTTATACTCACTGTTTTATGGCTCTGTTGCTCACTATCTTTTATTTCGTTTTGGTAACCTGCAAACAAAAGTAAGTTTTTTTATTTGCTAAATTTGTTACTATTTGTTGGGATGATAATTAGTGTCTTGGTGTGAAGTTTGAAGAGAGGTATATGCTGAGGGAGAGAAATGTGGTTTTGCTGATGTAGAAGTCGAAAGACTTGTATGAAGTACATGTATGTAAATCACTTGCCCACCAAATGACCCCTTTTAGTTAGCAGTGAGACTAACAATTAGTTTGAAACGCAGAGGATTGTTTTATGAAAGTTTAAGTGGCTGAAGCAATAATATATAAAAGGAGGTTTAAATCTCTCAGTTCTTGTTTGTTAGGAAGTAAAGATGAAGAAATAGGGGCAAATCTTTTATATACATTTTTGTAGGAGGAATTGAATTTACACATAAATATAAGGGATAATTACAAAAGACCCCCTGAGGTTTTGTCTAATTACAAAAAAACCTAGAGATGTTTCAAAATTACAAAAAGTCTCTTCATGTTTGATTATGTCTTAAATTTAAGGGGACAAAATATTTTTAGAATATCAGGGTTTTTTTTTGAAAAAAAATGTTTATGAAGGGAAATGCCAGACGGAATCAAACCTCAAGGTTTTTTTTTGTAATTAGCCCGAACCTCAGGGAGGTTTTTGTAATTATCCCTAAATATAAATGTCAAATTCCTCTTGGTTTCTTAATCATGTGTGGAAAGGATTGAAACTCTATTCCACCCTCGTTCTCTTTCAGTACTTGCCTCATTCTCTTCTTGTTACCATACATATCTTGGTCTCTCTTTTGTCATACTTTTAAGTTCCATATGAAGTATTATTTGAATTTTATAAATACATATGATCGTCAATCTTGGTAACATAGAGGGATAATTAAAAAAAAAGATTGGGCTGGCAATTACCAGAAAGCCATATATGGAGTGCATGATGATGATTCATAAACTTGTAACTGACATATGGAGTGCTGCTGAATTTCTTACGTAGCAACATAAGGATCCAAACCTGGTGATTAGGCTAAATACCGAAAAAAAAAATCCAAGAGATGTTTACAAAATAATCCCTCAGGTTTGATTTTTATCTTAATAAGGAGATATTGTAATATTTCTATAAATGTCATGGTTACGCCTATTTAGGACTCTTTCCTAAATAGATCGAGCGCCAAAAACATGAATGAGACATCTACATTTTGAGGGTTGATATCAACAACCAGCCCTGAATCTGATCGCCAGACTGCCTTAGCTTCGCGGATGGAAGTTAGAAGTTTGGAGATAGAAGTTATTTAACTACTGAAATGTATACTTTCAGAAATTAATAATAATTCATTTCTTCAAATAAAGGTAACATAACTATAAATTAACAAAGAGAAAGTGAGACTTCTGCAAGTCCCTCAAACAAAATCAAAGTACAAAATAACATAACTAGCTAATTTATTTTGTACAGAAGGGTGAATATAAAGCACAACACATAAGGCTTGATTGCAAAAACATTTCTATTTATAATTTATTCCTCAAAGGATCTCTATAGATGACAAGCTTACAGGCCTCAGATCCTCGATGAAACAATGAAATTCTCTTGAGCGCTTCATTTTTTACTTTTGGACAACGGGGACGTATGAAATATATTTTGTATATGTAATAATATAAAAAATTGGGCCCCCAAATTTTATAATTTTTTCAGGGCATGAGTCGGCCGACTCCTTCAACTATAAAGAGTCGCCCTGTATGTCGAAACATACTACATATGTACATCATATACTATATACCATCATATTCATCTATGTATATACGCAAGCACTTGGCTTGCATTTGAATATTTAACAAAAAAATATATTAAGAAAAATTTCTTCACTCTAAATAGGTCAAAACTGTCTACTTTTGAAAATAAAAGGGGCGAACTGTAATTTTTAGGGGTCCCTCATCCCTGACTTGTAAGTCTGTTTGTTTGTCTTATATATCTTCACTTTCCTCATTTCAAGTATCAACAAGCCAATTGCAAGGCAATATTTCTTTCCATAACTTACAAACAGAACTAGTAATTGACAAAAGAGGAAGATACTTTTGCAGGTCCTCAAATAAAATCAAATAACAAAATATAACAAAACTAGCTGATTCATTTTGTAACAGAAATGTAATACATAGCACATTAAAGCTTGATTGCATAAAACATTTCTGAAGGAACATTATTGTTTGACTATAATGCCGGAAGACATCAAAATCTTCATGATCCCTAGACGATTCAAACCCAGAAAATTTAACCCGGAACATTCTGAAAGAACATCATTGTTTGACTATATGTTATAAAACATCTAAATCTTCTTGATCCCTTGACAATCTATCCCAGAACATCTCACCCCAAACAATCTCAATAGAAGGCAAGCTCACATGCCTCAGATCCTCTCTCAAACAACGAGATTTTCTTGAAACCAATACTACAATGTTGTTTGGAATATATTTCCATTCTCTTCAGGACTTTGGCATTCCTCAAAATATATCTTACCATCTTAAACTCGTGCTCCGCAAACCTGAATCCATAAATTCTTATAGTTCTAAGATGCAATAATAGGCATTTTGGCACTTGTTGGAAGGGCTCCATCCCGTTTTTTAGGTTACTATGAACCTGACAATAACAAAAGTTATTAGAAAACTACGCAGTCACACACACTGTTCATAACTGTAATGAAGAAAAAAAGTGACCGATGAAAGAAAAAAGAGAGAATATAGAAACATTTATTTGCATCAACTTACGTCACGGATAATAAGGACTTCAAGATTATCAGCACTTTCAAGGAATTTTACTAGAAAAGCCCACTCGACATCCAATTCAAGTTTGGTTAAATTATCAAACCTTCTAATTGGTTTAATTTGCTCAGCAAATGGTCTGCTCGAAAACTGCAAAAGAAAATTGACAGGGTTATATTCCAGTTATCGTCAATAGCAGTAATAAATTACATAAAGAGATGAAGAAAGTTTGAATACATACCGATTTCTCACATGACAATTTTAGGCATTTCACGTTGTTAAGACCATCAACAAAGTCAAAAGCACAGTTAGAACGGATGTTTGCTTCAATTAAAGAGGTTAGCATATGAGTTGAGATTTCCTGAATGGATATAATAGTACGTAGCTGGAGATATCTAAGGGCAGGGCATTTATCTCCAACTTGGTGTAGCACTGACATAAAACGACATCGAGCCTTTTTATCGTGGGTGATGATATTTTACAGTTCATTGATTTATAATCACCATCTATAATCAACTCCTCAAGCACTGGACAACCAGAAAGCAAGTGAGGAAGAGTTTCATCACCATCGAGTTGAAAATTACAAAGATGAAGCTTCTTGAGTCGAGGCAAATATATGCCATTCACGGGGATGTCTATACAAAAATATGCAAGCCTCAAATCGACAAGGGTTTCGATGGTGAGGAGGCATTTAGGCAGCCTACGTTGTCCATAACCAAGAAAAATATCAAGATTTTTGACATTGCGCGATATGGCAGTGGTAATCAATCTCTCGAATCTCTCGTCTACACGATCATAATAATTGAACATATACGAGAGACGAAGAGTATTTAGGCTTTGCACTTTAAACATAACCATAGTTACTATCTTCGAAAATTTCATCCAATCACAACGACTCTCCTTGCCGAAATCTAAATTGGGGACATGAGTCCAGAGAAACCTCCATCTTCTAGCTAAAATACTGGTTGCCACAGAGAACTTAGTTGGCAGAAAAGAGAGAATATGACGTATGATTTCCTCTGGCAAATCGCTAAATCTGTCAATTGAGGGCATTTCTGAAACTTGTTGGCGCTTTCTGCCCGATTCTATTGTTTCCTCCATAACAGAATGAAATAGGATTTCTCTTGGGTATTTCCACAAACACTTGATTGTCAATTCTTTAAAAAAGAATCGTGTGTAAATTTATCATTAGGGTATCGAAAATATAAGCTGTAAAGTATGATAAATAAGCTTGATTCTTACCAAAGCTACACGTACGCACCAAGAAATCACAAAACCTTTAACTCCGATCTTCTCCGATCAATATCTGCCAGAGAATGATAACATAATGAAAAATAAAAAACTTGCCTTATACAGTCATAGTAACAAATCCCTAATTTTCCGTTCGTTGCCCATTTCTTTATGCTAATTTTCCGTTCGTTGGATGAGAATAACCCAAAACAAAGGAAGAAGAAATATATATATGAAGGGTACTCTCCAGAAATATATATATGAATTATTTCAAAAAAAAAAATATATATATATGAATAATGCAGAGAGGCATTAGTTCCGTCTTTATAGTATCAATATTTGTTATTTAGTTTAATTACTTCAAAAAAAAAAAAAAAAAAAAAAAAAAGATATCAATAAAAAACTTGGGGGGTGCGTCTCATAGTAACAATTCAATATGTATAGTTATAGTAACAAATTTTGAACGGTCTAGGCAAAAAAAGATCTGGATTTAAATAAGCCAAAATAAATCGGCTCTAACCCACTTTTTTTTCCTATTAAAACGGTCCGTGCCAGTGTACTTCGACCCTTTTAACATCTCTATATAGTTATAGTAATAAATTTTGAATTCGGGAATAATTTGTTAGCCCTTAAAATTCGTGTCTCGAGTATTATTGAGGATAACTTAGGACTAATTCGACAAAATCTCTGTTATACGGCAAAATTCGTCTGAATAATATGTGGTTAATTCGGGCATATGCATGTATTTAAATAATTATTATATAGAAAATAATACCATTTAAGTGGGAAGATTCTCAGTAAATATCTAATAAAAGTTTTTTAAAATTAGTAACAAATTAAAATTGTATAATCTTGTCAAAGTAGGAAAAAAAATGGGGATCAAATCGCATTATTAATGAAAAAAATAGGGAGATTTGTTACATTATTTTTTATGAAAGATATATATTTTAAATGTGAGGTATTGTAACGCCCCCGAAATTTTGAATTATAAAGTGTGTGCAAATATTCATTTTACCGTATATATATTTTTTTGTTGCAAAGAAACATGAGAAAGACAACTCGTTATAGCGAGCCATTTAATTTTCACCAGAACAATAGTTACAGTGGAAACAATCACATAAAATAATTTGAATAAAATTTGACATCTACATATAATTCTAACAGACCATTTGACAGTGAAAGACTTTAAAAAAATCGCGTACATATATTTATTTATAAGAGGAAATAGGTCTGTAAATATATTTCTTTCAAAGTTCAATAGCAACAGCGGAAGCAAATTATAAAGTGTAGAAAATTCATGTATTCATTTATTTCTAAGAAAATCGGACATTTACTAATCTATATAAAAAATATCCCTTTTAGTCTATTTGCATAAATAAACTTAGAAAATCATAATTCATCATTTATTGTCCCAAATCGAAAAATCTTTGAAGTTGGGAATTTTCTCAATACTAATCAATTATCATACAGAGTCTAGCATCGTAGGTAAATACTTAGAAAATAATAATTTGTTTAACAATTTCTTATTCAATTGAAAATTAACATTTAGAAAGAAGACATCACTCTTGTAGTTGCATAGGAAAATTATAATTCATATAATAATTTCTTACTCAATTGGAAACGATAGTTAAAAATAAAAGACATTACTCCAGTAGTTTCATAGGCCACCCATTATCCACCCGCCAATAACCATCGCCGACTCCTTAGCCTGAAAAGTTTGTTATATGTGGGGTGAGCGACACAGCTCAGTGGAGTATAAATTGTCCAAGCTAAATACACAGATATCTCACATAGACATGCAAATACAATCCAATAGGACATAGCATAGATCTTTTGAGTCCCACCTGAGGGATACATCGACCCCGGACCTCTTGAGTCCCTGGCTCCATAGGGCCTAAGCAACTGTACTACACATTCATGCAAAATAATCTAAGCATGTAACAAGGACAATAAAGTTTTAGAAAACAAACCCCACCTCGAAACTTTGCTTAAAAATAGTAGAATGATTTGAAGCAATATATTGAACTTCAGAGCTCGTCATCCTCATTGCCTAACATGAATATATATACATTTTAGTTCCTAGAAGTCAAAACTTAAGTATTAACCTCGATATCGGAAGCACTAAAATAACATTCGTGGAAGCTCATGGTATTTTTCTAAGGTTTAGGGTTCAACTTGGTTGGTTTGAACAATACTAAAATCACTGCGTAGTTGGGATCGAATAATATTTTCTCATAAACCGTATACTGGAATTATTTAGTATTTTTATAGTAGGTAATAAACTCAAAAATAGATATCATATAAAAATTTCAGGAATATTAGAAATATTTAGCTATGGATTTTGAATTTGTGAAACTGAAATTGCTGTAACATTAAAACCTGCATAGCTAAGGGAGAAAAATCATATTTAAATAAATATAGTACTATATGATTTTAAACTTTAACAAAGCATAATATACACATCAAAGTATAACATATTCAAAAATCATAAAATATTAAATTCGTGAACTTTAGGTTTTGAAATTTATAAACTCAAACGTTTGTCATTGCTAAAACTGTAACGTCTTGGAAACTAATTAATATTTTAAATAAATATAAGTTATAATGATCTGATATTTTACCACATGGTAAAAAACATTATAATACATAACATACACAAAATTCAGATATTGTGAAGGTCTTTATACATGGTTTCTAGAAATTATAAATCAGAAACAGAGTATATTCAAGATTTTGAAAGCGTGAATGCGAATTTCATATAAACTAAAATACAACTCAAAAGTTTATGAAATTTTAACTGAATATTTTAAATATATGATAACATAACATATTAAAATGTGATGAATTTTGGATATGTATAAGTAGGGTTTTGGATTTTCTAAAACAAAAACAGGGAATAACATAAATTCTGGCATCTTAGTTTGAAAATTACATAACTACAAAAGTACTTATCGTATTAGTATGAAATTTTAACAGTACGATAAAAACTTGATGAAGAATAACATATTAAAATTTCATAAAATTATGAACAGTATAGATTGGATTTCGAAATTTATAAGAAAATTACCTTAGGAGTTGAGAATGAAATAGAGAAGGCAATTTGAGGGATCATGGCGTTGAAGAAAAACTTCGTCGAGGTTGTATGGTAGACTATGGGGCTGTGGTGGCATAGAGAATAGAGCTGGAATGTGTTTTCTTTTGGTCCTCTCTAATGTGGTATAATAAAACCCTAATAATAAAAGACTCCTAATATAATTACCCTAGCTAGTTTTCTAAACACTTTAAGATTCATCATGGGCCATGTACTTGGATAATCAATCCAATAATAATAATAATTTACTAATGGGCTATCTAACTAATTAAATACACTTTTTTTCTGCCCGGGTGTTACAGGTATAAAGTTTGATAATTAAACAAAACCCGAATTGGCTGCTGATTGGCATTTTCTCACATTTCCTTGAGCTCACAGCCATGAAGGCTTACTTAGTGCTCCGTTCTTCATTCAGTTAGCATTTTGTTCAAATCTTTTCAGTTATGGGAAACATGCTAAGTAGATCTGAATATTACTGAAAATTGTTTTGTCGCGACTTTAGACACAATTTCATACATTATATTTCATCATTTATATTAATACATAAATATTGCTCCTAAAACACTTAGCTTACTTTGGACGGGATCTTCTGTTTTGAAACACAAATCAAGTTCAAATCGTGGATTTTAATATGATAATTTATATACACGTATGATATCAACTATCCATGGCGTGGAATAGGAAATGATCAACAGGGAAGAGATTTTATAAAATTTATTATCTTGATTTGAAGATAATTAACTTAGGATAGATTACTTTTGAATAATTTCTAAAAAGTCAAAAAATGTGAAAATAAAGTGACATTTACGAAAATAATAAAATATGAGGCAAAAAGTGTCAGTTACATTTACATTTACTAGAGAAGACCGAGGAGAGTGTTACAGTTTCCTGTAACGACTGTTGAATTTTTCATTCCATTTTCACAAATGATATTTATTTTTGTGGGAAAAAGAATTCATAAATGATATTTTTTGGGTAAAGGATCTCACCAAAAGGATGAGTTTTAAGAAGAAAAGAAGAGTAATTCACTAGACGTCCCCCCCTCTCTCTCTACTTTTTCTCTCCTCATTCTCTCTACCCAAAAAAGAAAAAACCCTAAATTTTTTCTCCTCTCCTCCCTCCCCCTAAACAGCGCCCCTCCCTACTCCCCCCCCCCTCCCTCCCGACCCCTCCCCCTCCGGCCCTCCTCCATTTTGTTATTGGAGGGCCAACAATGACAAATCCTTTGAGTGTTCGAGGTGGCCGAAATTTTTGGTCCAGGTGAAAGCGGGTCGGAGCTTCACAGAGTTGTCTCGGAGCTGAGTAGACGATGGATTGCGGCAATTGATTTGGGAGAGGGAGAGACATCTTTCTTTTTTTCGGTTTTTTTTTCTTTCTCTGTTTTTTTCTCGTTTTTTAGCTATAGATTGTTGTAGTTTTATTTTCTGTTTGTATTTTCTATTCCCGGTTGATTTGCGAAACTCGTAGGCGGATCGGTTTTTTTCTCGTCAAAGATGTAGTGGTTGCTCGTGGCGGTTTCGTGATTTTTCTAGTGTGTTCGATCTCTATTAAAGAGTCTTTGAAGTCTCCCGACGTGGAGTGGTTGAGTTTGGGAGTTGTAGTTTTCTAGTCCGTGTTGTGGAACCTGAATTGGTCTTACAAATTCCCCACTTGGCTTATAGTTAGTCATGTCGGCTCATAGTCAGTTAGCTACGATTGTAATTGTAATCTTAGTTTTTTGAGTTATTTTAATAAAATACTATCGTTCGACAAAAAAAAAAGAGAAGAGTATTTTACAAATATTACTTGTGAATACCTTTTAAAAGGCCAAATGTGGATATAACGAAACTTAAGGCGAAAAAGAAAAGAAGAAACAGAAAATATAGCAGCCAATTCAAAGGTTTTAGGTCTGTGGCACTTCTCATGAAAAGGGGTGAAAAACCCATCAATTACAATAATTTAGCAGCCAATTGAGATGTCTGTTCCACTTCTCATGAATAGGAGTAATTTTTATAAATCCTGTTAAACTACAAAAGAATTTCGATTAAGAGGCGAACAAAACCTTTTTTCGATTTTGGTATGGAGAAAACAAAACAGTCAAGTAGAAAGCTCCACAAGCTTTCAGATGGGAAGCAAATTGATAGGCTTAGCGCCTTGCCAGACGTCGTCATCTCTCACATTCTCTCTTTTCTCTCAACTAATAAGCTCTCCGTGAAAACCAGCATTCTAGCTAGACGATGGAGATTTATCTGGACTCATGTCCCCATTTTAGATTTCAATAGTGTAGATTTTGAAGGTGCACTGGAAATGATTTTACTGAGACGGACATTTCAGACATCATCCACACGGTTATGCTACTACATAAAGTGAAAAACTTGAATACTCTTCGCCTCTCTAGTGTATGCTTCAACAAGTATCCACTTCACACATGGATTACCACTGCCATTGAGCGCAATGTCCGAAATCTTGATCTTCACTCTACAGTTAAGTTGCCTCGATGCCTCTTTACCGGCAACAAAATTGATCTTCACTGTTTGATCATTTTTTCTTTTTTCCTTTTGTTTTTGTAGCTGGAATTCCCATTAGTAATGAATGCTTAGTTTTATGTAGGTTCCTGACTCTGAGTTCTCTGCTTTGTCTGTAAAGTTTCATAATCTAACCAAACTAGAAATAGCCGCTGATTGGCGTTTTATCTCAAAGTTTCTTGAAAATGCTGATAATCTTGAAGTCCTTATGATCGATGTTTCAGCGAGGATCTGAAACATGTGAGCTTGTCTTCGATTGTGAATGTTTGGGTGGTTGTGCCATCCAGGTTTTTGAGTAATTTTCAGTTATTAGTTTTCATGTCTATATTCAACAACCGATGTTCCTTCTCAACTTTTTTATGCTGTCAAGCTTTAATGCGGGATGCATCATTGCATTGTACTCACTGTTTGTGCCAAGATTGATTATAAATTTTGTGTCATATCAACGAGATTTTGTTGATTTTTTGTCAAATAATTCTACATAATATATCAATTACAAATTTTAAACGTTAACGAATCATTCCCAAATTTTAAAACTTGTTAAAATGAGACACCTATCCCACAGCCTTTTCCCCAATATTTTTTTAAATACACAAGACTCCATCTAAAGAGGCCAAAACTGTCGACTTTTGAAAATAAAAGGGGCAAATTGTAATTTTTCCCTACCCTCATCCCTGACTTTGTAAGTCTGTGTTTGTACTATATATCTTCACTTTTCTCATTTCAAGTATCAACAAGCCAATTACAAGACAATATTTGTTTCCATAATATACAAACATAAGTAGTAATTAACAAAAAGGAAGTGACTTGTGCAGGTCCTCAAATAACAAAATATAACAAAACTAGCTGATTCATTTTGTAACAGAAAAGTAATACATAGCACATTAAAGCTTGATTGAATAAAACATTTCTGAAAGAACATTATTGTTTAACTATAATGTCAGAAGACATCAAAATCTTCTTGATCCCTTGATGATTCAATCCCAGAAAATTTAACCCGGAACAATCTCAATAGAGGGCAAGCTCACATGCCTTAGATCCCCGCTCAAACAATGAGATTATCTTGAAACCAATACTACAATGTTGTTGGGAATATATTTCCATTCTCTTTAGGACTTTGGCATTCTTCAAAATATATCTTACCATCTTAAACTCGTGCTCTGCAAACCTGAATCCATAAATTCTTATAGTTCTAAGATGCAATAATAGGCATTTCGGCACTTGTTGGAAGGGCTCCATCCAACTTTTTAGGTTACTATGAACCTGACAATAACAAAAATTATCAGAAAACTACGACAGGCACGCACACTGTTCATAACTGTAATGAAGAAAAAAAGTGGCCGATGAAAGAAAAAAGAGAGAATATAGAAACATTTTTTTTGCATCAACTTACATCACGGATAATAAGGACTTCAAGATTATCAGCACTTTCAAGGAATTTTACTAGAAAAGGCCACTCGACATCCAATTCAAGTTTGGTTAAATTATCAAACCTTCTAATTGGTTTACTTTGCTCAGCAAATGTACTGTACGAAAACTGCAAAAGAAAATTGACAGGGATTATATTCCAATTATCATCAATAGCATTAATAAAATACATAAGCTTGAAAAAAGTTTGAATACATACCGACTTAGCACACGACAATTTTAGGCACTTCAAGTTGTTAAGACCATCAACAAAGTCTAAAGCATAGTAAGAATAGATGTCTGCTTCAATTAAAGATGTTAACATCTGAGTTGAGACCCTTTTACAAGTATGTATTTTGAGATATCTAAGGGAAGGAGCATTTATCTCCAACGTGCTGTTGAACTGATGTAAATAGACATATAGCCTTTTTATTGTGGGTGAAGATATTTTACAGTTCATGGATTTATAATCACCATCTATAATCAACTCCTCAAGCAATGGACACCCAGAAAGCAGGTGAGGAAGAGTTTCATCACCATCGAGTTGAAATTTACGAAGATGAAGCTTCTTGAGTCGCGGCAAATGTGTCTTGCCATTTACGGGGATGTATACACAAGAATGTTCAATCCTCAAATTGACAAGGGTTGTGCTGGTGAAGAGGCATTTAGGCAACCTAAATTGTTGACCATATCCAAGAAAAATATCAAGATTCTTGACATTGCGCGATATGGCAGTGGTAACCCATGTCTCGATTGCATAATCACAATCGGCATATAACGTATAAGAGAGGCGAAGAGTATTTAGGCTTTGCACTTTAAACATAACCATAGTTACTATATTTCGAAAGTCCATCCAATGACAACAACTCTCCTCGTCGAAATCTAAGTTGGGGACATGAGTCCATAGAAACCTCCATCTTCTAGCTAAAATACTGGTTGCCACAGAGAACTTAGTTGGCAGAAAAGAAAGAATATGACATATGATTTCCTCTGGCAAATCGCTAAGTCTATCAATTGAGGGCATTTCTGAAAATTTTTGGCGCTTTCTGCTTGATTCTATTGTTCCCTTCATAACAGAATGAAATAGGATTTCTCTTGGGTATTTCCACAAACGCTTGATTGTCAATCCTTTAAAAAAGAATCGCGTGTAAATTTACCATTGGGGTTTCGAAAATATGAGAAATGAGCTTGATACTTACCAAAGCTACACGTACGCACCAAGAAATCACATAACCTTTAACTCCGATCAATATCTGTCAAAAAATAAAACTCCGATCAATATTTGCCAGAGAATTATAATATAATGAAAAATAATAAAACATGCCTTATACAGTCATAGTAACAAATCCCGATTTTTCCGTTCGTTGCCCATTTCTTTATGCTAATTTTCCGTTCGTTGGATGAGAATAAGCCAAAAGAAAGGAAGAAGAAATATATATGAATAATGCAGAGAGGCATTATAGTTCCCGTCTTTATAGTATCAATATTTGATGTTTAATTTAATTACTTCAATAAAAAGATATCAATAAAAAACTTGGGGTGCATCTCATAGTAAAAATTCAAATATATATTATATTTAAAAAAAAAAAAGGCAGACTAGCAGGTAAGCCGATTAACCTTCGGGCTAGCCTAATGGGCATTGAGCTGGGGTTAAAAAAATCCAGATTTAATTGGGCCAAAATAAATCGGCTGTGACCCACTTTTTTTCTTATTTAAACGGTCCGTGCCAGCGTACTCTAACTCTTTTAACATCTCTATATAGTTATAGTAATAAATTTTGAATTCGGGAATAATTTTTTAGCCCTTAAAATTCATGTCTCGGATATTATTGATGATATATTAGGAATAATTCGACAAAATCTCTCATTATACGACAAAAAATTAAATGCGTATAATACGTGATTAATTCGGGCATATGTATTTAAATAATTATTATATAGAAAATAATACCATTTAAATGGGAAGATTCTCAATAAATATCTAATAAAAGTTTTTTAAAATTAGAAACAAATTAAAATTGTATAATTTTGTCAAAGTAGGAAAAATAATCGGGATCAAATCGCATTATTAATGAAAAAAATCGGGAGATTTTGTTACATTATTTGTTATGAAAGATATATATTTTAAATGTGAAGTATAAAGTTTGATAATTTAACAAAACCCGAATTGGCTGCTGATTGGCTTTTTCTCTCACATTTCCTTGAACTCACAGCCATGAAGGCTTACTTAGTGCTCCATTCTTCTTTCAGTTAGCATTTTGTTCAAATATTTTCAGTTATGGGAAACATACTAAGTAGATCTGAATATTACTGAAAATTGTTTGTCGCGACTTTAGACACAATTTCATACATTATATTTCATCATTTATATTAATACATAAATATTGGTCCTAAAACACTTAGCTCATTTTGGGCGGGATCTTCTGTTCAAGCACAAATCAAGTTCAAATCGTGGATTTTAATATGATAATTTATATATATGTAGCTACCATCATGCTGTGGAATAGGATATGAAAAACCAATACAATGAATGGGGAAGAGATTTTGTAAAAATTATTATCTTGATTTGAAGGTAATTAACTTCGGATAGATTACTTTTGCTTGCTTTCTTAAAAGCAAAAAATGTGAAAATAATAATATATAAGGCAGAAAGTGACATTTACATTTACATTTTCATTTTGAAGTTGATCATATCATCATATCTACAATAATATATAGAGATAATTACAAAAACACCCCAGAGATTTTGGCTAATTACAAAAAAATCCAAATATGTTTTGCAATTACAAAGAAGAAAAAACCCATCAGGTTTGATTGTGTCTAAAATTTAAGGGAGTAATTGTAATATTTTTTATAAATGCGAATGGGGTTTTTGAATTGCTTTTTATTTATGAAAAAAAAAATGTACGATGGAATCGAACCTCAAGGGTTTATTTGTAATCTTCAGTTGAAGTGTTTGGTTGGATGGATGTAAGTGTTTTATCATTGCCATTGAGCGCAATGTCTGAAATCTTGATCTTCACTGTACAGTTAAGTTGCCTCGATGCCTCTTTACCGGCAGCAAATTTGATCTTCACTGTTTGATCATTTTTTCTTTTTTCCTTTTGTTTTTGTAACTGGAATTCCGATTAGTAATGAATGCTTAGTTTTATGTAGGTTCCTGACTCTGAGTTCTCTGCTTTGGCTGTAAAGTTTCATAATCTAACCAAACTAGAAATAGCCGCTGATTGGCGTTTTATCTCAAAGTTTCTTGAAAATGCTGATAATCTTGAAGTCCTTATGATCGGCGTGGTATGTATTTCCAGCTTTCTTCTTTATTCTTTCATCAATGATTTTTCTTCTCCTATACAGTTTTATATCAGTGAGGGGTTTTGGCTATTCCAATTTTTTTAGGGATAATAACAAAAGACCCCCTGAGGATTGACCTAATTATTAAAAAAACAGAGATGTTTTAAAATTACAAAAAGCCCCCTAAAATTTGAATATGTCTTAAGTTTAAGGGTATAATTGTAAAAATTCATGAAATATCAGGAGCATTTTCGAAATATTTTTTGCATATGAACTGGAAAATATAATCGAAATCAAATCTCAAGGTCGTTTTTGTAATTTTCAAAAATCTATGGGCTTTTTGTAATTATCTAAAACCTCAGGGGTTTTATTGTAATTATTCCTTTTTTTAGAGCATCATGATAAGATATATTTTGAGGAATGCCAAAGTATTTAAGATGATGGAAATATATTCCAAACACGACGAAACTGATTACAAGAAAAAATTTGATGCGCTCAAGAGAAACTCAAAGTTTGAGTCATTAGAATAATTAACATACATAATTAAGATAGAAAAATAGAGAAGAGGATTTCATAGAAGTCTTGCAAAAATACAATGAAGACAATACAAATGTGAAATGGGAGGCTACTACAATATATAGATAAAACCCTGGCTAACAACTAAGAATGGAAAATACAAAACTACCCCTATAACATAAATAACAATATAACTCAACATCCCCCACAAACTCATGATGATGTAGTAGAAATCATTGAGAGTTTGCCAACCAAAAAACGAAAACGCGGAAGCGGGTGCGACTTGGTGAAAAGATCCGCAATCTGCAAAGATGTGTTGGAGGAGGATTATCTCAAGTTTAGAAGAAAAGGGGTTATTTAGAAATTGGAAGTTGGAAGAGGAATTATTTTTCTTTGTAGTAGGAGGAGGTTATTTAAAGCTAAGAAATATAAGAGAGTTTTTGGTGGAGAAATATTTGCTTGTATTGATTCTTCTCAAATTTTGGCTTATTACAAAATGATCAAGACACCCCTATTTATACTAGTACAACTTCCTAACCAATGGCTAGGATTTATTTGATCTAATGGCTATAATTCATCCACTAGAATCATCCTCCAAAATATCTACTTTCCTAGAACATTCTACAAACTTTTCTACAAATATTATCTAAGATATTTTCTCAAGACATTTCTAGATATATTCTAGAACTTGGGCCATTTGGGCTTGGGCTCTCATTCTTTTCTTTTATCTCAAAATTAATCTTCCAAGCCCAATATTACTTGGGCTAAATCAAGTTTAATTTCCAACACCCCCCCTTAAACTTGATTTGTCATTCCGAGGAAACTTCTAAGTCGTATGAAGTCTTCATGCTTGAGTGGCTTGGTGAAGATATCCGCATTTGATCTTGAGACTTCACATACTCCACTTGCACGTCATTTCTCGATATGCATTCTCGTATGTAGTGGTAATGAGTGTCAATGTGCTTGCTTCGATCATGAAACACCGGATTCTTTGCCAATGCCATAGCCGACTTGTTGTCGACACAAATCTTAGTTGGATCTTCTTGTGTCATTCCCATTCCTTCAAGAAATTTCTCAAATTAAACCGCATGGCAAACACAAGTATCGCGCTACGTCTCGCCTTCACGAGGTTGAGAGAGTGACTATCGGTTCTTTTTGACATCCAGTGAATGCGGTATCTCCCATGAAGAACACAAAGCCGTAGTACTTTTTCGATCATCCACATCTCCGGACCAATCGCTATCACTATAGCCAACAAGTTTATAATCATTAGTTGTTGAATAAAATAAGTCGTAATTGATCGTTACCTTTGAGATAGCGAAGAATCCTTTTAGCAAATTTCCTTTCATGTGAGTAGTGGTTGGATTTTCCATGTAGCGACTTATTAGACCGTGGCATAGAGAATGTCCGATGCGGTACACGTTAAATACCGCAAACTTCCAACTAAACTTTTGTACAATGTCGGGTCCACTTTTTCTTCTCCGTCATACTTTGATAGCTTGATGCCGCACTTCACTGGTGTGTTAATAGGCTTGCAGTTATCCATCTTGAACCTCTTGAGAATTTCCTTCGCGTAGCCTTTCTTGCGAGATGAAAATCCCATCTTCTTGTTGTTTAACTTCAACGCCGAGGTAATATGCCATAAGCGATATCGGTCATCTCAAATTCTCTGGTCATTCTTTCTTGAACTCTTCAAACATGTCGGATTATTTCTGTGAAGATCAAGTCATCCACATATAAACACACGATCAAAACATCATCTTTTCTGACCTTGACATAAAGTGCATGTTCGTGCGGGCATTTAGTGAATCCATTCTCTTGCAAGTATTTATCGATCCTGCTATTCCATGCCCTTGGTGCTTGTTTTAATCCGTATAGAGCCTTCTTCAGCTTCAAGACTTTATCTTCTTCATTCTTCACCACATAGCCCTTTGTTGCTCAATGTAGACTTCTTCCTCGAGAACTCCATTTAAGAAAAAAGCGACTTTACGTCCATCCTGTGAATCTTCCACCTGTTTTGAGTGCTAAAGAAATGATAAGCCTTATTGTTTCCAAGCGAGCAACTGGAGCAAACACCTCATCATAGTCGATTCCAGCTCTTTGACTATAGCCTTTTGCGACTAGCCTTGCTTTATATCTTTCAATTTCTCCTTTAGCATTCTTCTTTGCTTTGTACACCCACTTGACGCCGATAGCCTTATGTCCTTTTGGAAGTGAGGTCAGCTCCCACGTGTTATTCTTCATGATTGCTTGTATCTCTTCATCCATAGCATCTCTCCATCTTTTATTTTGGATTGCTTCTTCAAACGTCACTGGTTCACAATCTGCAAATAGACAGAATAAAGTGATATCATCTATCCTGTCGGTGTTCTCATAAAGATCTTCTAGACTCCTTGCACGTGTTACGCTTCTTTCATTCATAAATGATGGTGGCGAGTCTCCTTCAGTTGTTGATTGTGAAGTGGATGGAGTAGTTGGCTCTTGTTGAACTTCTATTATTATTGCTCGACGGTCTTGACTTGATTTCTTCAAAATCCGGAAAGAAATTAAAGTTGTTTTGGGAGCCAAAATCCCAATTTGATTCTTCATCAAACTCTACATCACGACTTATCACAAGCTTCTTAGTATTTGGATTATATAACTTATAACCTTTAGAATTTGAGTCATACCCGATGAAGATGAATGCCTCGCTTTTGTCATCAAACTTACTTCTTCTCTCGCCAGTGCGTGTGCATATGCTTTGCTTCCAAATACTTTTAGATGAGAGATACCTGGTTTTCTTCCACTCCAAGCTTCCTGTGGTGTTTTTCCCCACACATTTCTGGTTGGTGAGCGATTTGTGACAGTAAATCGCACACGCCATGCTTGACCCGAACTCCTTTGCGACCTTTTGCTTTTGAGCATGCACATTGCCATTTCAAGAATTGTTCTATTCTTTCTCTCGCCTACGCCATTTTGGCTTTGGGGGATCTTGGGACTGTCAAGGGACGCCGGATTCCATTTTCTTCGCAAAATTCTTGGAACTCCTTAGATGTAAATTCTTCTCCACGATCTGATCGCATTGCCTTGATTTTGCATCCACTTTCATTTTCCACCATAGCTTTGAACTTCTTGAATGCTTCAACACTTCAGACTCGAACATGTTTCAAAAAATATACCCAGTGTCTTTCTAGAGAAATCATCAATAAAGAGGAGGAAATAATTATTTTTACCGAGAGAGCTTGGCTTGATTGGTCCACAAACATCAGTGTGTATGAGCTCCAGAGGCTTCTGTGATCTCGAGCTTGATTCCTTTGGAAAACTCTTTCTGGATTGTTTTCCCAATAGACATCCTTCACATAATTGATCGGGATGATTGATGGAAGGTAATCCTCTTACCATCTCTTTTTCTTTGATAGTAATTCTAATCCGCCAAAATTTAAGTGCCCAAATCGTAGATGCCAAAGCCAAGATATATCTTTGTAGCAAGCTTTGAGACATTTTGCTACATCATTCGGATATTTAATAAGAACATTCTATTTCTAGACATTGGCACTTTAGTGATTAAATTATTTCTATCATCTCTTATAGAAAGACTACGATCTTTCATGTGAATGTCATAGCCTTTCTCTAAGAGTTGTCCCAAACTCAAGATATTACTTTTCATATTTGGAACGTAATAGACATTAGAAATAAATTGATGACTTCCATTCTTCAAGCGGATTAGAATTTTACCTTTTCCTTTGACCGGGACTTTAGACTCATCTCCAAAAGAAATATTGCCACTCACCGATTCATCAAGCTCCACAAACATGCTTCTTCTTCCACACATATGGTTGCTTGCACCAAGATGTCGAGTACCAAGTGTTGTCTTGTCTTCCATCACCACCTTTGTATGCTAGTAACAAATTAACATCTTCTTCGTTTTTATTTTCCACATAGTGGGCCTTTTCTTCAACCTTGTTTTTGGGAGCTCTACACTCGGAAGCATAGTGTCCAAGTTTTTGACAATTATAACACTTAGTTTGTGATTTTTCGTACCTTGTTCTTGGATTGCTCCTCCCGCGTCCACTAGTTGGGTATTCTCTTCTATCTTCATTATTATTGAAACCTCCTCGTGCATGTCCACGACCCACGACGCCTCGTCCCTTGAAACGACCTCTTCCATGTTGACCACGTTCATTGCTCATGCTTTCTTCTTTATCATTCACTTGCATTTTAAAAAGTTGTTCTACAATATCTTGCTTCTTTTTATGTTTTTCTTCATATGCTTGTAATGACCCCAATAATTGATCAATAGTCATCTCCTCCAAATTTTTGTTTCCTCAATTATTACGACAATATGCTCAAATTTAGGACTTAAAGAACTGAGTATCTTTTCCATAATTCTCTCACATCACTTAATTTTTCACCATTTCTTTTCATTTGATTAGAAACCGCCAAAACTCTTGAAAAATAGTCGGAAATAGATTCGGACTCTTTCATATGTAAAGCTTCAAATTCACCTCTTAATGTTTGGAGACGTCACCTTCTTTACTTGCTCGGCTCCTTTGTGAGACGTTTGAAGCTTCTCCCATGCATCCTTGGCGGTAGTTGCACTTGAGATCTTTTCAAACCATCATCATCAAAGCTTGGTAGATGAGATAGAGAGCTTTCTTGTCTCTCTTTCTTGAATCTTTTAAATTATCCTTTTGAGTTTGGGATAGTGTAGTCTCGTCTTGTGGCTCGACGTATCCTTTTTCTACAATATCCCAAACTTCATGTGCACCCAAAAGGGCCTTCATCTTGATACTCCAATTATCATAGTTGATTGTGTTGAGCATAGGGACTTGAAAGGAAGCCACACCATTTGCCATATTTTTATGTAAACCACAAGTGATCTTGTGGCTCTGATACCACTTTGTTGGAGGAGGATTATCTCAAGTTTAGAAGAAAAGGGGTTATTTAGAAATTGGAAGTTGGAAGAGGAATTATTTTTTCTTTGTAGTAGTAGGAGGTTATTTAGGCTAAGAAATATAAGAGAGTTTTTGGTGGAGAAATATTTGCTTGTATTGATTCTTCTCAAATTTTGGCTTATTACAAAATGATCAAGACACCCCTATTTATACTAGTACAACTTCCTAACCAATGGCTAGGATTTATTTGATCTAATGGCTATAATTCATCCACTAGAATCATCCTCCAAAATATCTACTTTCCTAGAACATTCTACAAACTTTTCTACAAATATTATCTAAAATATTTTCTCAAGACATTTCTAGATATATTCTAGAACTTGGGCCATTTGGGCTTGGGCTCTCATTCTTTTCTTTTATCTCAAAATTAATCTTCCAAGCCCAATATTACTTGGGCTAAATCAAGTTTAATTTCCAACAAGATGGTGAGATGAATGGTAAGTCGAGGGTCCCATGTTGCAGGTGATGACGAGTGACATGACAATCAATCTCAATATGCTTTGTTCTTTCATGGAAAACTGAGTTGTGAGCAATCTGAATAGCACTTTGGTTATCACAATGCATAGGAGTAGGTAATGATAAATGAACACTCATATCTGCAAGAAGCCAACGTAACCAAACTATTTCAGTTGTAGTAGACGTCATTGCCCGATACTTTGCCTCTATGGAGGATTGAGACACAACATTTTGTTTCTTACTCTTCCAAGAAATAAGTGAGTCTCCCAGAAAAATACAAAAACCAGTGGTGGATTTTCGATCAGTAGGATCACTAGCCCAATCCGCATCAGAATATGCCCTCAACTCTAATGAAGATGTAGATGGAAACAAAAGACTCTCGAAAGAGTGCCACGGAGGTATCGCAAGATACGAGTAATATGACCAATGAATCGTAGTAGGACTAGTGACAAAGTCGACTCACAATATATGAACAACATATGCAATATCGGACGCGTAATGGTTAGATAAACCAAACTTCCAACAATAGTGCGATATAAGGTAGGATCGGACAATGGTGTGCCATCGAGAAGGAGAATATCGAACATTAAGTTCAAGAGGCGTATCAATCGTCCGAGTATCGATGAAGACGAGCTCGATCAAGTATGTCGACAATGTACTTGACCGTGAAAGAAGATAACCTCGAGGGAGCGGGCTACCTCAATACCCAAGAAATATCGCAAAGGTCCCAAATCTTTCATTTCAAAGCGAGAAGCTAACTCAGATTTCAACAATGCAATCCCATCAACATCATCACCGGTGATGATCATATCATCAACATATAAGGAAAAAGAATAATACCAAAGACATGTACGCTTGAAGAAAAGTAAGCGTAATCATGTTCTCGGAACTAAAACCAAGTGAAGTAAGCACGACAGAGAATTTTTCAAACCAAGCCCGTGGAGCCTGTTTGAGACCATACAATGCTTTCTTAAGCTTGCAAACTTCGCCCGATTATGAGGAACTCCAGTGGTGGAATCATGTAAACTTATTCTTGAAGATCACCATTCCGGAAGGCATTTTTGACATCCAATTGAGATATGTGCCATTTTGGACGGAAGAAACAACAACAACAAGAGTACGAGCGGTAGTCATCTTTGCAACAGGGCAAATGTTTCCTCATAATCCATACCCATCTTTTGTTGAATAACCTTTAGCAACCAATCATGCTTTATATCGCTCAATGAACCATCGATTTGGTTTTAATTTTATAAACCCAACGCGAACCAATTGCTCGTTTACCAGGTGGTAAAGATACCAAATCCCAAGTGTTTGTTTTATGCAGCGAAAAGTTCCTCGATCATAGCATCTTTGCTATAAAGGATCGATGAATCCTCTTTTTATAGGAGTGTGGTTAAGAAATTTTGTGAATAGAGGACAAAAATGAAGCAAAGCGGGAGAATAAGAGGAATAAACAAAGTCGTAATCGAGTGGACTTACGTGTACGTTGGGGATATCGAGGAGGCAAAGGATCCACAATTTCGGGAAGCGATTGGGGTGCCGTAGCGCAGAGGCGAGCAATAGTATCCGACGAGTCTCTATCTCAGTATTATCCGAGAATGGATCAATATGAACAAGATCGATTTTGGAGATCTTATGGGGACTTGAGGGGAATAGAGAAGAATGGAATATGCTCAAGAAAAATACATGACGAGACACATATAATTTTTGAGCAATAGGATCAAAGCAACGGTATCCCTTTCCGACTCCTCCATATCCTAAGAAAACACAAATAGGCGAGCGAACGAAAGATAATTTCTTGTGTTTCAACATGAGGGCGAAGGACAAAACATGCACAACCAAAGACTCGTAAAGACGAATAACTAGGGGTGGAACCATAAAGTCTCGAAATGGTGATAAATCGGATGTAATGGATGATGGAATCCTATTTATACAATGGACCCTGTGATAAGCACCCCGAATTCATTTGGAATCAACTAGATAGTAAAAGTGAGCGGCGGTTTCAATGATATGCCTATGTTTTCTTTCATAATACCATTTTGTTCGTGAGAGTACTGTGCAAGAAGTTTGATGTAAAGTCCCATCCAAAGCAAGCAATTCACGAAAATTATTAGATGTGTACTCCCACCCAGTCACATCTAAAGCGATTTATGATAGCGAGAATTGAGTTTTTACAAAAGCTCGAAATGAAGTATATATACTCGAAAAATCGAATGATGCTTCATAAAATAAACCCAACAATAACGAGAATAATCATCAATAAAAGAGACATAATATCGAGAACCCCCCGCTTTGTGGAAATGGGAGCGAGTCCCCACACATAGAATGAACTAAATCAAATGGCGCGATGAAGAAGAAATACTCCGATTAAAAGGTAAAGCGGAAAATTTTGCAAGTTTACAACCACTACAATCATAAATATCATGAGATGACAATTTTAAGTAATGAACCCGTAGAAGCCAAAATCTTAAACGTGAAGGCGAAACATGACCCAAACGAGAATGCCACAAATAAAAGCTAGACGATGAAGGACTCAAACGAAAAGAAGACAAATCAACAAAGAAGCTACGATAGAGGTACTCTAAGCTCATCCAAAATGTATAACTCTTCGTGCCTACGGCTGTCCCAATCGACTTCCGGAATGTGGATTACGCACACGCAAGAAGTAGAAGAGAATGATACTAAATAACTTTGAATCACACAATTGTCTAACGAAAACAAGATTTAATGTAAGTTTGGGAATATGGTAAACATGTGGAAGAGACAGGATGAGGTGTGGCTCACAGATCACTTCACGCTGGAGGTAACAAAGTACCATCAAAAGAAGATAACAACAGTCTATCATGTGTGGGTGAAATGGAATTAAAACATGATATATCGGGGGACATATGAGGAAAAGCTCGAGAATCTAATACCCAAATAGAGGAAGATATACCGAGCTCGGAGTTGACAAACCTGAGAAATGGGACAAAGCATGAGATGAGCAAGAAATTTACAAATTGTTCGGCAATTGTATCCATAGAAGGCCGATTTGGAGGTAAGAGTTCGGACGTCACGAGAATCGATGAGGGTACAAGTGCGCAACACGAGTCGGTGGGGGCGGCTAAAACCACGTTGATTTGGATGGACAAACTGATGTTGGGGAGGTCGTGGATTTTTCTTACGTTGAAAACGTTGTTGGCCACCTTTATTTAACTCGGGACATTGAGCCTTCCAATGTCCTGGTTGTTTCTGATAACTACACTCATTATCGGCAACTTTTGGGTGCGGTGCAGAAAACGAAAAGATGGACGATGGGGCACAACAAGAACAGATGAAGTAGGAACATGAAGAACTCATTTCCCCCGCCTGAGACTTTAGGCGTAATTCCTCTGCTAACAATTCACTTACAAAGAATCAACATATGGTAGAGGAATACGGTGCAATATATTCCGAAGCGAAGAGACTCAAAATCATCCCGAAGAGCCATAAAAACTGAACGATCGTTGCTCCTCTCTCGAGCAATATAGGGGGGCAAATGCGCGAAGTTCAATAGATTGATGAAATAATTGATCCCAAAGATCGATCATAGCATAATAAAATTCCCGGACAGTCATATTTTTCTGCAAGAGATCGAATGTCTATTTCAACTCGTCTTGTTTAGCAAAATTCGATTGAGTATACAACCGTTCCAAATGATCCCAAACTTCTTTAGCGATATCATATTTAGCCAATTGCATACCAATAGAGTTCTCCGGAATTATTAACCCAAGTAATAATTTTTGAATTGTTCACTTCCCAAACCTCTAATTCCAAGACATATTTAGTATTATCTTTCTCAACAGGATGTTTTTGTGTTCCGAAAATATAACTCCATAATTTTTTTCCTCTCAAAAATTTCTCATGACATAACTCAATATGAATAATTCTTTCCATTCAAGCGTACACTAATCGACCGCACGAATCATCTCTTTCACTGACCATAATGAATAATGACGAAAAATCAAGCGAGAAATATCAACCAAACAACTAGATAGATCGATGCAAATATCCAACAAATCAAGCCAACTCTACCAACAAAACTATTGCAAATAATCTGATTCTTGAGACCAAAATAAGACATCAAACCCAACAAGTGCTAACAGACCGAAAATCGAATGAAAATAACACAAAGCTGCAACATACTCACTGTGTGATATCGATATACCTACCGGATCTGCAAACTGACACTGTACACCCATCGGAAAAAAAATCGAGGCTCCGCCCGAACCCCGGCAGGAGGCGCGCTGCCTCTGCAACCTCCCAAATTTTAAACGTTAACGAATCATTCCCAAATTTTAAAACTTGTTAAAATGAGACACCTATCCCACAGCCTTTTCCCCAATATTTTTTAAATACACAAGACTCCATCTAAAGAGGTTAAAACTGTCGACTTTTGAAAATAAAAAGGGGCGAATTGTAATTTTTCCCTACCCTCATCCCTGACTTTGTAAGTCAGTGTGTTTGTACTATATATCTTCACTTTTCTCATTTCAAGTATCAACAAGCCAATTACAAGACAATATTTGTTTCCATAATATACAAACATAAGTAGTAATTAACAAAAAGGAAGTGACTTGTGCAGGTCCTCAAATAAAATCAAATAACAAAATATGACAAAACTAGCTGATTCATTTTGTAAAGAAAAAAGTAATACATAGCACATTAAAGCTTGATTGAATAAAACATTTCGAAAGAACATTATTGTTTAACTATAATGTCGAAGACATCAAAATCTTCTTGATCCCTTGATGATTCAATCCCGAGAAAATTTAACCCTAAACAATCTCAATAGAGGGCAAGCTCACGCCTTAGATCCCCGCTCAAACAATGAGATTATCTTGAAACCAATACTACAATGTTGTTGGGAATATATTTCCATTCTCTTTAGGACTTTGGCATTCTTCAAAATATATCTTACCATCTTAAACTCGTGCTCTGCAAACTGAATCCATAAATTTTTATAGTTCTAAGATGCAATAATAGGCATTTCGGCACTTGTTGGAAGGGCTCCATCCAGAACTTTTTTTAGGTTACTATGAACTGACAATAACAAAAATTATCGAAAAACTACGACAGCACGCACACTGTTCATAAGCGTAATGAAGAAAAAAAGTGGCCGATGAAAGAAAAAAAAGAGAGAATATAGAAACATTTTTTTGCATCAACTTACATCACGGATAATAAGGACTTCAAGATTATCAAAGACTTTCAAGGAATTTTACTAGAAAAGGCCACTTGACATCCAATTCAAGTTTGGTTAAATTATCAAACCTTCTAATTGGTTTACTTTGCTCGAAAATGTCTTGTCTAAAACTGCAAAAGAAAATTGACGGGTTAATTATTTTCCAATTATCATCAATAAGCGGTAATAAATTACATAAAGAGATGAAGAAAGTTCGAATACATGCCGACTTCTCACATGACAATTTCGCATTTCACGTTGTTAAGACCATCAACAAAGTCAAAAGCACATTAGAACGGATGTTTGCTTCAATTAAAGAGGTTAGCATATGAGTTGAGATTGCACGAATGGACATAATAAGTACGTGGCGGAGATATCTAAGGGCGGGGGCATTTATCTCCAACGTCTTTGTGGAACGATATAAATAGACATATAGTCTTTTTATTGTGGGTGAAGATATTTTGCGGTTTATGGATTTATCATCACCATCTATAATCAACTCCTCTAATCGGACACCCGAAATCGGTGAGGAAGAGTGTCATCACCATCGAGTTGAAATTTACAAAGATGAAGCTTCTTGAGTCGAGTAAAATATGTCTTGCCATTTACGGGGGATGTATACACAAGTCGTTCAATCCTCAAATTGACAAGGGCTCTGCTGTGAAGAGGCATTTAGGCAACCTAAATTGTTGATATCGAAAAATATCAAGATTCTTGACATTGTGCGACATGGCCGTGGTAATCCATGTAAAGAGTTCATAATCACAATTATCATATAACACATAAGAGAGGCGAAGAGTATTTATGCTATGGTTATGTCGAAACATAACCATAGTTACTATCGTTGAAAAGTTAGTCAATGACAACAACTCTCCTTGCCAAAAATCTAAATTGGGGACATGGGCCCCGAAACCTCCATCTCCTAGCTAAAATACTGGTTGCCACGGAGAACTTAGTTGGCAGGAAAGAGAGAATATAACATATGATTTCCTCTGGCAAGTCGCAAAATCTATCAGATGAGGGCATATTTTGCTTCTCATCGGAAACTTTTTGGCGCTTTCTGCTTGGTTCTATTGTTCCCTCCATAACATAATGCTTGATTGTCAATCCTTTTACAAAGAATGGTGTGTAAATTTATCAGGGTTTATCATTAACTTTTCGAAAATATAATATAAGCTGTGAAGTATATGAGAAAATAAGTTTGATACTTACCAAAGCTAACGCACCAAGAAATCACATAAGATTTAGACCAGCACCTAAAACTCCGATCTTCTCCGATCAATATCGGCCAGGAAATGATAATATAATGAAAAATAATACAACATGCCCTATATATTTAATAGAGATGTTAAATGGGTTGCCCTAGTGATCTTGGGCCTGTCATAGTGGCTTAGGCTAAATGAATTTCGGGTTAAAAGAGCACTATCGAACAAGCTGGCAATATGTGAACCTAACTCTAATCTGATCGGACTTCAGGTTAAACGGGACACTATTATGCTACAAACCAAGAAAAAAAATTTGGGTTTAAATGGTCCGAGCTAGCGGGCTTCGACCCTTTTAACATCTCTATATAGCCATAGTAACAAATTTCGAATTCGGGAATAATTTGTTCGCCCTTAAAATTCATGTCTCGGGTACTTTTGAGGATAATTTAGGAATAATTCGACAAAATCTATGTTATACGGCAAAATTCGTTTGTATAATACGTTATTAATTCGAGCATATGTATTTAAATAATTATTTTATAGAAAAATAATACCATTTAAGTGGGAAGATTCTCAATAAATTTTTAATAAAAGTATTTTAAAATTAGAAACAAATTAAAATAGTATAATTTTGTTAAGGTAGGAAAAAAGTCGCATTATTAATGAAAAAAATTTGGGGAGATTTTGTCACATTATTTTTTATGAAAGATATGCATAGTTTAAATTTGAGGTATATGTTTTATTACTATGCTTTCCCTTGCCGTATTCATCGGATTTAAGTTGAAGGTACTGATTATTTTACTTTTTTATTTTTGAAATAAGGTGCTTGTTTTTTAGGTATTTAGAAAAGTGCTTATTGTTTATGCTGACGAAAAGTGATCGCCATTGATTACGGTGTCTTTTTCCCCAATTTTGTTACATAAAATAACTAAAAATAAAGTTATTGAAAATACAAATAAAAATAGAAGCAATATTTTTTAATTTGATTATTTTGAAGAGGAAAAAATTAATTAATATTATATCAAATAAAATTACTCATATAATATTTTTTTGTTTAATTATAAAGTAATAAAAGTCAATATTAAATTAATAAAAAAAAGAATCTTATGGAATATTCTTTTTTAATGCAGAAAATAGTGCAAACTGTTGGAGATTGAGTTCAAATTTTGGTGGTGCAAACTACTGGAGATGGTCTAAGTCTCATACTAATAAACCCTCTTAAATTACAGAGGATTCTTGTTTAAAGGAGCGACAATCCTGCGTATTTTCAACTATGCCAATTGTTACCTTAATTGATAGGCTTAGCGCCTTGCCGGACGACATCCTCTGTCACATTTTATCCTTTCTCCCAACCAAGCTCTCAGTGGCGACCTCGATTCTGGCTAAAAGATGGAGGTATCTGTGGCCTTATGTCCCTAATCTACATTTTGACCACATATATCATAATACAAACCAATGAGGGTAAAATCTTTCCAGACATCATTTACAGATTTATGTAATTATGTTGCAGTATAAACTGCAAAATATGAATACTTTTCACCTCTTTTATAGTTTTGACTACGGCGAGTATCAGCTTGAGACATGTATTAATACTGCCATTGTACGCAATTTTAAAAAACTTTATCTTGGTTTTGTTGGTCAAGTTAGATTGCCTCGTTGTATCTTCACCTGCGAAACCCTTGTGCATTTGAGGCTCGATTTGTGTGGTGACATACCCGTGACCGGCTTAGTATGTTTGCATGCCCTTAAGAAGCTTTTTCTTTACATGGTTAAATATGAGTCTGATAAATCCCTTGAGCACCTGCTTTCTGGTTGTCCTGTACTTGAGGAGTTGATTGTTATGAGATTCGAGATGGATCCATTGGTTTGCTGTTATATATCTTCACCCACATTAAAGAGGCTCTTTCTCAATTCATATTTTGCTAATGACGGAACTTACACCGACGCCTACACAGTGAAGATAGATACTCCCGCACTTAGATATCTCCGGTTACATGATTTTGTATCAAAATATTTCTCATCTGGGCCGCTAACATCCTTAATCGAAGCACATATTCAGTTTCGAAATGTCGGGGATGTTCTTTATTCATGCTCTGTGTTGGAATTTGTTGGTAGGCTCTATAACGTGAAACGTCTAAATTTATCAATTCGTCAAATGAAGGTAAGAGTTTGATCACATTTTTATTTGTTTTTGTAGTTGGAAGTCCCCTGTCAATTTTATCTCTGGTATGAATGCTTATTTTCTTGCAGGTTCCTAACTCTGCATTCTCTACCTTGACCGTAAAGTTTCCTAATTTATCCAAACTCGAATTGGATGCCCATTGGCGTTTTTTCCCCAAATTTCTTGAAAATTTTGATAATCTTGAAGGCATTATAATCCATATGGTATGTTTTTTCTTGTTTTTCTTTTTTCCTTCATAAATGATTTATTTTTACTTTCATAAATGATTTCTTTTTCTATACAGTTTTATATATGTGAGGGGCTTTTAGCTTTTCCTTTTTTTTTTTTTTTTTATGTCATCAGGGTGATGATCAAAAATGTTGGAAGAACCCCCAACAAGTGCCTACATGCCTATCATCCCATCTTAAAACTATGAAAATTGATCAATTCCGTTGTGAAAAGCAAGCGTTTAACATGGTGAGATATCTTTTGAGGAACGCTCAAGTACTAGAGAAGATGGAAATAGTCATAATTGATGTTCGTGAGAAGGCAAAATTCGATGCAGTCAATAGAATTTCATTGTTTCAACGAGGATCGAGAAATGCGAGCTCGTCGTCCATTGAGATTGTTATTGTTTGGGGGTTGGATCATCCAGGTTTTTTAGATGTCTATGTTCAATAACCAAATGTTAATTTCAGAACTGTTTTATGTTGTCAAAATTTAATGTTCCTTGCTTTGTACTCACCATTTTATGCCAAGTTATTCTACCTGGTTTTATTACTTTGTTGATACCTATATTTTCTTTTTCTTTTTTCTGTTACTATTATTGTGTGAGGATAAAATTAAGGATGCGGACAGGGGAAATAAAGAGACAGAACCATCTTCCTTCCGTCTGAATGCAATTCAAATTTTCTGAAACCAAAATTTCTATGTATTTATGTAAGTTAACAAGTTACTTTTTAATTCTATGAATAATTGATGAAAAATATTACCAGCGAAAATCATTTAAGGCTTCGAATCACTAATTAAATTCATAACAGTAAAATCTTTCTTAACCAAATAAATCTTACCAATTATTGTATAAGTAAAATTTGTCTAATAGTCTTGATAAACCACATGAAAAAATATAAAAAATAGGAGATTTACACTAAAAATTTCGACCTTAATTAAACTGTCAAAGGGTTACAACTTACAAGGCAGGGGTTTTAGACTTTAGGGTCCCTCACTCTGACTGTGCAAGTCTGTGTATTGTATTGTATATCTTCACTTTCCTCATTTCAATTATCAAAAAGCCAATTACAAGACAATACTTATTCCATAGTATACTAATAACAGAACTAGTAATTAACAAAAGGGAAGTGACTTTTGCAGGTCCTCAGATAAAATCAAATAACAAAATATAACAAAACTAGCTGATTCATATTGTAACAGAAAACTAATACATATCACATTAAAGCTTGATTGAATAAAACATTTCTGAAAGAACATCATTGTTTGACTATATGTTAGAAAACATCTAAATCTTCTTGATCCCTTGACAATCTATCCCAGAACATCTCATCCCAAACAATCTCAATAGAAGGCAAGCTCACATGCCTCAGATCCTCTCTCAAACAACGAGATTATCTTGAAACCAATAATACAATGTTGTTTGGAATATATTTCCATTCTCTTCAGGACTTTGGCATTCCTCAAAATATATCTTACCATCTTAAACTCGTGCTCTGCAAACCTGAATTCATAAATTGTTATAATTCTAAGATGTGATAATAGGCATTTCGGCACTTGTTGGAAGGGCTCCATCCAGCTTTTTAGGTTACTATGAACCTGACAATAACAAAAATTATCAGAAAACTACGACGGCCACGCAGATTGATTATAACTGTAACGAAGAAAAAAAGTGACCGATGAAAGAAAAAAGAGAGAATATAGAAACATTTTTTTTGCATCAACTTACATCACAGATAATAAGGACTTCAAGATTATCAGCACTTTCAAGAAATTTCACTAGAAAAGGCCACTCGGCAGCCAATTCAAGTTTGGTTAAATTATCAAACCTTCTAATTGGTTTACTTTGCTCAGCAAATGGTATGCTCGAAAACTGCAAAAGAAAATTGACAGGGGTGTATTCCAATTATCATCAATAGCAGTAATAAATTACATAAAGAGATGAAGAAAGCTCGAATACATACCGACTTAGCACACGACAAATTTAGGCATTTCACGTTGTTTAGACCATCAACAAAGTCTAAAGCACAGTTAGAATGGATGTTTGCTTCAATTAAAGAGGTTAGCATATGAGTTGAGATTGTCTGAATGGATATAGAAGTACGTAGCTGGAGATATCTAAGGGCAGGGGCATTTATCTCCAACTTGGTGTAGCACTGATATAAAAAGATATCGAGCCTTTTTAACGTGGGTGAATATATTTTACAGCTAATTGATGTATAATCACCACCTATAATCAACTCCTCAAGCACTGGGCAGCCAGAAAGCAGGTGAGAAAGAGTTTCATCACCATCGAGTTCAAATTTACAAAGATGAAGCTTCTTGAGTCGAGGCAAATATGTCTTGCCATGTACAGGGATGTATACACAACAATTTCCAATCCTCAAATCAACTAGGGTTTTGCTGGTGAAGAGGCATTTAGGCAACCTACGTTGTCCATAACCAAAACCAAGAAAAATATCAAGATTTTTGACATTGCGCGATATGGCAGTGGTAATCCATCTCTCGATTTCATAATCAAAATAATTTAACATATAAGAGAGGCGAAGCGTATTTAGGCTTTGCACTTTATGTCGAAACATAACCATAGTTACTATCGTTGGAAAGTTATGACCACAACACTCTTTGCCGAAATCTAAATTGGGAACATGAGTCCATAGAAACCTCCATCTTCTAGCTAAAACGCTTGTTGCCACGGATAACCTAGTTGGCAAAAAAGAGAGAATGTGATAGATGACGTCGTCTGGCAAGTCGCTAAATCTATCAGATGAGGGCATATTTTGCTTCCCATCCGAAACTTTTTGGCGCTTTCTGCTTGATTCTATTGTTCCATCCATAACAGAATGAAATGGGATTTCTCTTGGGTATTTCCACAAACACTTGATTGTCAATCCTTTAAAATAAAATCGGGTGTAAATTTATCATTGGGGTTTCGAAAATATAAGCTGTAAAGTATGAGAAATAAGCTTGATACTTACCAAAGCTGTAAAGTACGCACCAAGAAATCACAAAACCTTTAACTCCGATCTTCTCCGATCAATATCTGCCAGAGAACGACAATATAAAAAAAATAATAAGTAATGAAACATAAGGTAATATGTATGAAGAATGATTCTTTTTCTCAATACCTTTATTTCAATAGGGTAAATACCTGCCTTTAAAGAAATATAAATATAATTATATAAATCTGTTGCCCTTTTTTATGCTAATTTTTCGTATTGGATGTGGATAACCCAAAAGAAATGGGCCCTGCTCTTAAATATGACAAATACACCCTCCTTCTCAAATAATGATTTTCTTAACTATATTTAATTTTTTAAATTAAATATCGTTTACTTTAACATTAAATAATATATATCATTTAGTAAAATTATATATATGAATTAGACAATGTGAGTGGAAAACTATTAAGAATATTACTTCTAAAGATAAATTTTATAACATATTGAAAAGTTCCATTTTAAAATTAATCGAGAAAAAATCATCTATTTGAATCTGCCATGTGCATCAGTTTAGTCTGAAGGAATGAAGGGGCTAAGAGCCTGAGATGCATAGCCGCTATTTGTAAACTTTTTTTTTATAAATACACCCACACTCTATTTTCATAAAATTAAAATAACTTAAAATGACTATTATGCCCTTACTATCACAAAAAATTCTAAATACTCCCAATTTTTTTTTCCCTAGGGTTTCAGTTGCTGATTTTTAATTTTAGCTACCGTGCATCTTAATTGTAGCATTATATGCGAAAATGTGTCATTTTTAATAGATTAAAGGTTTTATAGGTTGAGTTCGAAGTGGTGTTATAATTTTTGGATTTTTGTTTCAAGATCGTCCATTTTTCGCCATGTTCGAATAGGCACGATCGTGCCTATTTTAAAGTGTGTACGATCGTGCCATGTATTAAAATAGGGCACTATCGTGCCACACTTTTGTCGGTTTTCTTTAAGAAAATGATGTAAAAAGTGTAACGCGATTATCTTTATTTTTAATTATGTACGATCGTGCCATGTATTAATATAGGAGATGATTGTGCCACACTTTTTAACATCGGTTTTATTTTAAAAACTGATGTAAAAAAGTGTGTACCTATCGTCATCAATAATGTATTAAAATAAAGCGATCGTGTCTTGCACTTCAAAAAAGTAGTGGGGTGTATTTTTTACAACAAGGGTATACTAGTCATTTTAATTTTGTAAAAATAAGGAGGAGTGTATTTATAAGAAGTTGGGGTGCAAATAGGGCTCCCTTCATCTTTTTTTTTTTTTCTTTCTTTGAGCAACATTTCAGTTTGAGTCCTAAACAAACTCTAAGTTTGCGTGCAGAAAGAATCTTACCAAAATAAATTTCAATACAAATTGATTTTTAGTAAGTATTATGTGAATGATAGTAACAATATTATCATCGATATAATTATTATGAATTCAACGAAACTATGTTAAATTAATAAAAGAAAAACATGGTAAGAGCATCCTCAAGAGACTCTTTAAATTTAAAGAACAACTTTTGCAAAATAAATAGCATCTTTAAATTTTAAAATTAATATTTTGATATACTCAACACACTCTTTGTATTTGGCTCTTTATTTCAAAATTTGTATGATTTTTTGGAAATTGCTTTTCAAGATGATCCTCAAAAGTACATGAATACAACAAATATGATATTGGAAGTAATTGACCATTTAATGCAATTAATTATATATAGTTGATTTGGCTCTCCAATGCTCATTCTCTAAATTTAAAAGTTAAGATAAAGAGTTTGTTGGAAATGATTTTTGGTGAATAACTCTTCAAATTAACGAATATTTTTCAAGTAGAGAGCCTTTGGGTATGCTCTAATTAGATAATTTCTTAGATAAGTATCTTTAAGTAAATTATATCAGGCGAAAAATAAAATAAGAAAATATAAATTTTAATAAGAGCCACATTAATAAAAAAATTGTAATTCACATTTGTAGCACTTTTTCTTAATACTTAACTTCAATCAAAATTTAGATAGCTGTCATTATTTTTTATTATCTAATAATAAATCATAAAATATAAATTTTAATAAGAGCCACGTTAATAAAAATATTAATTTACACATTTGTAGCACTTTTTGTAATATTAAAATCCAATCACATTTTGAGCTAATTTAACAAATTCTTTGTAATTTTTTTTAGAAATTAGGAGAAAACGCATTTGGTCCATAATTTTTTCTTTATTTTTATATTATTATTTTAATTTATATTTTTCTAATATTTTTATATTATTATTTTAATTTTCTATAATATTTTATTATTAAATTGTTAAATAAATATAAAAAGATATATTTTAAAAAAAACGTAAAGACCTAAATAAAGCCCCAAACCGAAAATCAACTGAACCAAATCGAAATAGTTCGGTTTGGTTTGGTTCATTTTCTAGCATTGCGGTTCGATTTCGGTTTGAAAAAACATATAAATTAAAAAAATAAAAAAATTAATAATTTGAAAAAACATCGTTTGGGAGCATTTTTTGAGAATTTAAAACTTGTTCCAAACGCTATTTTCACCTAATTTTTTTCAAAAAAAAATTACACTAATTTGTTAAATTAATTTTTAATTAACATTATTTTGTTAATTAGCCCATTTTGAATAGCTTTTGTCAACACCATGTGTTTTTAGCAATTCAATAATCCATGCGAAATGATAGATTCTCAAAGCGAAGATCTAATTCCGATTCTCAAAGCCAAAATCATAATTCCAACACAAAAATTGACAAGCGAGTGGAGGTTTGAACCTCGACTTTAAATATCATCTAATCCAATCGTCATCTACCTCTCTTTACCGGATAGCCACTTTTCCCCTTTGGGTGGATTGCACTTTAGACTCTCTTACCGCACCGGACGGGTAGGTAACCCTTTTAAAACTTTGGGCGTCTCTCCCAAACTATTACGCTAAATCTCTTTTTTTTTTTTGCGGGGAAGTTTGAGGAGAAATGACGAAGATATTAGAACATCAACTTGGAAGAGATCTTTGGAGGCGGGAATTCATTTTGGCCATGGTCTAGGAAATGGAATCCTAAAATGGCACATATATCTCTTGCAAAAGCGTAAAACTTATTACAAAAGACCTCGCTAGCTCCGATTAGTCCTGGCGCTGGCCTCCTTGCATTCGCTACATTATTTTTCGATTAGATCCCGAAACTCCGCAAGCGCTAAACGATCTACTCCTAACTAGCCCAGTGATTTTTAGAACAACTGCGTAAAGGTATTCATATTACAAATCTTACTAGAACCGCTCGTTTTTATCCGAAGCCTGCGATTTGGTATTTTCTGTGATTCACTAATGGGATATTCATCTTAATGGTATTACGGCACCCTCTTCTCAACTCGAAAGAGTAGAGCTACTTATATTATATTTTGTTACCAGGGAACAAAAACCTTTTTAACTTTGGCACCGTCTTTCATACCTATAAGCGAGCAAGCGAATTTGGATCTTCCCCCCACTAACGAAGAGATCTTCGACTTCTTGAACAAGCCCGCAGTTGAAAGCAAAGGCTAGAATAGCATATAGAAATAGGGTTCCAAACCTTGCATCAATTGGCACCGCTGTCAAATCAAATCAACGGCAAGAGGAAAGGAAGAAGTCCCAAAAGCGTTCGCCGCCTCGATTGACACCGGACAACCGCTTATCAAGCACCAAATAGTCATTTTACGCAACGCACTTTGCTCTCAATAAGCATCAATGATAGACTCTTAAGGTCAAAAACCGAACTCGCACCTCAAAAAGTTAGGCATGGTAAGAAAGTTTTGGCGAACTTTAAGTATTAGTCCCAATTACTTGTGGATCCATCAAATATCACTAACAATATACTCTCTCCATCTCACTAAGATAGATCAACTTTTCTTTTCTATTCGTAAAAAATTATATCTTGTTTCATACTTTGAAAGTATTAATTACACAACAAGAGACTAAACTACCCTTTTAATTCAACACTCTTTTAGACTAACAATGTATACTACCATTTAATGCAAGGGCAAGGTAGAAAAAATATGGAAAAAATTATGATCCTAATTATATTTATTATGTTTTCTTAATATGTATGAAATAATCTACTTGTCTATCTTGGTGAGACGGAATGAAGTATTATTTAATTGCATATGTTATTACTCATTCAGTAATTGGAACTAAGTGATATAATTAGTTATAAATTAACAGATAAAATACATTAAAATATTTTTTGAAGAATAAAACGTTGAAGTGATTAAAATTGGGAACCAATTTCCAATTTACCTTTGGATTCTGAATAATATCTTCATTCCTCCCCACAAATTAACCGTAGAAGTCGAGTGTTCGTCAGACGGTCAGAGTAGCTGGTAAAAATTCCCATTTCTTCTTCCCCGTTTGCCCTTTTTTGCTCGGATTAGATGAACGCCCTTGATAAACCCTATTAATTTACACAGGATTTTTGTTTAAACGGGCGAAAATAAATCGTATATTAAAAATCTTCACTTCGCGAATACACCTTTTGATTTATCTTTCTTAGCAGTATTCAGTTGTTCTTTGAACCCAGAAACCCCTTTTTCCATTTCGAAATGGAGAAAACGAAACAGTCAAGTAAAAGCGCCAGAATCTTTCAGATGGGGAGCAAATTGATAGGCTCAGCGGCTTGCCGGACGCCATCCTCTGTCACATTTTATCCTTTCTCCCAGCAAGCTCTCGGTGGCAACCTCGATTCTTGCTAAAAGATGGAGGTTTCTTTCGACAACAAATATTATAATACGGAGCTCAATGACGGTAAGAGCTTTTCAGACATCATCTACAGAGTTATGTTGTTTTATAAAGTGCACAATATGAATGATTTTCGCCTCTCTTTTACTGAAGAATGCGGTGAGTATCAACTCGAGACATATTACCACTGCCATTGTACGCAATGTCAAAAATATTTATCTTCGTCTTAGAGATCAAGTTCGATTGCCTCGTTATCTTCACCTACAAAAACCTTGTGGATTTGAAGCTCAGTACTGTGATGACATCATCCCCATGAGTGGCACAGTATGTTTGCCTGCACTTAAGAAACTTCATCTTTTTCATGGTTAAAATATGAGTCTGGTAAATCCCTTGAGCACTTGCTTTCTGGTTGTCCAGTGCTTGAGGTGTTGATCGTGGGGAGAATGGAGATAGATCCTTTGGTTTGTTGTTATATATCTTCACCTTCGCTAAATAGGCTTGAGCTCCATTCAAATTTCGATTATGGCGGATCTTACACGGGCACCCCTCAGGGTGAAGATAGATACTCCCAGCTTAGATATCTCCATTTACGTGATTATATATCAATGATATCTCATCGGGCGCTAACATCAATTGAAGCACGTGTTTCTATTGAACATCGTGCACTTGTAGAAAGGGGATGTTTTTTATTCACGCTCTGTGTTAGGAATTTGTTGGTAGGCTCTGTAATGTGAAGTTTCTAAAATTATCAAGCTGGTTGGATGGAGGTAAGTGTTTGATCACACTTTTTTGTCTTTTGTTTTTGTAGTTGGATTCTCTTGTCAATTTTATATCTTGTATGAAGAGCATATTCTCTTGCGGAGTTCCCCGACTCTGCATTCTCTACTTTGGCCAAGTAAGTTTCATAATTTAACCAAACTCGATTTGGATGGTGATACGGCATGGAAAAGGCCGAGAGCTAGAGAATGGCTCTAGCAATGAGTCCAACTCCAGGCCATTGAGATTCACTTTTTGGCCCACTTTCTAGAAGACTCGAGAGTCTTTCAAGGATTGACATTCAAGCTCGGTATTTGTAAAACCCTTTAATGATCGATCTAGATAAGATTTTGTAACAAACATCGAGCATTCTCTCGCTTAACCGTTTCCTGAAAAGCGGAAACCTGCATTAAACCTTATAAATAGGCATTAATCAAATATGAGTGAGGTTAATGCATTTTTATTCAGCCACACTATATTTGAGCTATTTTTATCCTCTTTGAATTGATATCGACTTGAGCGTCGGAGAGGGTACCGGAAAAACCCTCCGGCCCCCTTTCTTGCGGAGGTGCTCGGTGTTTACTAGTGAGTTCGGTCGGAGATACATCGGTTTCAGTCGCTTGGCCATTGTACATTTTCCCGGTATATAACCAAATTGGCGCCGTCGTGGGAAATTTTGAGCTAAGGCGTGAGGTTTTAGGGCGATTATGGAGGATTTGAGGAGGAATTGACGGAGATTTGAACCGCACTCCGGTTGATACGCCGGGGTGACTGAAGAGAGGTGTGCGTCTCCACTACCCTCCGGTGGAGGATTCGCATCAGAAAAAAGGAGTGACTCGGGGTGGCTCTGTCCCATTATCCTCGGTGGGCGGGGTATTGGGACCCATGTTTTGAACAAGCTGGTAATTTTGTTAATGCGGCGTGGAACAGGCTGTGGATCGGAGGATTTTAGTCATTGGGTGCCACCACCACCTCACCCGTCACCATCCGGCGTGCGTGCACTAGGAATCCACGAGGGAGGTGACAGAGAGGGCGGGCCCCGGTGGTAGAAGGAGGAGCACTCATCGCGCGCTCACGGAGTATACCACTCGGATGACCGGGGACTGGTCGGAGCGGATGAATGATCTCGAGAGGAGGTAAGGGAGGTGCGCGTTAGGAGAGTAGCGAACACTGCGGGAGCCTGTTCCTCGGGTGCGGATAGGGACACCATTCACGGAGGAGGTGATGGCGGATGAGTTGCCAGTGTCTTATAGAGCTTTGAGCTTCGAATATGACGGCACGACTGACCCGTGGGATCACCTTTGCCGGTTCGAAAATGCGGCGTTGTTGCATAGGTTCTCACGATGGAGTAATGTGCAGGTGTTCCCAACAACCCTCACTAAGCTCAGCGCGATGGTTTTCCAACTTCCCGAACTCTGTAAGGAATTTGATGAATTATTTCGTATTTATGCATCGTTCACTAGTTGCGAAAGTATCGGAAAGCCCGCTTTGTCGCTATTCATCAGCGGAAGAGGAGGGAGAAGAGGTCGAGAAGCTCCATCAGCCCCCAGCTGGCCAGCCAAGAGGTACCTCGGCTAGCCAAAATCTTGATGAACGCATTGGCCCGAGGGGCGAGGGATGGAGAATTTTTGAGTCTTAGTAATTGAGGCGGCAAAACTTTCGATGAGTTGTTGGCCGGGCGGAGATACATTAATTTGGAGGAAAGGCTAGGAGGATGAAGAAGGAAGAAGGAAGTAAAGAAGGGATAAGGTGGAGGATAAGGAGGAGAAAACATCTCGGAAAAATCGAAGGTGGAGGTATCGGGAGGAAGGCACAGGTCGATAAGTATACTCCAGTTGGTGGCACGATGAGAGGTGTTTTCGAAATAGAAAACACCCCGACTTGAGGTGGCGAACATATTCGAGGTTCCCGAAGGAGAAGAGCAAATGAGTTTTGTCGTTTTCACAATGAATATGGGCACACCACAGGAACAATGTACTCACCGAAAGAAGCGAAATCGAAAGAATGATCCGGGGGACAACTTGAAGGAGTTCGTATATGTGGATAAAAGGAGGTCGAAGGTTAATTAGGAGAAAATTACCGACGATGGAGCGGGAGTTTATGAAAAGCCGGACGAGAGAAGAATCCCTTCTCCTCCACCGCCAATGATAAGGGGAGTTATTGGATGGTTGTTGGAGGTCCGTCTGGGGATTCTCGAAAAGGCTGGAAAAAGTTCTACGTCGAGCGTAGTTCTTGAGAGAATTCAAAAACAAATGAGGATTGAGCAAAGTAGCGATGGGTCCAAACATTCGGTTTGGACGCGGGATCGTGAGCGTTGTGACTCCTCCGCGGTGATGCCCACTTGTCATTCTGGCAACGATTACTTGGTCGATGTGCAAAGGGTATTTGTAGATACAGTGATTCAAATTGATATACTCTTTTATGAATGTTATAAGCGAATGGACTTGCGGGTGGAATTGGAAAGGGTGGATCTTCCAGTGGGCTTTGCGGGAACTATTTAGCCGTTGGGGATGGTTCTTTGCCCGTATCCCTGGGTAAAAGCCATTGGGAAAACGAGGATGGTGAGATTTTTGGTAGTAGATGCCCGCCGTCATATAACGTGATGATTGAGAGAGGCCATCTCTCGAATGCGTTCAAAAGTGTGGTCTCGATTATATCATCTAAAGATGAAATTCCGGTGGATGACCAGGTGGGAGAAGTAGAGGGGATCGGACATGGCATGAAGGTTGTATGTGGAGAGCCCGGATGGCCGAGAGAGGAGAGGCTCGTGATGATGGGAAAGGAAAGAAAACATTATTAAGTGGATGAGGATCCCAGGTGGAGCATGTCTGTAGAATGAGGAATTGATGTGGGTGGACTTGATGCAGGAGAGCCGGGTAAAGCTACGAAGATAGGAAAGAACTTGTGAGATGATCTTAAGAAAGAATTGGTGGAGTTCTTGAGAAACAATCTTGATGTGTTCGCCTGGTGGCTAACGATTTAGTGGGGATAGATCCGAGCATTCTTGAACATATTTCAGCGTAAACCGCTTCATATAAGCGATGTCTGAAGAAAGAGAACTTGGTCGAAGAAGAAGGGCGCGATCATTCGAAATGGAGGTACGAAGGCTGAGCGGGCGGGGCACGTTAGGAAATTCGTTTCTAGAATGGTTATCTAACCTTTGTCTTGTCCCCAAGACTCAAGACGATTGGAGGATGTGCATAGACTTTGGGATTTGAGCAGGCGTGCCCTAAAGACTATTACCCACTCCAAAGAATAGATCGGTTAGTGGACTTTACCTCGGGATGTGAGATCTAGTATGATGGATGCCTCTCAAAATTTATCATCGATTCAGTTAGCGGAAGAGGACCCGAGAGAGAGGGTGAGCTTCGCCCCACTTTTGCACTTGTTAAGTTACGCGTTGTGATGCCCCTTTGGTCTAAAAACGGCTGGGGCAACATATCAAAGATTGGTGACAAGATGTTTAGTGATTAGATCGGGAGAAATATGGAAGTCATCAGTCGGCGATATGTTGGTTAAAAGTCTTTGGCCGTGGACCATGAAAGACCTGGCGGAAACATTCGACACGTTGAGAGATATATGATGAAGCTTAATCACTAGGAAATGCGCTTTTGGGGTGAGAGATCGGGGAAAGTTTAAGGATCATGGTAATAGAAAAAAAGGTTGAGGCTAATCCGGAGAAGGTGAGGGCTATACGAGAGATGGGCGAGCGAGGATGAAAAGGATGTCGAGTTTAAGCGGGAGGATAGCGACCACTCAATCGATTCATTTCGAGGTCGGAAGAGGAGCTTGCCTTTCTTTAGAGTATTAAGGAAGGCCAAGAAATTTCTTGGGATGAAGAATGCCAAAAAGCGTTTAAGGAATTGAAAGATTATTTGGCGAGTTATCGATCTTGACAAAACCGATACAGAAGTAGCCGTTGTATCTTTACATTTCGGTAGGAGAAGCGGGGGTTAATGCGGTATTGATAAGGGAGGAGAACTTCGGTGCGGTGGTGTATTATGTGCAAAGGTGTTGAGAAACGCCGAGGTAAAGTATCTTGAGATTGAGAAAGCCCGATTTAGCCCGATGATAACAAATTTCGGAGATTGAGACCATATTTTTGTCACATAAAGTAATTGTGCGCACAAACTTACGTTGAAGGTCATGATGAGTAAACCGGAAGTCTCGGGAAGGTTGGTGAAGTGGGCTATTGAATTGAAAGCGAATATGATGTAGAGTTCAGGCCGGACGCCATTAAAGCCCAGGCGCTTCGTGATTCGTCGCGAGGTGAATTAACGGATGTGCCCGAGGAGAGAACATGGGTACTATTCCTCGTGGAGCGGATCCGTAGGAAGCATGGGATGCGGAGTAGGTATTGTATTGATCAATCCTGAGGGTAGAAAGTAGTTTTTCGCGGTGAGATTGGATTTCAAGTTGTCGATAATGAGGCGAAATCTGAGGCTTTTCTCGAGGAATCAATATGGCAATAAGTATGGGAGCATCTAAGGTGCTCATACATATAGATTCCCAATTGGTATACAAGCAGGATAAGAGGGAGTTCGAGATTCGGAAGAGAGGATGAAAAAATTATGTGGAGAAATATAAGATCCTAGAAAAGAAGCTGAAGAAATCGAGGTCAGCCATATCCGAGGAAGAAAATGCAAAGGCTGATTTCCTATCTAAGATTGCAAGTTCAGCGGGGGGGGTTACGATAGGAATATTACTCTCTTTGGTAGATCGGGAGACGGTTCTAAGTTTGGAATTGGAGAGATAGAGGAGAATGAGGATTGGAGAGTGCCAATCTGGCATATTTGAAAGAGGATTTTACCGAAAGATAGAAAGGAAGCGGCTCGGGTAAAAATACGAGCGACGCGTTTTGTATCTTAGGAGAATTGTTGTCTGAGAAGGTTTAGTGCCCCGCTTTTGAGATGTGTAAGTTCTAGGAAGGAGAGTATGTTTTGAAGGAAGTACATGAGGATGTTGCGGAAATCACATGGGAGCCAGGACTTTGGCAAATAAAGTACTAAGGGCCGGATATTTTTGCCGAGCTTAAGAAGAGATGCGAATGATGGTGAAAGCAATTAGGTGGAAAATATCGGGTGCATCGCTTTTTCATACATAGGCCAGGTAGGAACTCATGACCATGAGCTCGGCTTGCTTCGCTAGATGGGGAATTGATATTGTGGGGCCTTACCTCCGGCCTCCGACAAATTCTTGATAGTGGCGATAGATTACTTTAGCAAATGGGTGGAAAGGCTGAACAAATGGCTAAAATAACCGAGATGTGGTTTATGAAGTTTATTTGGAGAATATAGTGTGCGGTTTGGGATACCTCAGTGATTGTTTCGAGATAATGGAACGCAGTTCAACGGAGCAGGGATTCGGGAATGGTGTAAGTGAATGAAGATTAAGCAGAACTTCACCTCGGTGGCCCACCGCAGGCGAATGGGCAGGTAGAGGTTACTGACAAATTTTTGTTCCACGGGTTGAAGGCTCGGTTAGAGAAGTCCGGAGAGGCTTGGGTCGGAGAGTTGAGCTCGATCTTGGGCGTATAGGGCGAATCAAAAGAAGCAACAGGGCGAAACACCCTTGAGTCTGGTATACGGAATGGAAGCGGTCATGCAAATGAGATCGGGATGGAAACCCGCGTGGTTCGGAGGTATGAGGAAAATCAGAATGAAATGAGAACTCAAAGTCTTTGGATATGATTAATGAAAAACGAAAATGGCATTTTTACGGATGGAGCAGGCAAGAAGTCGAACCGCTAGTTACAACGATAAAGTGAACAAGAAGAGTTTCCAGTGACTTAGTGTTGAGAAGGGCGGATGCTCAAAGCGAGGAAAGCTGGAAGCTAATTGGGAGGGACCTCTCCAGTAACTAAGATCTTGGCTGGTGGTGCTTACGAATGGAGGAGTTAGATGAAAAGCTACCCCGAGCATGGAACATTGTTAACCTGAAGAAGTACTACTCTTAAGAAAAAAGGAAGTTCGGTAGTGGACCCGTGATGTCTACAAAAATTTATGTTTTTATTTTGATGTAATGAAGAAAAAGAATGAATGAAAGAGTTTGCGCGTTATCGACTAAAATCGTGTGAATATAGCAAAATCTCGATTTAACACCCTTAGCTTGAAAATAAATAAATAAGCGTCTAAAAGGGGGTGGATACCTCGAGAACTAAAGTCGAGAATTCGGGCTTGATCATGGAAATGAAATGAGAGTCAGTCTTGGAGGGTGGATAGCCATAAGTATTTTTAGCATGGTCCAGAGGTGACTTGAAGCTAAAAATACCTAGAGCTCGTTCGAGCTTGAAAGATCGAAATTTATCCAAGTATTTTAGCATGGTCCCAGGTGACTTGAAGCTAAAAATACCTAGAGCTCATTTCGAGCTTGAAAGATCGAAAATTTATCCAAGTATTTTTAGCATGGTCCCCAGGGTGACTTGAAGCTAAAATACCTAGAGCTCACCAGCTTCGAAAAGATCGAGATTTATCCAAGTATTTTTAGCATGGTCCTGAGGTGACTTGAGGCTAAAAATCGCAAACTATTTCGAGCTTGAAGATCGAAATTTATCAAGTTTTTAGCATAGTCCCGAGGTGACTTGAAGGCTAAAAATACCTGAGCTCGGCTCGGCTTGAAAGATCGAAAATTTATCCAAGTATTTTTAGCATGGTCCCAGAGGTGACTTGAAGCTAAAAATACAGAAGCTTCGGCTCGATCTTGAAAGATCGAAAATTTATCCAAGTATTTTTAGCATGGTCCCCGAGGTGACTTGAAGCTAAAAATACCTAGAGCTCGGCTCGAGCGAAAGATCGAAAATTTATCCAAGTATTTTTAGCATGGTCCCCCGAGGTGACTTGAAGCTAAAAATACACCTGGAGCTCGGCTCGAGGCTTGAAATGTCGGTTTATCCAAGTTTTTTAGCATGGTCCCCCGGTGACTTGGGCTAAAAATACCTAGAGCTCGGCTCCCGAGCTTAAAGATCGAAAATTTATCCAAATTTTTAGCATGGTCAGCTTGGCAGAGCTCTCGAGCTTGAAGATCGAAATTTATCCAAGTTTTTAGCATGGTCCCCGAGGTGACTTGAAATTAAAAATACCTAGAAGCTAAATCGAGCTTCGAAAGATCGAAAATTTATCCAAGTATTTTTTAGCATGGTCCACAGGTGACTTGAAGCTAAAATACAAACTCAGTCTCGAGCTCCGAGAAATTAAAATTGGAAATAGAAGCGTAAAAGAAATAAAAAGCTCAAGTCAAAAGAAAAGTTCATTAAATATGAAAGTTGAGTACATGTAATTAAAAAGGCGGAAATCACATTCACAAAAGCTAAGGGGGTATCCTTAATGCCGTAATCATTTATGGTTAAAGGGCTTAATCAAAAATCTATAATCAGACAAGAGCACCGAGAAGCATCTCCCCGAGCTTGGGGAGGAACTAAGGGAGCCGGATGGCTCGGCTCGGCAAGAAGGGAGAGGATATGGTTGAGGGTGTGAGGGGAGCTCGGATTGACCGGTTGCCTTCAGTGGAGGTTATATCCTTGGAGCCTGTGTGAAAGATAAGGCTTGCGTCGGTCGAACTGCCGGTAAAGCCATACTCCCGGACATTGGGCCTCGGCTTGGTCGAAGGCCAGGTGGAAATATTGGAGAGCTCCGTGAAAGAGTCAAGAAACTCTTCCGAGCTTAGAAAGCTTTGTTTGGCCACCTCCAGGAGCACTTGCAACCAGAGCAATACTCTGGTGATTGGAGAAAGTCGAACAACGGCTCCGGGCACCTCTTCACGAGCTTCGGCTATCTTCTGGGCGGGCGTGAGCTCAAATTTTGCGAGCTGGGCCTTGAGAGCTCCTATTTCTTCATCGCCACGAGCAGCGGCTTGTATTCATTAAGCTCGGCTTTGCCGCTTATCCAAAAGCTTGATCATCCGGGCATCCCTCTCTTGAGCTTGGTTACTTGGAGTGAAGATCATTAAGCTCATTAACCGATGGGGATCGGCAAAACCCATGCGACCTCTCGAACCCGTCTGGAGAGGCGGAGTAAAACTCAAGATAAGAATGGAAAACAAACATAAGTAAAGGTATGAAATAATGCAATGAGAGTATGAAAAGGAAAATGATTACCTTGGAAAAGTCAAGGCTAAAGTTATCACTTGCTCGGAAGCGGAGGCTTAAGAGGATGTCGTTCATTTGCCGAGGAGTCTGCGAGAAATTAATTTCTTGTCGAGTGTATATTCTCGGACCGGAGTTTGGAGAAAAAAAAAGGTTTGATTGGGAGTAGTGGCGTCTCCCGAGTCAGCTCCACGATTTGGACTTAACTCCTGGAAGAGTCCAAGCGAAGATTACGTTTCTTAGGATCCGGGTTGTGGCTCTGGATCGGTGAATTCTTTGATAACATCCGAAGTGGAGTGACGGATGGTCTTGGGGATTTAGGGGCCTGGTCTCCTGTGGGTTGACGGGGTTATTGAAGTTTGGGAAGAGGTTCCTCCCGAAGGAGCTCCTACTATTGAGATGTTCCTTTGCCGAAGCAAATGTCGGCTTCTCGCAGTCTTTTTCCGTGAGGTGGCCGTAAAAGAATCGATGAGAATTAACAAACTAAAAGTGAAAAGAAATAAAAATAAAATCTTGTGAAGATGAATAATTTATATTTTCTCGAAAGCGGTATGTGTAATGCTTAATTTGAAATGCCGTAATAGGCGAGCAAGAAGCGGTCGTGAAAAAGATCATACTCTTTTGCTTATTTAACCGATCTATGAGAACTTGGAGATCGGGATTTCGCCCTAATATTTACTTTTCTTTGGGGAGGAAACTTCCCTAAACCCACCGGTAGGGAAAGGCCGTGGTTCTAGAAGAGATAAAGAAATAGCGTCTTTCCAAAATTTATTGGAAGTAGGATATTTCGAGGAATCGTGCATCACCTGGGAGGAGAGAAGAAGAGGCCACGAGTAGTAGAAACCTTTTTGAAATAGAGAGTGAAAGAGATCGTAGTTGGTTGATTCGAGAAATTTGTATAACCATGACAAAGCCGGTCATAAGCTCGAAAAGAGTTGGGAGAAAATTGTTAAAGGATTTGATATAGAGGCGGAGAGCTCATGTAAGAGGATGGATAGGGGCAAAGTCCACCATCAATCGGCCTGAGAAAAAGGCTAGAAAACCTGGTGGAGGTAAGTTCTGCCCTATCGTAAGAAGTAAGGAAGAGCTAATTTAAAAGTTGAAGGAATACTTATATTTTTACAAAGATATTTTAAGTTCACCTAGCAAACATGGCGGTGGCATTGAAACTCTATCTACATGGGAGGCCTGGGACCATGACCTTATTTCTATATTAGAATAACTATTATGGAGAGAGTTCGAGGCTCTGCAGGATATTTGAGGAAGAGTCCTCGGTATGGTGAGAAGCAGAGGAGCGGCATTTTCAAAAGAGAGTTCCGGGTCATCGACTCGAACACGCGAAACGACTTATTTAGGATCCGATTAAGGTACCCGCAGAGGAAAGATTTACGGGGAAGACATCTATTATACAAAATAAGAAAACAGGAGAAAGAAGATAGAAAGGAGAATAAAAATAGAAATAGGAAAGTACAAGTAGAAGAAAATGGGGAAGAAAAATTACACGCCGGGAGTGGAAGTCTTTGAATCGCAGGAGGGCGTCGGAGGGTGCGAAATCGATCGAGGGAGAGAAGATGCAAAAGTGAAAATGAAATGGTGAGCCCTATATAGGAGAAGAGACCGGCCACAATCTACGAGGGCGTTGAATCTTAGTCAGTCGATGAAAGGGAAAATCGGCTAAGGATGCATTGGGCGGAAGACGGACGTCCATCAATAGAAGCAATGATGATGTGGCACGGATCTCGAAGAGGCGGAGTTTCAAACGATAAAGGCAAGAAGTTCGGTATATATAAATTGATGTATATTGACTGACTCGATTTTTCACGAGGTAGGCCTCTCGTGATTTCAAAAACAAATACTATAACCAAGCTTTTCCCTCTGTGCGGCTCGGTATAGTGGGGGGCTAGTTGATACGGACATGGAAAAGGCCGAGAGAAGGAATGAGCTCTGCGATCGAGTCAGCCATTGAGATTCACTTTTAAGGCCCATTTCTAGAAGACGAGTGCTCGGGATTGACATTGGCTTCGGTATTTGTAACCTTTTAATGATCGAGATCTAGATAAGATTTTGTAACAAACATCCTGTCGATTCTCCTAACCGTTTCCGGAAAAAGCGGAAACCCTAACGGTAAACCTTATAAATAGGCATTCATCGGGTATGAGTGAGGGTTAATGCATTTTTTATTGACACCCACACTATATTTGAGCTATTTTTATCCTCTTGAATTGATATCCGACTTGAGCGTCGGAGAGGGTACGCCGGAAAAACCCTCCCGCCCCGGCTACGGTGCTCGGTGTTCTAGTGGAGTTCGGGCGGAGATACATCGGTTTTCGGCTGGCCATTGTACATTTTCCTATAACCAGGATGGCGATTGGCGTTTTATCTCGATTTTTCTTGAAAATGCGATAATCTTGGTCCTTATAATCCGTATGCGGTATGTTTTTTCGCATTCTTCTTTTTTTCTTTCATCATTTATTTTCGCCTCTTTATAGTTTTATATCATCAGGGGCTTTTGTCTTTTCCTCGTGTTGCTTTTTTTTTTTTTTTTGTTATCATCAAAGTTAATAATGATCTAAAATGTTGGATGGAGCCCAAGCAAGTACTACATGCCTATTATCACATATGAGAACTCGCGAGAATTGATCAATTCGGGTGTATAGAGGATGAGTTTAAGATGGTAAGATATCTTTTGAGGAATGCTAAAGTCCCGGATGGGATGTTTATATATTCCATTCGATTACCATGAAAATGATTTAAAGAAGAAATTTGATGCGCTCAAGAGAATTTCATTGTTTAAAAGCGAGATCCGAGGCATGTGAGCTTACCTTCTATTAAGATTGTTTAGGTTAAATTGTCCAGGTTTTGACAATGTTCTTAAGTTTTTGTCATAATGTCTATATTCAATAACCAAATGTTCCTTCTGAACTGAACTGTTACATACTGTCAAACTTTAATGTGGCTATGTGTTTTGTGCAAAGTTATTCTAGCCAGTTTTTTACTTTGTAGATCACTGTCTTTGATATCCAACCTTCTCTGAATATCGTAATCCTTTTATCAAGTAAAAAAAATCTTTTCTGTCATGGTTAATAAAGCCAGGACCGCAGAGGAGGTGACAGGTTAACAATAATGTCTTGAAATGGACAAAAACAAGATCAATATGCAAGATTATGTCATTACACCAGTTCTTCCTAAGTGACGTTTTTTGTACTTGTATAGCCCCCTTATGAGACTTTAGCCAGTTTCAAACTCTCTGTTTATCTGTTCTAAATTTCTAAGGTTCTGTTGAACTATTTGAATCATGGTTATGTTGATTGTTTCATGTCAACCAGTTAGTTGATTTGATTGTAAGTTTGATGAGGGAGAAAATGTCATTTTTGAGGATATATATAGAAGTCAGAAACATTTTTACAGAGTACTTGTATCTAATTTGATTGCCCTACAATTTGTTTGAAGATCCTAAGATAGTGTTATGGAGAGAAAAATGTTGCAGCACGAACCGGTAAATTTATACTTAACAACCTTTTTTTGTTTTTGGTCAAATAATAACTTAAACCATGCGAGTTTTACTTTTTAATCTCCGGCCGGTTAGGGGTTGGAATGTTAAGAGTCACATGGACGATATTTCAACTCGGTTGTTGGATGTTCAAAGTGAAAACCCCCGCATATTTTAGGGTTTTAGTTGTAAAAAAAAAAAAAAAAAAGGTTGCATAATGTAAAATAGCTTAAGTTCATATTGCCCAAAAAATCCCTAATTTTATGCTTGCTAAAGGGGGCTGAAGCAAGGATATGAGGAGGTATAAATCTATTTTTTAGTACAAGTCCTGGTAGATGAGGTAGAATGTGAGAATTAAACTGAGAGCCATTTGAGTTTCAAACGTGCTACTACTAGACTATCAAGCCATTTAAAGAGGATGTACAAATCTCAATTCTTGTTTGTTAGCAAGTGGAGATGGTGAAATGGCGAATCATTGGTGGATATTTTCTCTTTTTTTTATATACATTTTTGTAGGATGAATTGAATTACACATAAATATGTCAATTAAAATATTTTTCTTCCATCTTTGATTTGAATAATTAGACAATGTTATATTGATTCGATGAATGATAAATTTTGATTTGCACTTTGCATTCCAGTAGAATATATTTTACATTCTTTTTAATGTTGCTACAATATATTATATATTATATTTTTCATGCAAAATAATATACAATGAAAATACATTATGTTTTGAATGTAACTGATATAAAATAAAGAATGCAATGTGGATTTTATTTGCAATTTTTATCTTATTTTCAAAACAATTCATTTTTAACTTTTTTTCATTTTATTGGTATTTCTTAATGTCACAATATATTATAATATCAATTATATAATATTTTTGTTTATTAAAACACAGCAATCCTAGATGCGTAGTTTGCAAGTTATTTTATTCTTTAACACCTTCTCGCGCACCACTCAAGGGTAGTGGATCGGTATGATTTATAGTTGTAAAAAAGGGGGCAATACTTAGATTTGCCCATGGACGGGTCGATATGATTGAGACCCATATGAAATCAGTTCATAGTCAAAGGATTCAGACCCACATTTTCACATAAAATAGCTCGGGCGGACCAAAGTAGGCCCGATCTATTTCAACATATAATTACATAGCCCAGCTCCGACCCATGGTAAAGTGTCAATTCTACTTAATTAGCCCTTATCAACAACACTTAGCTTACTTATGTAATTCGATAATTTATTTATTTGCAAAAAGTACTATCTTTATAAAGTCTCTTTCTTTTTAATCAGAGAAGACTGAAGAGAAGACGAAGTGACCCATACAATGATTGAAGATATTTATGAAATCTTGATCAATTTGAAGATAATTTAACTTGAGAAGATGATTACCTGTAAATACTTTCTAAATAGAACACAAAATACAGTAGCCAATTGAAAGGTCTGTTCCTAAACCAATAAAATGTTGCAGCCAGTTGAGATAACTGTTGCACTTCTCATGAAAAAGAGGCAGTTTTCATTGATCCCGTATCCTGTTAGAGTACACACACAGGATTATCAGTTTTCGAGGCGACAATCAAGGCTTTTTCTTTTCCCGAAAATTCAGTTTTGGAACCCAGAAACCCCTTTTACATTTTTTAATTTATATATATTATATATATAAATATACTGGTATAGTGGTATAGAACAAGACAATCAAGTGGACAGTAGCGGGAAGCAAAATATGGCCTCAATTGATAGACTTAGCGTCTTGCCAGACGAAGTCATCTGTCACATTCTTTCTTTTTTTTTCCAACTAAGAACTCCGTAGTAACCAGCATTCTTGCAAAAGATGGAGGTTTCTCTGGTCTTTATGTCCCCATTTTAGATTTCGACAGCAGAAATCATGATACGGAGGAGAAATATTCGGACATCATCAACAGGGTTATGTTTGCTTCAAAAGCTCAAAGTATTAATACTTTCCGTCTCTCCTTTACGGATGACTGCAGTATCTATCAACTTGAGACATGGATTGTCACTGCCATTGCACACTATGCCCAAAAACTTGATCTTTATCTTTGTTATCAAGTTATGTTGCCTCAATGCCTCTTCACCCGCAAAACCCTTGTCGATTTGAGGCTCCATAGTTGCAAAGGCATCCCCTCTAGTGGCGTCGTTTCTTTGCCTAGTCTCAAGAAGCTTAGTCTTTATTCCGTTCAATATCTGGTTAAAGAGGCACTTCCTCACTTGCTTTCGGTTGTCCAGTAGCTTGAGGAGTTGATCATCGATGATATGGATCTAACTTTTGATTTTGGTATTATATATTTTCATCCACAATAAAAAAAACTTATACTCAATTTTTCCAGTTTGATACTTACGAACCTTATAGTCGTTTTTTATAAAGTGGATATAAATGTCGGCACTTAGATATCTCCAGCTGCAAGAGATAGTTTATTCGAGCATATCTCAGTTGTGGTAGCATCCTTAATGGAAGCAGATATATGTATTAACAATCCTAAGTAAGTTCAACTTTTGTTGATAGTCTCTGTAACGTGAAGTACCTTAAAATTGTCGAGCGTATAGCGGTATGTGTATTAGAACCTTCATCATCTCATTCTGTAATTTCTTAGTGCTCCTTTACTAAGGTTGATTCTTTGCAGTTTAATTACAGAGCATTTGCTGATCCGAGTAAATCGTTTACAAGGTTTAGTAATTTAGTCCAAACCTCGAGTTGGCTGCTAATTGGTTTTTTCTTCCAAAGTTCCTTGAAAGTGCTGATAATCCTTAAAGTCCTTATTGTCAGTAAGGTTTGTCAATGCATTTGAATAATTTTTTTGTTTTTTGTTTAATTTCATCAATTGCTTTTTTCTTTAATCATCAGGTTGATCGTGTGCATCTAAAATACTGATGGAGCCCAAAAACAAGTCCTAAATGCCTATTAATAAATCTGAAAATATAAGAATCGATCAATTCGGTGTAGAGTATGAGTTTAATGGTGAGATATTTTTGAGGAACGCTCAAGTTCTAAAGAGGATGGACATTTTTTTCCAACACGACAAATTGATTTCACAGCAAAACATGATGCGCACTCAGAGAATTTCCTCAGTGTTCGAGCGAGGATCCGAGGCGGTCGATTGTCTCTCTACTGAGATTGTTGTAGGGGTTGAATATTTTACCAGTCTTGATGCTTTATATGGTCAACAAATTTGCACTATCTGGAAATGTTATGTGTAATCAAGCCTTAATATTGTTGGTGTGCTTTTTATATTCACCTTTAACCAGTTATGTAGTTTTATTTTGTGATTCTATGATTTTTATTTGAGGGACCTGCAGAAGTCACTTTCTTTTGTTAATTTCTGTTTTTGTTACTGTATGTATTATGGAATATGACTCTAAATGTTAACATTTTTTTTTTTTTTTGAAGCAATCAAATGTTAACATTTTAGAATAGAAAGAAGCCTAACAGCCTCTTTAATTGTTTAGGATCGAAATCTTCCATGAACTCAAAGAAATTATTGATGGTCCAAATGTTAACCAAAGGTTATGAGGTGAGCATCTATTTATAGCAATACGTAACT